>JANZLF010000005.1:14311156-14328269 GCA_026546835.1 Erythroxylum foetidum | reverse complement strand
ATTATTTAATAAATTATACATAATATTTATATGCTTAATAATTTTTTTATAAAATAAAATATAGTTAAAATTAAAAATATTTTTTATTTTTATATTACCAAATAATTTATTATATAAAGTTTTTTAAAAAATTATTTTTTAAATGACAGAAAACCAATAAATTAGTTTCTTAAAAAAGGTTTGATGACAGAAAAAAGCACTTTATGAGACGTGAGTTTTTTTTCCTTAAATAGTAATTAAAATTTAGGAGATGTGAAATGCACGTGCCGGACATCCTTCGCATGCGAAATCGAGACTGATGTGGTAATTTGCTGACTGCTACCCAAAGCTGTCTACGACTCTCTTAAGAAAATCTCGAATTCCATTTTCTTCCATTTCTAACACAACCCAACTTTGGAGCATTATTCCGATCACCGACGTCGTTTGAGTTTACGAACTCCGCAGATCTGCGGCAATCAAATCATCACCGTTCATCCCTCTTTTTCTCTTCGATCCACTGGCTCAGAGATGCCGGTGGCTGCTTCCGCCATCTACTTCTTAAATCTCCGTGGCGACGTCCTAATCAACCGCCTCTATCGCGACGATGTTGGGTAATCTTTTTCACTTTTACATTTGTTTGTCTGATAATATTGAATTTATGGGAACTTTGGGACTCAAAAGATCCGAATTTATGCACCCATGACTGTTCTTTTTAATCATTCTTCCCCTTTTAGTGGGTGTTTTTTCAATGTGCATGCGGGAGGGCTTCATATGTTTTTGTTTATATCCGTTATTAGTTTAGCTATGGCTTGATGTCAAGTGTTTATATCAAGGAAAGAAGAATATTGATGTTAATTATGTGGAACTCATGGCGGCTAAGGGCTCCAGTTATTAACGTACTTTCAATTATTATTTTCATTGAGTTTGTGGCTTGTTACTGAAGGGATTTATTTGATTCTTCATCATTAAATGAGATCGGTGGTTAACACATTAGTATAAATTTGTTTCTGTGGTGTTCTTGGTTGATTTTATCACTTTCAATCTGATAAAAATATTGATGTTTTTAACACATTAATGTTAGTTTGGTATTGTGGTTTTGTTGTTTTGATTGAAAAAAGAGATGGAAAATGTATGTTTTTGTTCTATTCCACAAAAGGCTATTGCTGGATAAGGACTTTCCACTGTTTTCTGTGTATGGGTCGGTAGAACATGTACTTTGTCAAACATTTTATAGCAGACTGCAGTTCCAATTATAAGATGTTTCTGTTTTATCCTTCCAGAACTTTTTATCAAGCTACTTTGCATGCATGCTATTTTTTTTCGTTATTAATGTTACCTATCAGTCCTTGCTTCCTACGTCTGGCATTTGCTATTGAATTTGTAATGTTCCCTTCTCTTTAACTCTTTTTTTATAAACCAATTCCGTAGCTA
The DNA here is from genome assembly GCA_026546835.1 of Erythroxylum foetidum. NCBI lineage: Eukaryota > Viridiplantae > Streptophyta > Magnoliopsida > Malpighiales > Erythroxylaceae > Erythroxylum > Erythroxylum foetidum. Next base: position 14,326,859 of record JANZLF010000005.1, on the reverse strand, counting down.
TAACTTATAGTTGATCTTTTACAAAGCTGTTATGTAATATTTCTTTCAGCGGGAATATGGTGGATGCATTTCGGATGCATATTATGCAAACCAAAGAACTTGGTACATGCCCTGTGAAGCAGATTGGAGGTTGCTCCTTCTTTTACATGAGAATCAGCAATGTCTATATTGTAATTGTTGTAAGCAGTAATGCTAATGTAGCTTGTGCTTTCAAGTTTGTTGTTGAGGTAACTTTCTTCCTGGCAAGTAAGTTTATTCTTGATTTTGGCAAATTATCTTTGACATGTAGTTGACAGTAATGTTGATTGTTAACTCATCTACAAATTATTTTGCGTTTCATTGAAGGATTCAATTGGTTTTGGAAGAATTTTCTTTGCGTATTTTAATATCAGTCAAATCAACCCAATGTCTCTTCGGAACTCTATTTAAAACATTCTTGTTAATGTTAAAAAACTTTCTTGTGTTTCCAATTGTGTGTCTTTTAGCCTTTGCGGTTGCGACTGTCAAGTAATAACTTTTCTAAGACTTTGCCTTCTTACATAGCTGATAGTGGCATGCTGTTTTATATGCAGGCAGTGGCATTGTTTAAGTCATATTTTGGTGGGTCCTTTGATGAAGATGCTATTAGAAATAATTTTGTTCTGATCTATGAACTACTGGATGGTGCGTACTTCCTGCATTGTGTAATTTTTCTTCCCATTGCTCTTTAAATTTTTGACATTTCTTTCGGTCTAATGAACTTCTTTGCCCTAGAACCATTAACTTCATATTTAGAAAACAATCTCTATATGACCAAGTGAACAATTGATATCTTAAAATTGCAGAAATCATGGACTTTGGCTATCCTCAAAATCTTTCTCCTGAGATTTTAAAACTTTATATCACTCAAGAAGGTGTGCGATCACCATTTTCTTCCAAGGTTAGGTTCTTCTTGCAATAACTAGTTTCTGATATGACAAGACATTTTTCTTCTATATTTTTCTTTGCTTGTATTTATGGACATTACAGATCCACGGCAAAAGTCAATGAATTGATCTTTTTGCGTTTAGAATTAAATGGTTTATCTTTAATTTCTTATTTTTCTTTTTCAACTCTGTTGTAAATAATTTGGCAGCCTACAGATAAACCCATCCCCAACGCAACTTTACAAGTTACAGGTGCTGTGGGCTGGCGCAGAGAAGGCCTTGTTTATAAAAAGAATGAGGTGACTGTGTCTTCTTTTCCCTTTTCAGTTGATCAAAATGCTCCATTCTGCTGGATTTTCACATCCATTTCTCTCAGGTTTTTCTGGATATTGTGGAAAGTGTAAATCTTCTAATGTCTTCAAAAGGTTGGTGTAGTGATTGGTGGATTTCCTTCATTTACTCCTTTTATTTTTTATCAACAGTGCATGGATTTTGCCTAAACAATCTTTTCACTATAGGTAGTGTTCTACGTTGTGATGTAACGGGGAAGATTCTTATGAAGTGCTTCCTCTCTGGAATGCCTGATCTGAAGTTGGGTTTAAATGATAAAATTGGTCTTGAGAAAGAGTCACAACTGAAAAATCGGCCTGCCAAAAGGTAAACCTTTATTCCTTATGCTTATCATTCCTCTATTTGTGTATCATCTGATTTTATGATGCTCTTAAATGATATTTGAGCCTGGAGAAAGAGTCAGAATTTGATACTGACAACTGAAATGGAGAACTTCAATCAGCACAAATGGAGAACTTCAATCAGCACAAATGGCATTCTTTTTTAACATAGTTTTTTCTCTTTCATATCGTGATAGCAAGAAGTTTCTTCCTTTGCAAATCTTAAATTGAGCACTTGGGTCTGCAATTGCACTCAATTTTCTCTTCCCTTGTTTTTGTTCCTTCAACATATGTCATGTGCTGTAATAAAAGATCCTTGGTGAGTGCTTGAACCCTGACTGTATTAACTTGAATATCTTCAAAATATTTGCAGATTAGAAATAAAGTTTGTCAAAAATCTAGACTGAGGTATCCTTTACCTTTATGTTTATGGTCAAGTTCGTGCTTTTTACTAATATTTTCCTCATTTTCTTAGATGTATAGTTTTAGCTTCAAGTGATGTATTTTTCTTTTGATACATTGGTTTTATAGGTTTTACATACTTTTGTCTCCATACTTCTCTTTTGTCTGCGAATGCACTTTATTTTAAGTGTTGTGGGGGTTTGTTTGCCTTCAATTGCTTTTGGAAAGGATTATTTATTTTCATTCCTTTGCTTAGCTTGCTGTAATGGATTTTCAATATATCTTACATGTGGAGATTTTTGCTATCATTGTTGTTTTGAGATTTTGAACCTTGCAATACATGTATTTTAAACTATGGAAATTACTATGAGTATGTACTTGATGATCTTTGATTCTTTTGCTTTTCCCATTTTTCTGTAAATGATCTGTTCAGTATCTTTATTGTAAAACATATTGTGTCATTTAAATACATCTAATTTAAAATCAATAGATCTTAACGTGGAGATTTTTCTGTCATTGTTTTTTTTTTAGATTTTGGACCTGGCAATGCATGTATCGTAAACTATACAGATTACTATGAATATGTACTTGATGATCTTTGACTCTTTTGCCTTTCAAAATTTTCTGTACTGATATGTTCATTATCTTTATTTAAAAACCTATTATGTCACTTAAATACATCTAAGTTGAAATTACCTGATGCTCTAAGACTCTCAATTTTTTTCACTATCGTAAAGTTTACATCATTATTGTGATATTTTGTGCAGTGGCAAGACAATTGAGCTTGATGATGTCACTTTCCATCAATGTGTAAACTTGACAAGGTTCAATTCAGAAAAGACTGTTAGTTTTGTCCCACCTGATGGTGAATTTGAATTGATGAAGTAAGCTTCCAATCTCTTAACATTTTCATGTGTACTTGCAATTGGTGTTATTCTGTGTTCGTGTCATAACATATGTTGAGTTATCAAGTGTTTTTCCCCTGCTTAAAAGTTATCAGTTGTGGTAAGCTTCTGGAGTAGAAAATTGTTCTATCAAGTTATTAATGTGGTGAAATAAGGACAAGATGTGCAAGGTGGTTGTGTTGCCTCAGTTGGGTTCAATTTATTAACTTATAGAGCAAAACTGTAATCTCAGAAAGGATAGAACTTTATGATTTATTACACTGAGATTTCCTTCAAGCTCATACAAAATTAACAAATGGTAGACAAGATTGCAAAATTTTGGTGAATTTCTATTCTTGTTTCTGTTTCTTTTAATCCATTTTGTATAGCTTTTGTCTAAAATTTATGGTCATTCTATAGTGTCGTTCTTCCTCTTTTAAAAGGTTGGAGGTGAATTGACATGAGATCTTGTGGTAGACTTATTGATTGCAGAAATAAATTCAATGCTCATTAGTTAAATCTCTACTTTAAGATCCTTAAGCTGTTTGCTTTTGCAGTTGCTTCTATACTGAGAAGTGCAATTGATTTGTTGTATATTTGAAGGTATCGTATTACTGAGGGTGTTAATCTTCCATTTCGGGTGTTGCCAACAATAAAGGAACTGGGCCGAACACGCATGGAAGTGAATGTTAAGGTTTGAAATTTACATTTGAAATGAAAGAACTGAATCTTGGGTTATCTAAATGTTTGAAACTTGACTTTTTTTTTTTCTGTTGACTAATTTCAGGTAAAGAGTGTATTTGGTGCCAAAATGTTTGCCCTTGGGGTTGTCATAAAAATTCCAGTGCCAAAACAAACAGCTAAGACAAGCTTTCAGGTGACATCTGGTCGGGCAAAATACAATGCTGCAATTGATTGTTTGGTTTGGAAGTGAGTATACTACCTTGTCTTGGCTCTGAGTATATATTTTTAGTCCTTTTAACTATTAGTTCTCTCAAGTTGATGCACTCGGCTTTGAAATCAATCTTAATTCACCATCCTTTGCCAGACCTATTCATCTTTCACCTATTTCATTTTTTCTTCATAGTATTCATTTCACTATGTGTATCTAAATTCTCTTTCTTCTGAAATTTTTGTCGAACTTGGATATTGCTATTCAGTGACACATTCTTGCAAACAATTTCAGGATAAGGAAATTTCCTGGTCAAACTGAACCAACCCTGAGTGCTGAAGTTGAGTTAATTTCGACAATGGCAGAAAAAAAATCTTGGACAAGGCCACCAATTCAGATGGAATTCCAGGTGCCTTGTCTATCGTATTGCCATTTAAATTGTCTTTTAGTTGACTGTCTAGGACGTGCATCTGTTTCATTCTTTTTTTTTATTAATTATTTTTGGATTGTTCCGACATATGACAGAACTCTAAGTTACAGCCATATTTGAGATCTGATGTTAACGATTTCTTTCAATTCTAGGTATGTTAGGTTGTAGAAATTAGAACTTCATGTAATCAATTAACTGGGCATAAACATTAAAATAGAAGAGTGAGACGATCGGGATCTCACTTGTGATGTAAATAGTGTTGGGTCTCTATTATACTTGGTCTCTGTGAGAGATTATTCATTTTCAGGAGATCCTTGTTTGATTTGTTGGTTGTGCAGGTTCCCATGTTTACAGCTTCTGGTTTACGGGTTCGATTCCTCAAGGTAATTATTATTATTATTTTTCAAAATTGAGTTGGTTTGTTTGCAAGAGTTCAGCAATTGACGGTAGTGATCGTCCGTAGGTATGGGAAAAGAGTGGCTACAACACAGTTGAGTGGGTTCGTTACATTACCAAAGCAGGTTCTTATGAGATTCGGTGCTAGACTTGAGGGATTGTAGTAGGTGAATTTTTATCAGTTATGGGGATCATTGGCCTATCAATGGAAACTCCAAATATATATCGTGCCCATGTTTCTGGGAAACGATGATTGAGCATCTCATAACCGTAAGAAAATGATTATCCAGGCTGAGAGGTTTTCTTTTTCTTTTTACTCGACTCTACTTCTTTTTGGTGTTGTACTGTTCATCGTGAAGTTTGTCCATACTATGTATGAAGTATAGTGAAACATTGAATTTGTTCAAAAGTTTTATGCTCGCTTAGGTTAGGACTATATAATTGGAATACGTACCGCAATCACACGCAACATTGTTTTTGCAGTTTCTTTGTAATGAAAAGGTTTCCTTAGTGAATTTTATATTATGACAATAAATGTTTCAGTATTTCTGGTTGGAGTTAAGGGTGTTTTTTCTTGAATTTCTGACCATTCTTTGGATTTTATTTGGTTATTTAGTTTTTATAAAGGTTGAGTTTGATAATTTGGTGGGAAATAGATTCTAATTTTTTTTTTCTGGAGCCTAGCTACAACTTGGAATTGTCTCAGTATAGTTCCCTTCTCATATTTCATTTTAATTCACTAAATGACAATTCGTGTTTTAAATAAGCAAGTGCCCAATCTACTGGGTTCGGTGGGAAAAAAAGAAGAAAGAAAAACACATCCAATGCTGCTTCTTTTAAAGAATAAACAGTGTTTTAAAAATTGGAGAATAATAAAATTTAATGATTGCTAATATGATATATGATAAATAAGAAGTAAACTTATTCAAGTAAAAATACATCATATTTATTGTTATATAATTAATTAATAATAAATTAAAGCTAATAATTTAGACTTAATTTAAATATAACATAAAACTTAAAATAGCAAAACACATGAAGGAAATTGTATTTTGGTAATGGATCGAATTAAGGCCATAAAATACTGCCTTGAAATGGTAAATAAGTTTACACATCATGTGTTGACTCTTAAAGTTTGCGCATGTAACGTATTCTAATAATATTACCACAAACGATAAACAATCTTAATCCTATTGGAGACACTATAGCTGCAAAGGTTTTTTATTAACCCAAAAGAGTGGACCAGCTATCTGATACTTAAATCCATTTTACTCAGATATAGTCACAAATAGGTTGTGGACCAGGTAGTTGCAGACAACTAATAAGTTTTCATTTCTCATCTGGATTTCTTCAGTTTCACAATGAGGCTTAGATTGTGTTAGAATTATGCTCATGTTTCGATCGTTATGTAATTGATTGACCACTTTAATTTTTTGATTATTAATTTTAATTAATAACATAGTAAATGATTATATTAACATATTGCATTTATTGTTTTTTATTTTAATATGATAAGTCCTTAATTAAATTTATACACTTGCTATCATAATATAGATTATGATAATGAGAGTCAAGTTTTTAGGATTTAATCTAAAAAATATTTTTGGCTATAGAATCATCAAATAAAGACTTTAATAATTCGGTTAGATCAATATGTATGTAATGGTATCTATTGAATGGATATTAGTAGATCTTATTTACTAAGTTATATATATAAATGATACATATGGACATATGATCACTGAATTGACCAAACTAAGAATTCTCAATTGTTAATATTACCTATGAACTATCAAGTGAGATATTCTCATAAGGATTTAAATGTATATTTTTTCCTTTGACCTAAGGACGTCATAGTAATCAATAAGTCACTTATTATGTTTTGATGATGGACACCTAGTGTGTAAAATGCTAGTTGAATGATCATTGGATATAATATGATTAGTGCTGAGTTAAGATGAGATTCAGGGACTCTAGGCAATGAGTTTGAGCTCTATGTTGTCATTGATCTTAATAGTTATTTCAAAACTTTGGCCAGGGCGATTGAATAAGTGAGGAAAATGAGTTTTTCTAAATCATTCACCGATCATTAATAAATGACATATAACATAGTTGGTTATTTAATAGGGTTTGACAGTTAAACCATATCTTAGGATAATCTGGAGATGTAATAATGGAAGGAAATAACCAGACTCTATCTTTGTAAGGTTGTTACTTTACACTGTTCAGTTGTTGAGAGGTGTTGTTAAACGCCAATCTTGATTAGTAATTAATTAGATTAATTACTACTAACTTAATGATGAACCTATGTAATCACACACTTACACGTGTAATATTTCTTGTTTATGATTATTTAATTTATTATGAGATAATTTATTAAATAATTTATATGACATATTATTATATTTTTTTGCTAGCACAAAAAATATAATTAATATTGCAAATTTTCTATTATAAAATAAATGAATAAAATAAAATATTTTTATTTTATTTCATTTTATAAATAATAATAATTTTTTAATTATTATTTTTATATAAACGTATGTAATGTTGTAATGGTTCCAAAGGAGGTTACAGTAGTTACAGATAAAAATAAAGACAGCGTGAATATAAAAGAAAGAGAAGTCTTCGCTTTGAAATATGAATGTGTATTATACCGTACACAGGAGAGTTAAAAAACAAAGATAGAGAAGTTTTTGTTGTACGGAGAATAACGTGCATGAAAATTGAGAGGAAAAAGTACTGAGACTTGTTTTTCAGTTTGTGTGCGTTAAGAGAAATAAAAAGAGTTGTTTTGGTTTTATATGATAGTCATATAAAACACAGAGACAAGATAAGGAGAAAAGTAGAAAATTGTTTTCTTTATATTTGAAGAAAGGGTTTTACAAATTTACCATAGCTATATCAAGTATTAAAAACATGACATTTTTTGGTGTGGAGAGCATAGAAACTTTGTAGTTTCGAAGTTCAGTATCGATTAATCCTCACGAATTTTAGGTATTTATTTTTACGTATTCTTATTATTAGTATGTTTGTTAAACACAATAGATGAATATAAGATTGTAATTTTTACTTCCGCAACATATGTGATCCTTTCAATTGATATCAGAGTCAGATTTTTGCGTTTACATCATACTAAAAACCGTGTTATATTTGTTGATATTTGTTATCATAAAATGCACGGCGTTTGATATATTCACGTTGGTTTTCAAAGATATGTGCAATAAATGCATTTAATGAATGTTATACGAATATTTAATGCAAAGGCTATTGTGGTGTGGTGTTCTGAAATACGGTATTGACTGAGCTCTGGGGCGTTTATACCAGGCTTACATTAGCATGAGATCTGGGCTTCCGCCGTGTAGAGCTCGAGCTGGATTCTCTCGCGGTGCATCTTCTCCTCTCTTCTGCGGATCGTCGTTTTCAGACACTCAACCCCATTGCCCTGGGAGTCCATGACCTTCTCATTCAGAATTGGACTGTTACATATCGGCACTGGTTCAGCCAGATTCTGGCCGAACAGTGCGTTGCCGTTTTGCCCCATCGGTTGGCAACTTCCTTGAATTCAGCTACGTGATTATACCTGCAAAACAATGGAAGGCACGTCAGGGGTGATGTCCCGATTAGCCCCTCCGACGTTCAAGTAAGGTTTTTTGGTGAAAGTAGGATTGATCAAATCAGAGGAATCACTAGGTTATGAGTTTTCGTACCTTGATAACGAGAGAATCATACCTTTTATACGATTTCCTGCTAGGTTTTAGGTCCTTACGTTTCTCACATACGTGCATGGGAGGTTTTCTCATGCTGATGGGCTGTGGATATGGGGATTGGACCCAAATTAAGTCGTGGGTGTGACCCCGATCGATCGGCCCGTCACATTGGGCTCAGGCCCGATATTGCCGACCCAACCACTACTTAATAATAGTAGGCCTAGTAATAAGTTACGGTAGAATCGGTCTCCAGTTTGAGTCCGATCTAACTTTAAACAAATTTGAGTTCAAATTTGGTTGAGTTGAATTCAAGCCAATTTGAGATAAGTTCAACATAAGTTCTCAAGTAACAAATTTTAAAATTAATCTTATTGAATCCAAGTACGATGTAAAACTCTACTAGATTGAGTTTATCTATTAACTTTAAATCGTGTTTTAATAAGAATTTTTTCCCAAAATCTACTTACAAGCTAATAATTTAGAATCAACAAATTAATCTAATTTAGAGTTTAATCTAATTTAAAGTCAAGTTTGTATTAAATTTTGACTGATTCAAATTAATTTAAATTAAGCACTGTAAATTAATTAATTATGTTTTAAAAGTGTTTGAAATTCAACCAAATCAAATTGGTCCGTTAACTTCAAATATAAATTTGGTTTCATGAACTTAACGTTGTAGCAATTTCTTATTAATCACAACAAGATTAGTGGTTTTGCTTTATCTGACACGTGGCGTCCTATCTAATCAACGTTAAAAAATCTCCACGTGTAAGTTGCCCATTACTCTCGCTGCCTGTGACCCGCACGAGGACTTGTCTGTGTACGGATGCAAGTTCTACGTAAATATCTTCTGTGGATAGTCGCACATTTAATATTTGTGTTCTGACCAATGGGATTATCCAAATTCAATTTCATTTATCACTAGTTCTTGGATTAAGATCACTCTCTAAAGTGTTGGTGGCTCATTGAGTTTGAGGACTATACTTAAAAACAGAGATTAACTAAAAGGATAGACCACGTACATTAATCATCATTGGACCTGCATTGATTCCCCAACAAAAGTAACAATAACAGTCGACACTCATAACTTCAATTATCTTTACACTTACCATTTTGACATTTCTTCGAGACTTTCTTGTGAAATCTATGATTTTTTTTTTTGAAAAAGAGAGAAATAGTTATTATCTCGAGAAATAATGATCCAAAATATAGGTAAGTATATCAACCCACACTTGAAAACGGCTATGAAGAACAGATGCCCGAGCAAGAAAATGGGCTCCCCCATTCGCCGAACGCCTAATCCAAGAAACAGAGATATCGGTTCTAGTGCATAAAATATCCTTACAGTCCAAAATGATAAGACCAAAATAAAAAAAAATCCAAAAAGCTAAAGTTCAACGCATAGATAAAGAGTTGATTATCAGTAAAAATAGAGCCTGCTTGTAGCATGTCATCGCGAGCAAATAACAAACATTGGCGAAGAGCAAGGGCCTCCGCCATTGCAGGACTATCACTGCCATGCTCGTAGCTCGAGAGGGCTAATAAAAATGATCCTTCACCGTCTTCAAAATATGGGTTTAGGATAGAGGATTTGATGCCTGAGCATCTTAATTATGATCAAAATATGGGTTTAGGAATAAAAAAATGGGTTTTGCTTCTTCTTTCTTTCTCCATTTTCTTGGTTTTACATTTTGTTTAAATCTTTTAATATTTAATATGACGTTTCATTTATACGTTTCATGCCAATAATTATGCTGTATCAAGATTATTAACTGTATAATTATGAACCGGTTATATTTGTAAAAAGTTAAAAAAATTAAATATTGTATTGTCATTTTTAAAATTTTAAATTAATATTACAAAATTTAGTAACATTTATATTTTTTATAATTTATCCATCATATCAAGTGTGTCTCTTTATATATAATAATGATCTTATTTCTTAGAATAAACCACAAATTTAGTTCTTTCATAAATAATCTTTTTTATTTTCTTTTACTCTTTCCGCTTCTTTATTTATCTTATCTGGGAATACGAATCCAGAAGACAAATAGCTTCTTTTTTCAGATATTGACGAGAATATGAGAAACATTATGTCATTAGATCTACTGATATACAAGATCCTCCAGAAGTGGATTGTGAAAAGTCAGAATCCTAAAGAAAAGGTTATATGCCTATAAGGGGACAAATTACAAATTGAAAAGAAAAATAAATCTCTCTTTCCTCTATGCTCACTTCTTGTGCATTCTCCTACCATCGGGAGAGTTATGCCGCAAGGGTGACAATGGCTGTCTCACTGCATCGACTTCCTTAAAATCCAACCTCATTTCTATGGGACTACTCACCTTTGGACTCGATTTTCCCTTATTTCTCTGCAAATAATTCAACCAATTCAAGCCCCTTGAGAAATTTTCACGTATATATAGAACTGAATGTACCAAAAGGGAGCATATGCTATGCACAAAGCTGAACCACGCTGCTCAAGAGAAGAGAAATTTTTCCTAAGCACAAAATGACCACACAGATGCAAGCGTTTACATACATTTATGTGTATCTTGTGGCGGATGGGTATATTTGGTACAATGCACACAAATGTTACCTTGGCAGATGTATTTTTCGTATGTTTTCCATCAGAACCATCAATGTTCCATTCTCTGTGGTGATGCCTTAACAATCTCTTGTTCTCCTCGTCCAGTATACAGTTTGCACCAGACAGCAACTCGACCTACAATGGAGAAAAGAAACTTGACGTCTAAAAAGAACACTGAAGAAAGAGAAAAAAGAAAAAAGAACTTTATATCCTTCTGACCTCCTCCTCAGCCTTAGCAAGATTGGTCCTGAGAAGCTCCTTTTCTTTTTGAAGGGTATTCACTTTGGCAGCAAGCGATAGAACTTTCTGAGTTGATGGCCTTAAGCTGTGGCAGCAAAAGACAAAGCATCCAAAGAAATGAAATGAGAAAAGAATCTAGGCAACATATTAACATGGTAACGTATAGATTAGCTTAAACTCCTGCAATTGAGTTCTAACTACACAATCACATCTGAGAATAACAGGCATAATGAAAATGAATTATTGATGTAATTATGGACCATCCATACCTCTCCCACGCTTGCATCAACTTTTGGCATGGTTCATGTTCACTATTTGCCTCCAAAAATGCATGACCATATTCAATTTCATCTTTACTGACTAATGTTGCTAGAAGTGACTCAAGTAAAAGGCCTTCCACATCTGTTCTCTCAGCAGACGAGTCAAACTATATGAAAATGAAGATCAGGCATTTGGTACTCATTATGAAGCACGGAACCAATACGGAACTACCTTATTCATGAAAGCTACTTCCTATTTAATGCCATCTAAAGAAAAGAGAAGAAGCAAAGGAAACAAAGTCTAATGCTAAAGGCATTCAATGTGAAGTAACAAATTGCACTTCTAACATGGAAACAGCACATTTACTGTGGATATAAATAATCCCTCCTCTTGTCGTAACCAGATTCAACATCCAATTTCAGAAAAGTTGGGATTGTCGAGGTCTTATTAATAACAAAATATGTTAAAACACATTAAGTGCCATTTTCATTACCACACAGTTGACATTTGTTAGGAGATGAGGGCAAATTTTCAAAAGCCAAAAAAAAAAAACTTTTAGAATGTAAAATAACAATTGAATTCAATATGACAATAGAACTGTTATTCACATTATTAAACTAAACATCTTCTTTCTGTGTTTTCAACCAGATAAATATTCTCTCTACAAATCATAGAAATATAGATCAGTGACCTTGATAACCAAAGTTTACCATTTCTTATCATGAACACCAGATTCAGAAGTATCACGATTTTCCCAAAATTTTCAATTGGAAAAATGCACACTACTTATAGCAATTACACCCATCACACATCATTTTTACACAAGCATGTCTTTTCATTCCGTGCACACCCAAAAGTTGAAAAAAACCAACATGAAAAAAAGAGCGGAAAATAAAATTACCCGTCGTGCCTCCTCGTTCTCATGTTTGTACAGTTTCAATTCCTCGGACAACTTCAGGAACTCCTCCTCCAACCGATTAGCCCGAATCTCAGCCTCTTTAGCTCTCTCATCCGCCTCATTCCCAAAATCCATTAAAACCTCCCTGTCATTGTCATAAAGCGAACATTCCCTCTCCAATTTTTTGCACTGACTCACTAAATTCGCACACTCCCCCGCCAATCTCTGATTCTCCTCCACAAACTTCTTTACCGCCAATGCATTCATACTAGCCTCCGTCTATAGAACACAAACAAGTACGCATAAATCAAACATCAAACAAACAAAAGCAAAACCTTCAAGATAACAAAGCGCAAGAAACATAAAAGTAGGGACCTTGACTCGGTCGATGAGTTCGTCCTTCTGGCGGGACTTCTCAAAAAGAAGAGTGTACTGATCGTGGAGTCGACGTCGAGCGTCCTCAGAAGCACGAAGCTTTAATTGGAGAGTTTGTGAAGAGACCTGAAGACCCAGAGTATCATCAATCGATTCTTTTATGTAATTCTCGATTTCCTGAGGTAGGTCCATGTCGAATACCCTAATTTGGAAAATTCTAAAGATCAAAAAAGGTATTTAAATGTAAGATATTTAGTAAAAAAAAATTCTTGAATCTTTTTTGGACATGAATAGCATTTAATTAAAATTATTTGTAATTCTAATTAAAGATTAATTGAAATTAAAATTTAATTTTAGTTAAATTATTAAAATATCTAAAACCTATTATAAGTACACTTAAGTTCTAAAGAAGCTAGCACTTTTTGCTTAACACTCTCTATAATAATTATAGAATTCTCTCAACACATTTTGTAGATACAATTAAAGGCATAAAAAAGAGTAAGAGAAAAACGAGAAGATAATATAGAAACTCAATTTCCCAGTCTTAATGACGAGAGAAGAAGGGGGGAAAAAAAAGATAAGCTATACGCCAATGAACCCTTAACAACTTTTGTAATTCAAAGCACAATATGTAATTCAACTTTTCACAAAAATTTTAGGTAATCCTTGCTGTTATATTAGTTAAAGAGTCATCAACATCAATCACATATTATTATCTTAAATCAATCTTTAACATTTCATTGTTTATATAATAGGTTTTTACAAAATATCCACCTCTACAATAACTATTAGAATGTACAGAGCATTTGATTTCATTTTGTAATTATACGTATGAATGTAATGCAAATTTAGAAAAATTTACGCATTTATGAATATAAAACAATCCAAAAACATTTGACAGATCTTAATGAATCATATACCTAGAGCCCATGGGACCTTTTTCTTATTCATCATCTCTATGTTGTGTAATGGGTGTGGGACAATGTAACCTATCCTCTAATGCATGCAAATTGCCAAGGTAAACATGAATCTGCAACTAAGGGGATGGATTCCTTGTCAATAGCTCACGAATCTGCAGACTTGAATGCCATTTTGTAGCCTAGTCTTTCTGAATTTTGATTCTTTTCATGTATGCTAGTGGGCAATATCCACGAAGTACTACCCAAGATAATTACATAAGTTAATCTCATTACTGCATCTAATTAGGAACGTACATGGCAATCTACTTGCCCCTGAAAAACCATTCTTTACATCCACCAAGTTCATTGATAAATGATTTCCAGCAAGTTCTTTATTCAGTTGTAGGTGTATACATGAAATGAGTAAGGCTAAAACAAGCAAACATGGTTAGCATTCAAGAAGTTTCTAGTCCAAGGAGTCCAAACCAAATCTTGCCATGCCCCTTCAAATAGCAATGAACAGTCAACATCATACTATAAGTACAGCACCGTGACCATGCAAATTCTAATGTAGGACGCATGGACTAGTGGCTACATCAGTACCACTATTCTATGAAAACATGATCACCTGGCAACCTTGTACATAGATATCTAATTAGTAATAAAAGAGCTCCCAGACCTACCTTTAAAAGAGACATGCTATGCTTAGCCTACCTCATCTGCATCCAACGTCCAGTACATAACCCAAAATATCTACAATTGAAAGAATCCTAAAGAAAAAAGAAGAGAAGCATGTGGCCAAGAAGCCAAATTTTTTGGGCACTAAATGTATCTTCAGTTATGTATTCCCAAACAACAACAAGGTAATAACATGAAAGAAAGAGAGAAACCCCTCAAAACCCCATGTCATGAACAAAACACATATACCCTACGCCCCTAACTTGAAATAAAATTTGTCCACCAAAAATAGAAAGGCAAAACTCAGAACCAGACAAAGAAACATGGATTTTGCCTAATGAATATAATAACAGAAAATAATAAGGTCAACAATCGAAATTGAACAAGGAAGAATAAGAAAAAGGATTAACGAAACAAAGACAACAGCATGCCCACAAATTATTAGTAAAGCACAAAGCAAAAGTAAACATTAATTTTAGGCTTTTACACTTCCCTTTAAAGATTGAAAGCAAAGGATGAGAACACAGTAAAAAAATAAATGGGGGAAGAAGACTTACGGATCTGTAGAAGAGCAGAGGTCAAGAAACGTGTGAAACTTTTCCTGCAAATAAAGCCCAGAAACTCAACTTAACGCCAACATACTGACTTTTCATAGTGGTGAACAATTAAATAGACTGAGAATAAGTGGTCAATCAAATTATATAAACTCCATGGATGATTCATACCAGCCACTTATGAACACAGACCAACCTATTCTATTCGATCGATTAAGAAAAAACTGGAGATACCAGTTGACTTCAAGAATCCCCTCTTAGGGATTCAAAATTTAACGTAGCAAATGCAATCCCCTTTTCTGTTCAAGAACAGGAGAGACGTTCCCAAGAGATTAATCGAATAACGAAAACAGAAGACACAAAAAAAACAAAAAATCCCATTGGAATCACAGAAGACGAAAATCACGAAAATAGCCGCTTACAGAAGACAAAAATCACGAGGAACAGAAGAGAATCACGAGCTTGAAGAAAAGCCCAGTCAGTTTCCGGAGGGAGGCTCGTCAGACGTCGAAGAAGGAGATGTTTCGGGAAGGTTAACGTGAAGGATTAATTTGTCTTACAGAAGACAAAAATCACGAGGTATAGGAGAATCACGAGCTCGAAGAAGATACGGAATGGATGTCGGGAGAGCGGCTCGTCAGAACTCAGACGTCGAAGAAGGATGATAAAATTTTAAATTTCAAAAACCTTTAATCAGATTGCCGCTAATTTGAACGGACCGGACCGTCTGGTTTTTAAGTTCTCGTTAATTTTAAATTCTATAAAATTAATTTTGGTTCTGTCGGATTCTGGCTGAACTGATTGTTGTCGTTCTGATCCATGATTCCGATGTTCGCTGAAATGATTCCAACGAAAAAGTCACCTGCAAAACAAAGGGAAGGCTTGTCGGGGGTGGTATCCCGATCAGCCCCTCCGACG
>JANZLF010000005.1:14286853-14297131 GCA_026546835.1 Erythroxylum foetidum | reverse complement strand
AACTGTGATAGCCAAAGCTCGTTTTCAAGAGGATTTTATCACTTGTTTTAGTATTTTCTTTTTCTATTTCCAAAAATTCAAAAATACTTTTTACATGCTATTCAGTTCATTAGTGTTCTCAAATTCAAAACCACCATTTTCTTACTAATTTCGCTTACATTTTATGACATATAGGCTAACTCAAATCCATTTCATTAGGTTCTGATCAAGAGAGACGACCCGAGGTTGCACCCTATATTGCAATCCTTGGTATAAATTATTTTTGACCAGTTTCTAAGGATCGACTTCAAGGTCGAATCGACAGAGCCGCGATCGCCTTGTTTTAACTCAAAAAAAAAGAAGAAACAAATTTGAGTAAGTTAGACCTAAGTTGGAGAAGTTTTTGAATAATTTTAAAGAAAAGACAGAACATAGGTCATCAACATGACACCTTTTTAAAGCTATGTAGGATATAAAGCAACATAGGTCAGATATAGGTCCATGTTGAGGACTTAAGTGGGTTGTAACATTTCTATAATTGAGAGTTTTCTAGTAGAGGGAGGAATATGTCTTAAACATAGATCTATGTTAGACTCATGTTTGTTAAGTTGTTTTGAAATTCTGGGGTTTATGATATAAAAGATATAGACATAAGAAACAAGAAGCAATTGAATGATAATAAATCATTATGGATACAAATTAGAGCTTGTTAAGATAAGAATAAATCAACTTTGGATAGAAAAGAAGGGATTTCCATTAAGATTTAAATGAAAATTTTCAAGATTTCAAGATCTATGAGAATGAGTTCTCTTATTTTATACATTTTTGTATTATTTGTTTCTTGGTCTTAGAATTAACTAAATTGGGGCATGTTTAAATAGGATCCTTAGAAATTTTTATTGATTATTTAATTTTATGAAAGCCCCCAAATTTACCTATGAATTAACTTATGTTTATTTCTTGATATTGAATTGGAATTTGTGAGCATTTTGATTCACTTTTATATTTCATATAAATGGATTGAGAAATCATATGTATTAACATATAGCATTGAATCATAAAGATCAAAATATATAAATCTTCCTAGCTAGCTTCAAATATAATAATGAAATTTACTAGAACAAGTTAGTGCATTCTTATGAGTTTCTATTAGAAAGAAATTTCAATCAATCAACTTATGGATATGAGTTATATTTCTTGAGAAATAATATTATTATAACTTTGTAATTTTTATCAGTTTAAGAAACTATTGTCAATAAATATTATGACTTTGGAAGCTCAACAGGAACAAGTGATTGACTTATGATATTTATAGTGATAGAAACTTGAGTTATGAATGACAAAGATCTAACAATATAGGACAATTGATCAAACATGTTAATTTTGTATAAACTTGGCCTAAAAATAATTCATATAGTATTAGTTATAAGAAGTGAAGTAGCCATCCTAAAATTTCATGAAATAATAAAGGAAAAAAACGTAAAGGCCTCCACTTAAATTTTAATAACAATAATAGTTAATAAAGAAACCAAGTTTTAAGGAGTTCAAAGATCCATAGAGTTCTACTATCTTTCGTATTATTACTAGTTTGTCAATTAAAAGGGCATTAGTAGATATAGAAGCTAATATTAACTTGATTCCATATAAAATGTTTTAAGAATTTAGGGTTGAGTGAACCTAAACCAAATAGGATAAAATTCAATTAGTGGTAGGTCAATTAAGTATCCTAGGTCCATTATAGAAGATGTTTTGGTTAAGATTAACTAGTTCATCTTTCCTATTGATTTTTTGATTGTGAATATGATGGATGATCTAGAGGTTCTCTTAATCTTAAGACAACCCTTCCTATTTATTGCTAAAGATATGATAGATGTGCATAACGAGAAATTAATCCTTAAGGTTAGGAGATAGGGTAGTATGTTTTGCGATGGCTGAATCCACGATACATCCCCATAAGAAAGATGATTTTTTTTCTATATAGATGTGATTGATGCTGAAATTTTCTCATGTTATACAGGAAATAATTAACAAGACCCATTAGAGATTTATATTAAGTGACAAAAAGAAGAGGAGATTGATGGCATTATTCTATTGAAGCATGTTTCATATTTGGAGGCTAATAAACCTATGATTTGGAATTAAGGATTCTAGCTAAAAGACTCATAAAGAAGTCCTGTTGAGAGGCAACATAACAATTTATATGTTTTTACTTCAATTTAGTAGCTTTAATGATATTTAGAAAAAGCTTTAGTATGTATTTTCATAAATTTAGATAATTGTTATTAAAAATAACTCCAAGCTTACAAAATAGGTGAACATGCCATCAACAAAATTTAATTAGAGAACTAACTGTAATTACAACAATGTCATCTACATAAAATGGTAATATCCTTTAATTCCTGTTTCTAATTTCCTATTTACACTTAACCTAATTCCCAACTTCTCTTTACATGATGGGCTTTGTTAACCTAATTCCCAAATTCTCTTTACATGTTAGGTTTTGTTAGTCATTTCCTCTATAGGTTTCTTCATGTTTGGGTTCTTTGCTTCGAATCCTACAATTAGTTTCTAGGACGATGGTATCTTCCTCCTTTCTCCTTTCAACTATTAGATTTCACTGTGGCGATGTTGGTGAGTTTCTCTCTTTTTTTTTTTGCTATTTATGCATGATAGTTAGAATTTGTTCCTTAATTTAGTGAATTGTTTCCTTGAACAGTAATCTTTATTGTTCTTCTTTTCTGTAGGCAATGCAAATTATGTTCCTTCTCGATTTTATATGTTATCCTATACATATAATATAGAGTTTTTGGTCTTCTTTGCTCATATTTTCTACTATCATAGCCAATTTATAGGTTCTAGGTAACTAGTTTGATGGAAGCATATGGAGAATTAGGATCTTTTTCCTACTCCATATTTGAGAGAAGAATTGACATTCAAAAAATAGTTGAAAGTGGGATTTTGTGTATGTAGTACATAGAAAGTAATAATTAGGTAGATTAATAAACCTTATGTTATCATTGTTGTTGAAACGTTGTCTGTATGCTAGGTATAATAGAAAAGAGATATAGAACTCAAGATATAGGCCTATATATGGACTAGATTAAGGGGCTATCATTAGTCTAGCTCTAGGTATGCTTTTCCATGACGTTGATTTTGTTTTAAGTGTTTTAAGTTAAAATCATTCAGATATGTTTTGATGTTCTTTAACTATTAGACCATGATACTCACTAAAAATTATACTTTTGATTGTAAATATAAATCCTTTTATTACTAGGAGAGCTTAAGTTATATTAATTTCCTTAATTTCACATTTTTAGTTTTTCTTTGTTATTATATATTTCATAAAATAAGAATAATTTATAATTTAACTAAAGAGGAGGGAATTAATTTGTTATGCTTATTAATTTTGTTATAATTAGCTGAACTGTTTACAAATTTGAAAAAAAATTTTAAAATTAAAAGAATAATGATTGGAATAATTCATTATAAGTTTAGTTTTTTATAATTTGATTTGTTTAGGTAATTTGTGATGAGCATTGATGACTCGTTAATTTTAATTTGCTTCATTAATTTTGAAAATGGAAACTTTTTTTTGGAAAGTAAGTTAAAAATGGATACTTGTTTTGCACTATGATACTTATGGTATAATTTAGACATATAATTAAGTTATAAGTGCAATATTTTAAAGCATTTATATTATCTAACAAAATAAAAAATAAAAAATCAATAAGTGAACATAAAATAAATTTACTCAATTGGCTTCAAATTAAGTAGAAAGGTTAAAATTAAAGAGTGTTGCTAGTAGCTATTTAAAATAGTGACCTAATTAAGTGGTCGAAAGTATTCATAATAAGGAGTTTATTCATATGTCAAAAGGTTATGTGAATTTTTAAACAAGCCTCAAAAAGTTAAAACAAGCTTTTAAAGTTAATGTTAGGGTTATAAAAATGTTTAAAAATGTTTGAATGTTGGAACATTTTTGTCATATATGTTCACTTTATGTATTATGATAAAAGTTAAAGGTTGAAGGATTGTGGAGTTAAATTGAATTGATTTATGACTTGAAGAAACTAGATAAATATGTAACAAATTAATGAATTTTATATTTAAATGAATAATGCAAAGTTTTTATTAATGCGTTTGATTTATTAAACTCTTTTTTAGGTACAATCTATTTAAGTTAATAGTTATTGGTGTGTAAATTTTATTACTTGTTTTAAACTACAAGTGCAGGGAGTAGCTATAGCTAGTACTAACAGGTATGGATCATTCCTACAAGGACTACATGTACTTGTAATAACCTATTTTTCTATTATCTACTCAATGAATAGGATAATGATTTAATTACAACTAAGCTAAAATAAAGTTTAACACAATAATGAATTAGAACACAAATGACAATAAAATTAATCAATATTGAATAACTAGTACCTAGGTAATGAATCCCCCTAAAATTTCTTAATTCTTTATCATGCAATTTAATTATTGATCATTGGACCATCAAAATTTCAATATTATGTTAATATCTTTCTCAAGACTATTACCAACTAATCCTCAGCTGATTAATTGAAGTCTCTTTCAAGTTAAAACCCTTATGAATGCATCACTTGATTCATGAATTTCACTATTAGGTTTGGCCCTAATCTAGAGGATTTGTTTCGACCTATCTTTAGGTTTGCATGCAACTCCTTTTAATTATGATAGATCTATTTATACAAAAGTAGTTCTCAATCTCAATCATATAAAATCAAACATTGAACTAATATCTCAGGCATATTAATTCAAGACTTTAAAACACACAAATGAGTCATAATAACTCAGTCAATCAAATTGCATTAAGTAAAATATAAAATCATAATATCCATCCTAACTTAGGATTGATCATACCTAGGCATTAAAAAAACTTAGTTCATAAACATAGAAAAAATCAAAAGTTCATAATAATAATTAAAAAGAAAAGACTCCATGAGATACATATCCCCCTTTTCTCTAATGTAATCTCCTTGTAACTTTGATGGAACACAATTTTCTATCTGATTTATGAATTAATTTTTATGTTTTTGTCATCCTATGTTCAAAATTGAGTGTCCAACACTAACTTTTATCTCTAACTCTGAGTCTAATTTCCTCTCTCTTGTCTCCTCTTTATAATTTCCTTTATAGTGCAAAATTAAGGTTCAAAAACATCTTTGAAGCTTTATATGATCATAGTCACATACATGATCCCTTACACAATCGTGTATGTTACTTATATGGGCATGTACATCTTCATACAAGCATATACCTCTAAAATAGCTCCAATTCTTCTATATTCTACCTCAATTTCATGTTAATTCTTCTCCATTTGATTTATGAAGGTAATTTAGACCTTAAAGCACACTAGAAACAAAATAAGTACTAAAAACCACCTAAAGCCCTCAAGTAACAGGTAAAAAATAATTAATACAGGCATAAAAACATATTCTATTTAACATTTATTAGTTATGAAATTGATTTAGTTAAGGGCAAACAAATGCTAAAGTGTGGCAAGATTTGATAAGTGTTAATTAGGTTATATTTTTAGAATGATTTGAGAACATTTTGCTTACGTTTGGATGGTTTGCATAGGATTTGGTACTCAATATAACTTATATATTTTTATAGGCTTTGTTCTAGCTCCATAATAAAGAAGAAATGAATTTGGAAAGTTAGAGCCAATTTAAAGATTTTTTTGGCATTATTTTAGAGGAAGGGTTTGGAATATAGGTCACTAATATGACACCCAGTTGAAGTCGTGCTGGATGTTAAACAACACATAAATCATCTTGGTTAAAATCAAATCTAAAAATAAAATTTATAAAACAAGTTAATATGTTTTTAAGAGCTTATTTGAAATAAATTTCAATTAATTAACTTAATGATATGGCATTTATTTCTTGAGAAATAATAGGCTTATAATTTTTGGAATTTTAACTGTATAAGAAACTAGGTTAATTATTTAATTAAGATAAATCCACTATAGAAAAGCTCTAAGGAGATTCTACATCTAGGTCTTGTTTATCAATTAGTTGCCTTGTTTATTGCTTTGATTTTTTATTTGAAATTAATAATTTATTTTAATTAATCATTTCTTTAGATCAATCATTCATGGTTTTAGATTTTATGATAAAAAGATATAGACTACCAGTAGTTGTAGTCCTCGTGAGAATGATAATCATATTCATTAGACTATACCATAAAAACAATAGGTGCACTTGACCAGTAATTTTTAGTACAATTCTAAAATCATACACAATTAACTACTTTTTAGGGCATTGCATTCCATGAAACCGTATGAGTTTTTAATTTAAATTATAGGCAACATATTATAACCATATGAATAAGCATTGTTATCTATAAAGATTCCTCCATAATAAATAAATCAAAAAGGGGTGATAACGTCTCCTTAACCTTAACCAAGACAATATAAATCAAAATCAATTAAAATAAGAAATAAAAATGCTTCAACTTAATATACAACACAATTCAGAAGGTAGCAAAATAGGCAAAGTTTTGACTTAATATCAGTGATGTAAAAACCAAATTTGACTGTTGGACCCCATTTCTGAAGTCCAACTTCGAAGTCATAAAACCTGAGCATATTACCCAGTAGGCTTATTTCAATGAAATCTGCTTAAACCATCATTAGTTCATCTTTATGCTCTGATACCATAAATGTTAAGCCCTGGGTCCCATTACTAGTCCCATGGCGACAATTTAGGATGGTCAGGTGAAAGTCATGCAAGAGGAAGGTAGAAAAACATTCAAGAAAATAAAAGAGATTATGTAGGCAGCATGGTGGGTTTGCCATGGTAAAGTATATCCTCGTCGCGGAGAACATTGAAGGAAAATAGCTAAGTTCCCTTTGGGATAAGTTCGTAGCAGCAAACTTTTGACTTCGCCGCGGCGAAGATGTAAAATTTACCTTATTAACACCTTTCACGAAGGGTTCACTACGGCCAAACTTTGGCTTCGCCATGGCGAAACCCCAGACTCCTAAACCCATACCCCAACATCAAATAATGCAAAAATACATATATACTTACAACCTTAACACCCCTTAACCTAACAACTTCCAATACCCAAAAAGTTCATATTCTATATTGTTTACTTGCCCCTAATTCTCATCCTTCACAAATTCCTTTTTTTTTTCTTGTCCATAACATATCTCACTTATATGTAACAACAATTCATCATCTCAAGTTGATACTTCTTCAAGTATACCCAAATTCAACTCAACATCCTCCATACGCAATTCATATTTCATTATCATCAAATGATAAGAGTTTTACAAAGCTTTAATGGGCATTTCAATCCATAATACATTAATAGTCTCAAAATCCAAAAATACAAAAGATACTTGAAATGCGAGGAAAGCCTTGAGTTTACAAAATCTAGCTTAAAATACAATAATATGCATAATTGGAGTGATGCCTTGACTCTCTTTCACTTGATCTCTTGCTCATCACCTGGAGATGGAAAGGAATGGAGGTGAGTTTAAAGGCTCATCGTTAACAGTTTATAACGGAGAAATAAACAAAACCTTGAAAATATTCATTTGTCATAGAAAATTCATATTGAATTCATAAAGCACATGTTTGTCAAATTCTCGTCATCTAATCCAATTCACAAACAATACAATTTATATATTCATCAACTTGTTCAAAAAATCATAAACACATAAGCACATCAAAATAGTTTGGGTAGGTCCATAAACATAACGTACTGACACAATTTCACAAAATGGTCTTGTGTAGCCGTTAACAGAACGTACTATCGTAATCCCACATAGTGGTCTTGTGTAGCTATGAATAGGGGAAGTCCGTGAAGGAGCTCTATGCTACTAGTGGGCTGGCAGGAGAAGCCTTTAATAGAGTCGAAGTGCACTTGACATAACAGAATGGACCACAAACCCACACAACATGTAACTCATGGCAAAAGCATATTGCCCCATTTGGCACATTTCATAAACTTGTTTTTTATGAGCATGAAATATTTCAAAAACCATTTCCATTTCCATTTCACAATTCATCAACAAAATTCATATACTAAACATATAGCAAATTTCTCAAATCATTTAAAAAGCAATAATGCAATGTTCACAAAAAAATTGAAATCATTTAATGCTCTTAAATTTGAAAAGATAGCCATGGGTCATTACTTAATCATAAACACGTACCCATCTTGAATTTCCTTACTTAAAGACTTGCTCAAAAATGCCTGTCCTCATGCTCCTCTTACCTCTCTTGATTTTCTTGAATCTTTACCAAATGATGAGTTTCTTAGCTCTAAAGAAAGCTTTTCTCTCCCTCTTTCTTTTTTTCTTCTTGATTAACCTCAAAATCTCTCTAGAAAGCTTAGAAAAGATGAACCCTAGCTTGTTTTCTCTTCTTTTCTCTCCTTTCTCCTCTTCTCTTCGTATTTCATGTCTTCTACTCTCTCACTCACGTTCTTCTCTTCTTCAAATGCAAGACAAACATTTCTTCTTCCGCTTATACCCTTAATGAGTCTAAAATATCCATTTTGCCCTTTCTTCATGCCTTATGACTCTTTATCCTTAAGTGACTTGCCAAAAATGCCCTCGAACATTCTTACTACTTTAATTCAACAATCCAATGAAAAAATCCTACTAACATAGATATAACAATTAAACTCCCAAAAATAAATCTATCAAAGCCCTATAATTCATTTAAATCATGTTTAACTAGAAAATAAAATATGGGGGCCAACATTTCTCCCCTTCATAAAAGAATTTCATTCTCGAAATTCTTATTTGACTGATCAAGAGGCAAGGGTATGCTTCCTCTTATGCTCCTTCGTTTCCCATTTAACTTTATCACTCAAATAATTTATTTCAAATGACCCTAGTTAATAGTTTCAATCAATCCTTCAATGAATTATTTAGATATCACACTATCTTAACAGTTTGCTCAATATATTTCTGATTACTCAACTTTTTTTCACTGAATTAATAACACCAATATCAGATCACATTAACATTTCATAGCATGCTCATATAACACACACTATGAATCTAAGACATCTTTGTTGATACTACAAACTCATATGTTAATGGTCCTATGCTCTCAATAACTTCATGTGGATTAATACAATTCGAGCTTAGTTCCCCCTTTTTCCTAACCTGATCACACCTTTATCTGTATCTAAGCACACCTTGGCAAGGTGACACTCTTAGATGTATTTCACCTTTCACTTGATATTTCACATCTCTTTGGTGCTAATACACTCAACTCTTATGTCCATCTCATAATATTCCATAATTTCGATGTTGATCCACTTAACTCATTTATCATTCTTGAATCACTTAATTCCTATTATAGATTCATTTCTCTTATCAACAGTATCTCGAATCCATTCTAGCTTACGACCCTCCTTTTTTTCAATGTAAGGGCGAACGACCCTTGGTTTTGTATAACTTCTCATATAGTATTCTAATGATATCACTATGCTAATGATAGTCAATCAAAACAACACATCTATCTTATGATTCGATGAACTTTAAAGTATAAGCTTTAAGGATATTTCCAATAGTTAATATTGGGACCCGATCTGGGAACCGGATCCCAACCGAAAAACGTAACACGAATACGGAAAAGGTCGAAGACCAATAGCAAGCGAATCAAAAGGCGAAACAAATAGCAAAATGAAATCGAATCTTAAAGCAAAATAATCGAAAGCGAAGCGAGTACTCGAATCGGAATACGAGTAACAAATGGGATAATCGAAGAAAAAGTGGAAAGCGAAGCGAAAATCAAAAACGAGTCGAATTGGATAAAAACGACAAAGCAATACGAAAGGCGAAAGCAAACGGATATGAATAACAAATCAACGAAGCGAATCAGAGAATCTGATAACAAAATACGGAAAACAAAATTTAAAGCGAATGGAAACCGAAATTTCGCATCTAACAAAACGATTATACGAAAGCGGAACAGAAACTTAACAAAGCGAATCAAAAGCGGAAGTGAAAATAACGAAACGAATCGAATAAGTGAATCGGATACGAATCAAAAACAGATACGAAACTGATCGAACCAACGCAAACACATCCGACATCCGAAAACAAAGAACAGAGAAAAGCATCGCGTTAGAATTCCTTGGACTCAAACTGTCCCAAAATTCAGTATAATTTTTTTTTGTTTTTCTTATATTCGCCTTTATTCAAACTAAAGCAAATCAAATGCAATGAATTCCCACTTTTGGAAATTCATTCTCATGCAAATCTCAAAACTTGAATCATATTCTTATATATCCATACAA
>JANZLF010000005.1:14246951-14260299 GCA_026546835.1 Erythroxylum foetidum | reverse complement strand
TTTTTAATATTATATATAATTAAATATAATTATTGCATAATTATTACGTCACACCGGTTCGACCGGTGATTGAACCGATTGAACCGATCAAACCGGTAACCTGTAAAGCCACCGATTTGATGACCGGTCTAGATTTCAGAACATAGCCTCCAACTGTCTATCGTCGCTTCCCGCTTACTTTCTCCTCCAATTGCGTTTTCGTTAAGGCCTCTTCGAATTCCAACCCCAAAATTCTCGTCTCTGGAAATATCTGAAATTCTGCCAGCAATGGCTGTGTCCTACTATCCTCCATGGAGGTAGATGCGGTGACGGAGATGGAACTCAAGCAGAATGGCTTTAGGAGCACCAGGAGGACGAAACTGATTGTAAGGGTCCTAACAGTTTTGCTTTATTAGTTTCTACCACTGTTAATATGATTTGCAGATGTCTTATCATCTTTAGATGCTTATTGTCTCATCTTTTGATACAACAATATTGTTGTAATTGCAAAGATTGAGATTATTGACTCATTGAAGAACTTGGATGTTTTCACTTTTGTCTAAAATTATCTATTATGTGCTTTCTATCTGGTCCCTTGTTCTACAATTTCGTTGCTCCTGGAAAGATTATATTCCCCAGAAAATGGAAAAACAAGGTTGATAGTTGGTGGGTTGCACTCTTTCCCTTGACTTTAAACCTCATCTTTCAAAGAAAGGCTGCCTGTTATGCAATAAAATTGGAGGCTTATGTTTGCTTGACATCGCTGATTCCTTCGCATGCGATCTTAATTTGTATGGAGTAACTTTAGTTTACTCAAAATAGGATGACATGTGGCAAACTGTATCAGAAGAGTTGGAACTATTTTAGATTTTTGTGGCTTGTAAATAAGAGTTGGAATTATGCTTTTTCAGTGAGCTTAACTTTCACGTTTAAAGAAATATAGTGGATTCAGGAAGGCATTCAAGTGTTTTTGTCATTTATATGCTCCCTCTTCATAGTTTGTTTTCAAGAACATGAGGCTAGTTGTAGATTTTCCTTACGAGCATATCAAAATGCATCCAATTCTTTGCTAATAATACTTAAACTAAGAATCTTTATAAGTGTATTAGAAAGGGAAAAAAAACATAGTAAAAGATTCTTGAGAAGCATAATTTAAATAAATAAATAAATTGATATCTAAGTGAAAACATAATTTGAACATAACAATAAGAGAGAACGAAAAACTTGAATAAATTACAAAAGCGTATCAAAGGACGACTAAGCACGGTAAAAAAGAGTTTTTTTTTTATAAATTGGATTATCAAATAAGACACGAAATTGTAGCGTATAATGAACTAAAGACAAGCAATGAATTCAACCTTAAAAAAACGGCACCTTTTGATTAATATAAAATATTCAGTCTCGGATAATATAGATTGTACAACTTTTAGAAAATCCAAATAATAATTTAGAAACGAAAGCAACGTTTTTTTTCATTTCAAATAGATTGGAATCCTACTACTTTTGTCAGCGTAAGAGATTAAAATAAAATTTATCGGATTTAAAAGTCTTATTTATGTTGACTTGTAGTTGAAGTCAATATATATTTTAATCTTTTGTTTATGTTGGAAGAACCATAACAATAATATTAAGTCAATTGATTAAAAAAGGGGAGCGTAATAGATTGGTGGTGACAAATCCTTAATGAACATAATAAATACGTCCTTCACATTTGTTAAGAGGACTTAACATTCCATGGCTGTATACTAAGAACAGACGAGACGAGTGTTTTCATCAGTATGTATCCTTCTTAGCTAATTAAAGTGATATTAATCAATGAGAAGTCTAGATTACCTTAAAAAGATATTTATCTCCTGTATTGTACGAGTCCTTCCTAGCAAGTTTGATCAAAACAAAACCACGTCCGTGAAGGGCTAACAAACATGATCTCTCTAAAAATAGTGGGAGAACATAAATTAAGGAGATTTAGAAAACTTACAAAATCCAGGAGGTACAAAACCAGAGTTTCTTGGGTTCAGCTTTTGGGGCGTGAAAGCACAAGATTACAGCTTTTCAACAACAAACAATCAATTACCATTGACTAGTGACTGAAAGTAGATAACTCACGCACCCACCAGCGATCTACAACGTTATCTTTGCTTCACCCCCAAAATTGCCTTGCCTTCCAAACAGTAAAAACCCAAATGAACACAAGAATACTAACCCCGTCCACTCAGGAGTAGAAAAGAAACACAGAGACAAAATATAGGAAATAACATGGACTCCAGAGAAGCAGCAACGGTGCCACTACAAGTGGCGCCACAACCACCATCACACCACCACCACCACCTCCTCCACCATCAACCTAACATGATGCTGCGTGCTCCGCCCTCCTCTTACCCCACTAACACTGCCACTCACCCATCCATGATCACTACCCCTAATCTTCCTCCGCCAGCCGCGACCGGTGGTGGTTTTCCCTTCAATTCTGTTGCGGCTCAGCGGCCGCAAGTGAAGCAGCTTGATGGTGAAGGGCTCAACGCAGGTGGGTTCGGTGGATCGTCTCCGCCGTCCTCCGGTGGAATGAGATTTGGTGTTGACCCAGCAAAGAAGAAGAGGGGAAGGCCCAGAAAGTACAATTCCGATGGTAACACTTCGTTGGGTCTGGCGCCAACTTCGACGATTTCTTCCGGACATACGGACTCCGGCGGCGGCGCGGCGTCTGAACCACCGATTAAGCGGAACAGGGGACGTCCCCCGGGTTCTGGGAAGAAACAGCTCGACGCATTAGGTGGGCCGCTGATGATTATGTGCTTGAAATTTTGAAGTTTTAGTTCTTTTAGTGGAAATTGTTGTGAAAGCTTGAAACTTTGGTATATTTGAGTTGGGTTATGTTGAATTTAGTTGGAACCTTTGACCGTCTTTCTATTTTTTTTTTTTTACATCTTTCAGGTGGAGTTGGAGGAGTTGGGTTTACACCACACGTCATTACAGTTAAAACAGGGGAGGTTTGTATGATTTTTTTTTATAAAAAAAAGTGATTGTTAGTTTGGCGTGATGTTTCCTTTTTTATTTCTTTTGAAGGTTGCTCTAGGTGTTCTTTTAGTTTAGGGCTTCTTGTGAAATACATATGCGTATGTTCTTATTTCTTCATTTGCAAAGATCAAGAATATGGTTGGTTTTATGATTTCCTTGAAGATGATTGGTATGAGTGAAGACGGTTAATGATAAAATTAAGCTTTGGCCATGATGATGCCAATTATAGAAAAGATGGATTTGTTGCTGATTTAATCACCTAGATTGGTGTAACGTTATTGGGTGCTCTTGATATTTCTGTCATTCTCTCTTTCTTTATTGTAGATTTCAGTAAATTTCAATAATTTCAAATCACGGGTTGCATGAACTACGGAGCAGGTCATTAACTGTTAGGATTTTGGCTAATAACTATAAAAGCGTCTTATTTATGCAAATCACGTAAGTGGCTGTCCAAATAAAGTTTTTTGATGAATGTTTGTGACCTTTGGATTCTAGAATATTGATCACTTAAATAGATGCATATGAAGAAATGTAGACTCAAGTTTTTCTTTTCTGGAGTCAGCTGATATATATGAATGTAAACTTCAACTTGACCTGGGTTATACCCACAACATCAGCTACTGGCAATTATGCAATTCCGGAAGAGGCCGGACATAACATATCGACTTCTCATTCTGCTGAACTAGTCAAGTAGACAATCCTTTTGGAGAAAAGTCTCTGTTTATCTCACGTTCATTAATTGGTTTGCACACCTTCAGGAAGTTCAAATCAAAATAGCCTATAATTTTGAAATGTTTGTTTGATATGACTTTTTATGTGCTTCGGTTTGCCTCACTCAATGATTCTCTCGAGTGAGTGAAGTCTTTTAGATTAACTAATCTTGGGGTCCATTAAGGAGGTTTTCGTTCCTTCTAATATATCATAAGAGAAGGGTCTGCGTATGGTCTTGAAGGCTAAATTATCAATCTTTATAGATTGTAACAGTTTTTCAAATATTATAGGCCATCTTACAAGAGCGCCTGCTTTTTTGCAGGATATTGCTTCAAAGATTAAATCTTTCTCACAGCAAGGGCCACGAACTATTTGTATTCTCTCAGCAAATGGTGCTATATGCAATGTTACCCTTCGCCAGCCGGCAATATCTGGGGGCGTTGTGACATACGAGGTATTTGACATTTGTTCGTCATTAATTAGACATCTACAACATATAATCCTAAAATGACTTCCACAGATGGCCCAAATTGGACGACAAGTGTCATCCAAAATCGTTGAGAATGAAGTTGGATCTTAGTTTATATATTGCCCATTCTTGTAGTTTAAGGTTTTAAAATTGACCACACCACAAAATCTCTTCTTTCTGGCTTTAAGATGATTTGAAAATGCTTAAGATAAAATGTAGACATAAATTATGGTGTGTTTGCCCTTTAATTACAAGCATTGTGATCCCTTATCTCACATTTATCCTAATTCCTGCACACTTCTCTTTTACATTTTTCGCTCACATCCGCAATTTTTCAATTTCATTTGTTATTTCTTTTACTATTTCCTTTGGGTCTCATTTGGTTCGCTGATTATCTACTCCACTTAACCAATATTTGATGTTTGACTTTTGATTGGGAGGCTGAATTGGCAACTTAGCTGTTTGTTTTTTTCCTTTTTTCACTCTACCATGACCTTGAGGAAAGAGCTTCAGTTTCAACATATTTTTACGAAAACGTCTATTAATTGTGCTGATTAAAGGATTATGTTAGTGAATAGCATATAAGCTGCAGTGTACATGATTCTACTATTAGATGGTGGTTAACCTCAAGTTTTTAAGGTTGGTAGTCCTGGGTTACTCTAGTAGTTTTTGGAGAAGCCCATTTACGTTGTGGTTCAAGGAATCTTTGAAGAATGGTTATTGAGCCATTAATTATCTATGTTCATCACTCCTTGTCCTATCAAGAACATAAATTGTTGTATGTCTATTTGCAGCCAACTGGTTCTGCTGGAGTTAATGATTTGATTCTCTATGCTTCTCACATTGTCCTAATGGTGAAATCTGTAATGCACCTTCACTTAAAACTAATTTCCTGCTGAAATTATGCTAAGCAGGTGTAGAAACATCATGTACGTATGAGCATTTGAAACCTGCGCATTTTTGGCTGCTTAAAATTTGACGGTTCTATGTTTTAAGTGTACTCATATAGCTCAACTACGAGCTCTACCTTGTGAGGTACCACCATAGAGGACAGTGTATTAACGAGAACCAAGTTGGAATAGAACTAATATAGTTCAGTGTTTGAGAGGGCGCTATAATCTTCAAATGGCCTGTCCCTTTTAACTTTTGGAAAATATGTGTTTTTGTCAATGTCCTTCGTGATAGATAGTGTTATGGTGTCAGATATAGGCATTTACTAGTAATTATGAATTCATGATCCTTTATGATATATAATTATAAATCATGAAATTGGGTTAGTTGCGAATGTGCTGCGGCAGGTCGAACTTTCACTATACAATTTCAGTGATGGTGGCTGTCCTCTCAAGACTGTCCCTTTAGCATCGATCTGTTGTTATTCGGGATGCTTGTGTGTCTTTTGGGTTTTATGTAGTCTTCCCGTAAAATTATACTGCCTTTTTAATTTTGAGCTCCTGGTTGCAGGGCCGATTTGAAATCATTTCTCTATCAGGTTCTTACTGGTTCTCTGAGAATAATGGCAATCACATTAGAGATGGAGGCTTGAACGTATCGTTAGCAGGGCCAGATGGCCGAGTTGTGGGTGGTGGAGTTGCTGGGGTGCTACTGGCTGCGTCACCCGTGCAGGTATCTTGGTGGTCCTGTTTACCACACTAAACTCTCCACGCCTGATGTATCATATCATGTATGGTTGTTAGTCGTATGATTATTGTGACTATTATTGTTTTATGTTTTGGTTTTCCTTGTTGTCTGTCAGGTCATTGTGGGCAGCTTTATTGCACCAAACTCTGCATCGAAGGCTGGGCCTTCAGCAGTGCCTCAAGCCCAGATGCTGAATTTGGGCGGACAAATAACTGAAGCTAGTCCTCCTCAAGGGGCCTCTAGCGAGTCGTCGGATGAGAATGATGGCAGCTCTATTCAGCCGCAGCGTGGCCATGGAATAATATATGGTAATCCTGGTCAACTTATACACGGCATGCAGATGTATCAACAACTATGGGCTGCTCAAAATCCACAGTGATCGGATGCTTAACAATTTGACTGTAGAGTGCTGTGTGGAATAGACATGGCCGTGGTTCTTCCAATGCTAACAAGAGGAGAGGGTTCTGAATACAAATTGTAGATCAGCGTTTCTTTTTCTTTTTCCATCTTCATCTTCATCTTCCTTGAGTTAATTGAGTAATTAGGGTTTCTTGTCAGTGCCTTTTTCCACATAGCTATATACCACCCTAATTGAATAACGTCTTGGATCAATTTGGTATATAAGCATATTGGTTTTGTTTTGCATTTTTAACATTATGAATTTATGCATTTAATTCGTTTTACTAGTGTGAAACAGTACAAGCTGACAAGTCCAAGAAGCCTACATCCCTGCTGGAAACTGTTGTCACTTGCAGGAAATGAGGGATTCGAGGGAGGTTTAATCATAAAATCCAAGTTTATCCAGGAATCTTATATTAAAATTGATAATAATTTTCTTCAACTTGACTGGCCAAGATTGAATATAGTTTGAATTCTATGTAAAGAAGAATGTCATTGGCTTTATACTATACTAACCTATTCCATACTCCCGAATTTTTTTCTTCTTTTAGGTATTTGTTTCCATCGGCGGAAATTTAAGATTTTTTAATCATTCCCATCTAGCTAGACATATCCTGAGGGCATAAAATGTTGAGCTTCGTAGATAAGAATAAACAAAGCATACGGGGAGAAGAAATCGTTCAGGACGAGCAAAGGAACATATTCTTCGAAGTAAAAACAAAGGAAGGAGGGGTCCATGTGGCTTACCTAAGAGAATATTTTTGCACCTTTCTAAATATGACATAAAAAAATCTACCTAGTAGTAGATGTAGAAAAGTTCTTTGGGTTCCTAATCACTCACACGAAATAAAAGCAAAAAGTAGAGGTTATTTTGCACATGGAGCCATCAAAAATAAGTGAAAGAGCACAAAGACTGATAAGCAGGATAGAAAGTTTAAGCTTTTTATTAAGATCATTGATCGACACTTTCTATTTTTCAAGATATTATGAAAGCTAAAGGATGAGGAGAATCCCTGTACTGTACATCTGTATGGTAGTTTTAGATGTAAACTTTAGCTCCGTTTTGATCAAGGAGGGAGATAGCAGCCAAAAGACAGTATATTATGCAGGCAAGATGTTAAAGGGCCTAAAAATGAATGATTTAAAATTAGAAAAAGTAGCTTTCACACTCCTCATCGGCGAAAGAAAGATGAGGCTTTATTTTCAAGCTCATTCACTCTGTGTGAATAAATCTTCCATTATGATAGGTAGTAATGCAGAAATCAAATGTATCAAAAAGGCTAGTGCAATGGTCAGTTGAGCTAGGAGAATTCAACTTCAAGTACAACCTAAGGAACCCCTTTAATGTCTCAAGTTATTTTAGACTTTATGTTCGAAATGGTGACAGCCATTAAAGGACATAAAGACCCGCTAGAGATAAATATTTAATATGGAAAATATATGTAGATGGAGATACAGGGATAAGGACAATGTCACCGGATTATATCTAGAAGACCATGTTAGACATTTTTGTAATTTCCATAAATGTGGACAATATTTCATTCCATTTTTTGGTGTTTAAATAACTTATCGGTTAATTTACATAATTTGATCCGGATAAAGATAATAAAATAAGTCAAAAAATGATCTAAATTAATGTGTCAAAATTCGGGTGAAAAATGAATCTTAATTAGTGTCAACTAGACTCATATCGAGCTTCTGATAGGGAAGTCCGATATAGAAGCTATATATAAAGATTATTATCTTTTATAGTTGCTCATATCAATCGTAAGCATAAGGATTTTCTGACTCGTTAAGAGCGCTTACATTTTGAGAAAACTATAGAAGACCTTACTTGTGTCGCGGAGAGCAGTTTTCATGAAGGCGGCAATAAATTCATGTTCGTTTGGGCTTGGGAAAGCTCATTTGAAGTTGTGGAACCAAACTAAAGTTTTTTTTTTATTTCTTGGTTTTTTGTCCTTTCATGATAGATCTGGAATATATAACTAAGGTATTGTTATGTGTTACATGTGACATCAAAGTGGTGATATGATCTAGTGGTTAAAAATGAAAATTTTTCAGTTTTTCTCTCCATAAGGTTTCGAAGAATAAACTTCTGTTTTTCGATTTTTTTCTTGCTTTTTTTTTAATGAAAATAGTATACATATATTTAGCCTTGAGAAACGGGGCGAAAATGAGCCCAAGAGCCTAAAATGTAGACGCGAAATTCACCGAAAATCGTCATTTTTTGGCATGGGCCACGAAGATGTCAGGTGCGTATGGCATAGTACTGCCCACAGGGCGGTCGCCAGACATACGGTTGACACGTGGGTGGACAGTGTCGCACCACATGTCATGCGTGCAACACACGCGTTGAACACTGTTGATATGTGTTGCTTCCACTCATAGTTGACGTCAGTAGATGACGTCAACGTTACACTGAGCTGACACACTGCTTACGTCACACTGGCATCAGCAGGTACAGTAATTTAAAAAATACAAAAATTTCAAATTTATTGTAAGAGTGCATCGAGGTATTTTGGGTTAATTTTTGGGCCCAAGAAATTTATAAAGTGAAAATTTTCATTTTTTAAAGATTAATTACATTAGTAATAAATTAAATTTTAACCCTAGAAAAAGGAATTAAGGCATTCTGAATTTGATTTTTGGTGAATTTTCATGCTTTGGACATAACAAGAGGGAGAAACTTCAAGTTTTCATGTCTCAGGTCTTATGTTTAGTGTTCGGGATCGCATGATAGTTACTTGAAAAAGAAATTGAGACATTCTAAAGCCATTTTGAGTGAATTTTCATATAACGAACTTGCCTTAACAGAGATACATGAGTTTCTCATGTCTGGAGTGATCGGTTTAAGTTTTGGTGATGCACGATAGTCGCTCTACTGAGATTTTTCCTTTACAAAAGTCTTAAATGAAGTTTTCATAGAATGTCGTCAACACGAATGTGTGACAATGAGACTGTGATGTTTTTGCATTTATTGATGTTATATTGTCATATACCATATGTTTATAAAGAATGTAAGGATAACATAAAGATATATCCCTTGTGTTTGTGGACTTTTTGACTGCAGATGACGATGTAGTCTCCACAATGACCTTACGTGTTAGTAATTTGAATTGTTTTGCTTACACATTAGTGGATATCTCTAATCTCATGCTTAGTTATTTTGCCCACAAGTGTTAGCCTTACATGAGATTTTAAGATACGCATAAAGGCATTAAATAAAGGAAAGTCATTACTTAAATGATCTATTCACCTACAGGTGGTAATGTCATGAGAGTTGATGGTTTGTACTCTAATTGTTTTATGTGGAGGTGTTGTTGCATATATTATGTATTTAGTCCACAGGTGTTTCATAATATGTGTGAACACTCTTAGAAAGATACTGTTTAATGGCTTTGAGTATCGTTGTTGTCCTACATTTGTGCTGATATAATCAATGTTATTTTACAATCACTTTTTCGGTCAACAAAATCAGTGTCGCCATTGAAACCCTGATCGATTTCAATACAAAGAAGTAGATGGAGGATGTATTGAATGCTATGGAGATAGCTGAGGTTGATATAGCGATACGTATGGATAGGCCATCTCCACCTACATTTATGAGCTTGAGAGTTCATCAAGTAGCCTACGAAACCTGGGATCGGTCTAACAAATTATGTGACCATTAAGAGATCCATACCTGACCATCTGCTAAATGGACTTCCAAACACTGACATATTGAAGCAGTTTCTTGGTAATATCTTCTAAAGGTACATAGTCTCACATAATGTTGAGACTAGCGCCTTGATGAAAGAATTATTTTCCATGAGTTATACAGGAGAAGGGGAATTAATAGAGTACATAATGAGAATGATTCATCTTCACAGTAGACAAAAAATATTAAACATTCCTCTTCCTATTTCTTCATTGTTCACCAGACTCTGAATACACTCCCTCCAAAGTTTAGTAATCATGTGATGACATATTATTCATTAGATGAGGAATGGAACCTCAACATTTTCATAGCTCATTGCATTGTTGAGGAGGAGAAACTCAAGTTTGCTATTCCTACAACCCTTGAAGCAATTAAAGGGAAGGAAAAGATGAAGCCCACTAAGTTTAAAGGTAGAAAATTCAAATCTTCTTCATATGTTGATGTTGGTCAAACCAGTGCTGGTAAAGGTCCATATAATATAAAGAAGCCAACAATATAAAGCTTAGAAGGAAAAATTGTGACCATTAGGTAACTCCTTGACTTATTAATTTAGAAATCTAATTTGTGATAGTGGCATTAAGTATTTGGTGGCTATGTAGTGAAGCATCTAATCAAGGTCTTCGAGGGAATTAAATGCTTGGGGGAGCTTATAGATTTGAAGACAATACAAACCAGCAAACACAATTTTTTTTGGTTAATCCACGAGATGTTCTAGGAGGATCCCAACTGTGAAAAGACATATTTAAACTATCCACTTCCCAGATAAATTTTCGCTCATACTGGATCAACTCGTAAGGAGTAAAGTGCTGACCAAACAGATCAAATACAAAAACTTAAGCTGAAGAAAATGGAGAAGGGGAAAAGGCAAGTTCTTAAAAAAGAAATGTAATTTTGAGTGAATGCTAGGGTGAATGTAATGTACAAATAGTAACGAAATGTTGGGTTGGTGCATTTCCAGCGGATTTGGTACTGGCTGAGTTTAGCAGAAAGGTTTGTTTAACAAAACCAAATGTCTTCTCTCCAAACGCTCCTCAAAAACCCCGCAACCATCAAATCCAAGTTTCATGCCACACAGCTCCATGCGCAACTCCTCCTATCCAACCATTCTTCTTCTACCAATCTCTCCACTCTCTTATCCATCTACGCCAATCTCAATCTCTTACGTGAATGCCTCCTCCTATTCAACTACCTCCATTCTCCAACTTTGGTTGCCTACAAATCCATCATTAGATGTTATGCTTCTTCTGGCCTTGCTGTTCAATCCCTGGCCTTTTTTAAGCAAATGAGAGCTTCTGGCAAGAGCCCAGATCATAATGTCTTCCCTTCTGTGCTTAAGTCCTGTGCGTTGTTGGTTGACTTGAAATTGGGTGAGTCTGTTCATGGATTCATTGTTAGAGTGGGTGTCGATTTGGATTTGTACACTTGTAATGCTCTTATGAATATGTACGCCAAGTGTGAGAGGTTGAATAAGTGTGACTCAAGGGTTTGTGCTGTGCCGGAACTGTTTGATGGAATGTCTAGGAGTGTCTGCAATGGACACCTTAGAAGTGGAATTGTTCCTGAATTTGGAGATTCCACCAAGAATACAGTTCATAAGCTACCTCATGCAGATCGATCTAGCAGTCAAGGTTTTGATAGTGATATGGGAAATGAAGTTGCATTGGACCTGAGAATAGATGCTGTGACAAAGGTTTTCGACAAGATGCCAAGAAGAGATCTTGTTTCATGGAATACAGTTCTTGCTTGTTTTGTAGATAATGGGATGGATGAAATGGCCCTGAGAATTGTTAGAGAAATGGGATATACTAATTTGAAGCCTGATTCATTCACTTTGTCCAGTGTACTTCCGATCTTTGCAGAAAATGTGGATGTCAAAAAGGGGAAAGAGATTCACGGGTACGCCATAAGACGCGGTTATCATTTAGATGTGCATATTGGTAGTGGATTAATTGACATGTATGCCAGGTGTGCACAAATTGATGATTCTTTGCGGGTATTTGATGCTTTACCTCAACGTGATGGCATTTTGTGGAACTCTGTTATTGCAGGATGCGTGCACAATGGTCTGTTCGACAAAAGCTTAGTTTTCTTTCGGCGGATGTTGAGTGTTAAAGTTAAACCTAATCATGTTTCATTTTCAAGCATTATGCCAGCTTGTGCTCATTTAACAACACTACGATTGGGAAAGCAGCTGCATGGATATATAACTAGAGCTGGATTTGATGATAATGTATTTATAGCTAGTTCGCTTGTTGATATGTATGCCAGATGCGGAAATATCAAGGTAGCTAGATGGATTTTTGATAACATTCAGCAACATGACATGGTATCGTGGACAGCTATTATAATGGGGTATGCTTTACAAGGTCGTGCTTGTGAAGCCATTTCCTTATTCGAGCAAATGGAAGTGGAGGGAGTGAGGCCAAATTATGTGGCTTTCATCGCTATACTAACTGCTTGTAATCATGCTGGTTTGGTGAGTGAAGGTTGGAGGTATTTCACTATTATGTCTCAAAATTATGGGATTGCCCCGGGCCTGGAACATTATGCTGCCATGGCAGACCTTCTTGGTCGTGCAGGAGAGTTGAATGAAGCCTATAAGTTGATCTCCAATATGCACAGACCTCCAGGAAGTGTTTGGTCAACTCTGCTTTCTGCTTGTAGAGTCCACAAGAATGTTGACTTGGCTGAAAAGGTTGCAGAAAGGATATTTGAGGTTGATCCAGAAAACACCGGGGCCTATATAATTTTGTCTAATCTATATATGGTTGCAAGGAAATGGAAAGATGCAGCAAAGTTGTGGATCTTCTTGAGAGATAAGGGCATAAAGAAACAACCCGGATGCAGCTGGATTGAAGTCAAAAGCACAACACACTCATTTCTATCAGGGGATAAATCTCATCCATGTTATTACGAAATTAAACAATATCTTAGTGTACTACTAAAGAAGATGGAACAGGAAGGATACATACCTGATACTAATGAGGTGCCCCATGATGTTGAAGAGGAGCAAAAGAAATATTTATTGTATAGTCACAGTGAGAGACTAGCCATAGCTTTTGGCATCATTAGCACCCCAGGAGGTACAACGATTCGAGTAATAAAAAACATTCGGGTTTGTGCAGACTGCCACACGGCCATAAAACTTATATCAAAAATAGTTGACAGAGAAATAATTGTCCGGGATAGCAGCCGATTTCACCATTTTAAAGATGGGAAATGTTCATGTGGAGATTATTGGTAGGACACAACTCTGAACAAATCCACTATTGTGTGGAAGACTACAAGAATGAAGGAACTTTCTGGGTATTTGTTATTGCCCTAAAATATGTCTGAATCCATCTTATATACACTGCGTAAGCCGAAAAGGAAACCTACTAAGTAACAACTAAACTAACAGTAACCATCTCTACTTAACAGTAATGATAACGATAAAACTA
>JANZLF010000005.1:14220214-14232908 GCA_026546835.1 Erythroxylum foetidum | reverse complement strand
GTCAACCAATGAGTCTCTACGAGCAAATGATGTTGTCTTCTTCAATCCCATCTTCTTTTCACCCTTCTCCTTCATTTGCTTCTTCTTCTAGTTCTTCATCTTCTTCTGCACAACCAGCTCCTTGTTCTGTTCCTATGCTTTGGCCAGATCAGTCTTCCGGTGACTTCAGATCTGACATCACCACCCAGAGTGTTTACCCAGATTTCCCGGCGCCTCCGTGGTCAGATTGCAGTAACCATACTTCTTCAGGATAATTCATTACATCTCTCAGTTGCTATTGTCATGCAGTAGTTCTACGAGTTTGCTTTTATTTTTGTTGCCAGTGTAGTAGTTTTGACATCCTCTTTATTCGGATTGGACAACACATTCTCTGCTACTATTTACACAAATAAGGTTAAAATTAGTCTCTCTCAATGTGGATAGCAACTCTTTACAAAGGAAGTCTACGCAGAAAGGTCCTTTGTGCTAATCTACACGCTTGTAAAAGCTTTCTACGCAGAAAGGTCTCTTTTGCTAATCTACACGCTTGTAAAAGCTTTCTCCCAAAACACATCGTCCTTGTCTAAGATTACATAACAAATTGACGCAAAAGTGTAAAGAGTTGCCCAACTAACCATTGACGGCCATTGAACAAAGACTAGCACAATTGTGACAGACTGAATAAATCAAAACAACTACATGAAGTTGTAATCATGCGACCAAGTTCGTTTGGGATTTGGTCAGGTATAACAAACTATTAATGCGTAATGACTTGGTTATAGTTGGATGAATTCAATTTGAGACTCGATTAACTATGACAAAGTGTTAATGCAGGTAAGTTCACAATCCAGTCAGTCTAGAATTTTGCAGCTAAAGTGGTTCTGATGGAGGGACGGTGACGATTTAGCTGATGATTGAAACACCATATTGCATTTGAAGTTTGAGAAGCTTGGTTTACTCCTGCTGATGTCATTTCTAGTTGTCTATTTGATCGGAACTGTAAGCATTATCAGAAAGTTTCAGATCTTCCTTGGAATTTTGTCACCGGTTACCGACCACCGCCCCATACTTCATCAATAAGGATTGAAGTAATTGGGAAGAAAAGAACTTAAGAAGAACAAGCACAGGGCAGGGAAAAAAGCAACTGAAAGGTAGTTTGTCTGTCAAGACTTTGCCAACATAAGCTGATCTGTTTCAAATAATCTCAGGCCATCAATGCCTAAATTAGGTTTCAATGGGAAATGCTTCTCAATGACAAATGACAACCTAAGGAATATTAAGACTCACCAGCTGGGTATGAAACAGGACTTACCTGCCAGTTGCAAGGAGAATGAGTTATAAGGATATATCTTAATTGAAGAACTTGCAAGGCTACAGAGAGAGGAGTAAAAAGAAGAGATTCTGCCATTAATCAGCAGCAAATTAAGTTATGTATCAATCTTCAGGTCTAGAGTGCACGACCTACATCACCATCCCGACGAAGAAAAGAAACAAACACTTGACGGAAAGCAACATTACACTCTGCATGAATGTGATTTCAGTCATTTGTTCTGCAAAACAAAGAACACTTACGTCAACAATTAAACCTTGACATACTTTTCATCTAAAAAACTACTAGTTTCCTCCACTGAACTTGCAGAGTAGGTGTACGGTTGGGACTCAGAGCTATACCTGCATCGATGACGGAGAAATCATCGCTTTCAGATTTTAAGAGCTGCCTTGTGGACCATGGTTTCTTTGTGTATTTGGTGGCAACTCTTTTCAACGAGATCAAGCAGCTTTTCCAAGTCCACTGCCCATGAGTTGAGAATGTCATTGCCATTTTTCGCTACTTGGAAACAGACAATTCCTATCGGCCTGTCAATCTTTGCCACCAATGCTTTGGACACAACCATATCTGAAAGATGCTTCTCTGCTTCCTACACAGCAGGGAACAAAATCTTAATAGAAGGTGGGGACCGGACTCGAGGTAACCATGACAACAAAAACACAAAAGAGCATAGAGTAGAAAGATCCCAGGATAAGCTTGGAGGTTAATCAATCGTGCCATTTGCAAAGGTTTCTCCAAGTGATTATTTAAGTTTTAGGAAATACAGTTTGAGAAGATATTCAAGAGCAATGGCTTCTGGAGGACATGAGAAGGATCAGACTTAAATCACAATGCCTGTGCTGCATTACTAGTTATGCTATTCAAAATATCAGAATATAATAAACTCTTTTTGATCGTTTGAACTTAAAAAAAAAAAGATGAAAGCTATAGTTCTGGGCACTACTCTGCACAAAAGAAAGCTTGAGATTGTGCAAAAGATTAGATGCTAAACAGCATATACAGAGATAAGATGACCAATCTGCCAACTAGCTGGGGCTGGTTTATTTGAAGTGAATACATTTTAAAACGTCTAGAAAGGTATCGCAGGTAAACAACAAAGATGAGCAAAATTATGTCACCTCACGAACACCCCATCCATCCGCCAATAGTCACCACTAACCCACCCCAAACACAATAGAAATATCACTAAAAGAGAGTTGAGCTGAGACACACCAGGATACTGAGACATAATAATTCGGCAAGTCTCTTCATGGTAATCTTTGAGTAGTACTTGGAGACAACAAGGATATTCTGAAAAGTGTTTAAGAACATCCCAGATAAATATGTCAAGAACTATATCAGCTGCAAAAAAGAGAGAAGTTTTTATGTGGGGAAGAAACATTACATGTTCAATTATCCTCTGCCTTAAATCTTCAGCTGCTTTGTCACCCAAAGACCCTCCCAACAAGTTAGTCTCATTTTCAAACTCATCCTTGTAACAATTCCAAAGAGAGGTCCACTGAATGACCTCCATTGTGACCAACTGCTTCAACAGCAACCTACCCAAGAAAATTGCATAGGATTAATTGAAAAATCGTTTTAGTGAAGACAATACTGAATAGAATTAAGAGAACACAGACACACATACTTGAACTTTGGAAGTTCAGAAAGATTCTTATCTTCCAAGGTGGAATTTAGAAGGCTTGACTGCATCGGGTCATGTGGCGACAGCACCAAATACCAACAAATTTTCCTCAACACCTATATATTATGAGAAATTAGAGCACTCAAGTAGAATCCATAGAATCATAGCAGGAACAAATAGAAGATAAATTATTACCGGAATCCATTGTGCTGGATTCTCTTTGACAGATGGAATCTCATAAATTGCCTTGTAGCATCGAGAAATTTCAAGGTAGTCATTGTTATGGGTGTAATATCTAGAATGAGAAGACAAAGTACAACATTAAGATACACCAACAAGAACAATATCACGACCACTAAGCACAGCAGTTAAATTTACAATCCACAGCACAGTTAAGCCCCAGGAAGTTTCCCAAAGTTGTGATAAGAGAACATATGATTACTTTGGAAGAAAATAAAAGGGAGACCTTGCCTTGTTAGGAATTACCTGGATAGAGACTTCATTACACACAGAATGATAATTGAAGAGAAAATCAATCTATAAAAGAAATGTGCCAACGAAATCTCAAAACTTAATACATGGATCACATATGCATATATTTTAATCACTTTTAGTTTGCAGAATCAGAAAACGTGAAATCGCTTGGGTATCCCATCAGACAAATATTAGCAAACTTGAAAGCTCAAAACTTTTATTTTCTAAGGACATACACAGTGTACACTCCAACTCAAGGCAAAGGTACTTACGCCAGGGGATGAGCTTCAAAGGGAACTATTAATCTTATATACAACCCCTCATCATCCATAAACAAGGAGCTAAAAGCATTCAAGGGTAAATGGAATGTATCCCTTTTTTCATATGCACCCCAAAAGATTAGAAAAGCATTATCATGAAATGCAAATACTTGTCTATCATTCATCAAAATTTTTATAGTTGCCATAAACAAATCTTTGCTGTGCTCAGAACACCAAGTAAAACACCACCTCATTCTTCAAATGTCCAAGGAGTTCAAAAA
Organism: Erythroxylum foetidum; assembly: GCA_026546835.1. Classification (NCBI taxonomy): domain Eukaryota; kingdom Viridiplantae; phylum Streptophyta; class Magnoliopsida; order Malpighiales; family Erythroxylaceae; genus Erythroxylum; species Erythroxylum foetidum. The sequence goes on along the minus strand of JANZLF010000005.1, from coordinate 14,228,960 downwards.
CATACCGTTGGGTCACAAAACCTAGGCCACTACACAGAACAATATTTACAAACACACTGGACTCACAATTCTAAACATCCAAACATGCCAATTCCCTTTGTAACAAGAGGATGAGTAGTAACACAATTATAGAATCAACACGTATGATAAGATGAACTGCCGAAAGATCCAGTGGCAAAGCTACTCAAAACGCAGAATATTGTTATGCCCCACACAAATACTTACAAGTAACACAGGAAGTTCAATAACACAATGAAAAATTATAATAAGCAATATGAAAATAATAAAGAGAGTGGGAAACAACATACCGGATCATCAATTCATAGTAGATTCGTTTCAACTCCAAAATTGATGGTATGTCGGCCGGAGCTTCTTCGACGACATTGTCACCTTCCTTTGGCTTCTTCTTTTCTTTGGAAGTATCAACATCAAAGACTCTAGGACTGATCTTCCTTGAAAGAATTTGCGCACGAACATAATCTTGGCGATCTAGGCAAAGTCTTACCTGCCAAACATTGCCCACAAAGTCCCATTTCATTAATATGCATACAAACAAACACTTAATCCTAAAAGGGCAACCAGGCAACCACATTGTTCTGGACCCATAAGAGGATCCAGATTGTTAGTATTTTCCGTAGAGTGGTTATCTCAAGTGCCAAACCTTCAAACTTGCTTGCAAGTCAATGCTTGTACGATTGCACAAATGCCCCTACTCAGTGAAATTTAAAAGGCCCAAATTTTTAGAAAAGGAGTTACATACCTGTTCAAGAATAAAAGCAATTTTCTCTGTTTTTGCCATAGCGCCAAAAGTTTCCACCTGGGGTAAAAAAAAAATCAGTAAATTAGTATGTGAATAACTGTACCTCGAAATAAACATAAAAAAGGCAGGTAAATGATATTACTAATCGCCACAAACTTACAGCAACTTCTTGCATCAGTTCTGCAGCTTCAGCAATAAGTCCCTGTTCTTCCTTGATCTTTGCCAATTTTTTGATCAACCGCGCTCTCTCAATCTCAACATATATCTACACCAAATCCAATATTATTACAATTAGATATGAACAAGAAGCATGTTTTTCTATGTTCAATGAAGCAAACTCAAAACGTTATCAGCGTTATCACCTTTCCGGCAGAGACATTGTTAAGTGTCTTGATTAATTCAATGCGCGTCTCAAGATCCGGAGTTTGATCGATATACTGCATTGCTTGCTGCACCATTGCAGTTACAGCCTGTACAGGAACCAGACACCCCAATTAACAAGATCAACAAAGACAGTCTCCCCAAAAGATCCTTTTCAAGCACACAAAACCATAGGTTGAGACAAATTTCATGATATATTAATAGCGAAACCGAAACACGACCTGTTTGAGTTGACCGCGTTTTTTAGAGAGAAGAAGGATCTGGTCGTTAAGAGTCTTCCAATCTCTGGCATCGAAGCAAAGCTGAAGTATTTCTGTTACGGCCTTTTTGGTCCCGACGACGTCGCCGGCGAGCCTCATTTGCTTTTCCACATTCTGTAACTGCTCGATCGCAGTCTCCAGCAAATTTGAAAAAATCGATCAGTATGATTTTAAAATTGAACAATAAAATTACTATAATTTTGGATTTCGTTCCTTTAAGATATTGTTTTTTATAATTCATCTTTTACCTTATAATTATGTGAAATTTAGTTTAATTAATTTATTAATTTAATTTATTATATTTTAATTAAATAATTAATTACAATATTTTAGTTAATGAATAACTATATTTTAATTATTTATGCTTTAATAAATAATAATATTTTAATTAATTAATTAATTACAGTATTTTAATTAATGAATTAGTTATATTTTAACTAATTATAGTAATTAATCAATTATATTTTAATTGATTGATTAATTAATTACTATATTTTATTTAATGAATGAATTATATTTTAATTAATTATTTAATTATTATATTTTAATTAATTATATTGTAATTAATTATAATGTACTTAATTAATTAATAATATTATTTTAATTAATTATATTGTAATTAATTATATTTAAATTTATAACAGACATGTAAGATCTGTCGTTAATCATTTACGATATATAAACCAAATTTACCTAAATTGATATAAATTATAAATTATGGTACCAAATTTTAAAAAATCAATCAATTTTAAACATAATTAATTACAATAAATTAATCCAAATTAAATGTGATTGAATTTGAGTTATAGATTTAAGTTTTATAAATTTTAAATTTATTAAAAATATTTTTAATTAAGCGCAATATATCACAAAATATATATGTTATTGTCTGCATTTTTATTATTAAATAAATACTAAATAAAAAATGTTAAAATATAATAATAAAATTAAACAAAAAGCTATGGATAGAGATTGGCGGCAACAGCAAAAAGGAAATGTTTTAATAGCAAAAAGCTATGGATAGAGATTGGCGGCAACAGCAAAAATGTTAAAATAGAAAATGTTTAGGTTTTAAAATTGGAAATCACGCACAGCGGCAAGAAGGAGCTTTTGTGTCAAAATGTGAAGATGTAATGCAGGCAAATACAAGGGAATGATCTATTTAACTTTTCAGATTGTAAACTAAAAATTTATATTTAACCTTTGATTTTTTTTATGAAAAGTATTAAAAGTAATATGTGTATATTTCTATACTAAATAAAAGTTTACTATTTTAATTAATTAAAGGTAAATGAAATATAAAATTACCAAACAACAAATTTTTATTAGATAGCTTCTTTCCTAAAATGAAAATATATTTTAAATTATAAAAATAATATAAATTAAAATATAATAATTAATTATTATAAGAACGAACCTTTAAACTAATTTAAACTATATGAATCGAATTTAAAGAACTCTTTTCATCCCCGCATTCTCAGTAATTCATAGCTAAATAGTAAGGTTCCTAACTTCATTCTGTTTTTCTGTTAAATTCAGTTGTATCTTGTGCTAGCGTGTCATCCTATTCATAACCGCTCATTCGTTTAGAAGCAGACCTTCTCCTCGAGCTTCTTCTTATGGGTTGGCTCCTGTCTGTGGGACTGGTTTCTGTGTTGCTCATAACAGTCGAACTTAAATGATCTAAAATATTAAAATTAAAGTTATATTTTAATGAAAACCTTAAAGTTCAAATTACATTTTTGGCCTAATTTATTTGTACACATAAAGAATTTCAATTTTTCAAATATGTCAATAGTGAGAAGACTTAGGGTATGGATTGATAATTGGTTTGACATCAACCCCCTTGTTCATGCAATTGATTTTCAAAGCCTTCGAAATCGAATGGTGATAAATCTTAAGGTTTCTTCACTAATAGAGAATGGTGACTAGCAGGATACTTCTGACGCTTTCATGAACTTATGCCTCATCTTCCTATCTTAGCAAACCCTGCTACGAAAGATACTATCTCCCGGAGTTTAACCGCAAATGGGATTTTTTCAAACAAATCTTCCTATCGATTTTTGTCTGATGATTCCACAGTAATCCGATAGTTTTCTCTTTTATGGCATAACATTATCAGTCCCAAAGCAACCTTCATCATGTGGCTTGCAATAAAAAATAGAAACTTGGAAGCAATGGCACAGTAGAGCTGATGACCTATGCTTATTATGTAATATGACATTTGAGGAGCGTGATCACCGCTTCTTCATTTGTAGCTATTATAAGGCTATCTGGAGTTGACTCTTGTATATGTTATCATTGCATTTTGATGTATATGATTGGCCAAATGTACTACAGTGGATTATCTGTAAAACCAAGAAGGGAACTCCTAATGTTGCTTTTTATAGTAACGATCTATAGCATCTGGAAATAAAGAAATTGACGTAGGTTTGCTGATAAGAAGGAAGACAATTATCAGCTGACAAACAAAATAATTAATCATATTAGAGTTAATTGGTATATTTGCTAAACAATCACATCATTCCCTCTCCTTGGACATGAAGAACATATGGCAATTGTGATTCAATGATCTCAATTATGATCTAGTTTTATAATCTTCATTTCTTGAATCCTTTAGATACTCTGTAATCTAACAGTAGCCTTATCTAGGGTTGAACTCACTATTTTTTGTAATGGTGTAATAATTTTATCTAAAGTAATATGCCATTCAATTTTCAAAAAAAAAATCAAACTATTTATGAAGAATAAAATAAGGTTTTAAAAACTGGACCAAACTATTAGTTCCTACCAGAAAAAGTTTGAACCGGTCTGTGGTCTAGTTCAGTTTCATCTAATAACCTCTATGTATAGAAACCAATCAGTTCAAACTTTTTTTGGTCTGATCGAACGATCCGATCCGGTTTTAAATCCTTGATCTTCATATGATCCTTTTCCTTTTTCATAAGTTTCAGCTTTCTCCCATTAGTACTCAACTTCTCTGTCACTTACTTCACTACAATTCCTATGGCGCAAAATAGAGAACCACTCGTTGCCTCGTACCCAAAGAATAGCGAAAAGGTTCACATACCTAACAGACTTTCAATAGAAAGTTGACAACGAACCATCTCTCTCCATCTCATCGAAGCTAAGCAGGGAAACGACGGACACAAACTTTGCTTCCATAGCAGAGATGGAGAATGCAAAGTGTCAGTGTTGTGGCATGTCTGAAGAGTGCACTCGTGAGTACATAAAGTGAGTGCGTGACAAGTTGTCAGGGAAATTTGTTTGTGGGTTATGTGCAGAGGCTGTCAACCGAGAAATGGAGAAAAATGGAGGGAAGAGAGAGGAATCCCTAAATGATCACATAAGTGTTTGTTTAAGGTTTAATAAAGTTGGTAGGGCATATCCTGTGCTGTACCAGGCGGAGACCATGCGAGAGATCTTAAAGAAAAGCTCAGTTATTAGAGAAAAGTCCACGAGTAAGGTAGTATAGCAAGGAGTTCCAGTTGTATTCTAGCAATCATAAATGAGATAGGTGATCGGAGAGTGGTCAATTGAGATCCAATGTTCGTGGTAAGGTATTTTTGCATGGTTTTTGTATTTTTACTTAAAATTTGACTCGCTGAAAAATCAAAAACTAAAAAAAAAGAAGCTATTTCATCCCCGGTTTTACTTGCATGGCAGATAGATGGGGCACAAATACCTATCGCTTTACCTGATATTGAATTCATCTGTAGGCATAGGCTATTTCATATCAAATTCTATAACATTTAGAATTTTATTTTATATTAATTTTTGGTAGTGATAAGTTTTGTAACATTTAGAACTCTATTTTATATTAATTTTTATAACATTTAGAACTCTATTTTATATCAATTTATGTAACATTTAGAACTCTATTTCATATCAATTTCTGTAATATTTAGAACTCTATTTCGTATCAATTTCTAATTTTGATAGTTGAGTTATATATACTCTTTTAACAATTCAATTTGTTAATCTAAAGAACCAAAATTGAAAACTCACAATATTTCAGTTAGGCTATTTAAAGTGGAGCAATTGCTGGAGCAAAGTTTAATAAGTGAGAAATATTTGTTGGTCTTTTGTGTATCTATTCTATTGCTGTTCGTCTTCTTTATTACAATTAATAATGAGAATTAATTAAGTTGTATACTTTTTCCCTGATAATAGTATACCCAATTATGTTTTAATACTTTTTAGGTTAAATCATAGTGGAGAATATGAAGCCATCTTCTACTCGTGGTAAATCCGATTCAGCATGAAATTATTTTTCTTCTTTTCAAGTATCTGATGGGAATATCCAATATAACTATATATTTTGCAGTAGAATATTTAAAGGGGAGATATTTTTAGAATGAAAGAATATCTTACAGGTGTTAAGGGTAATATTGCTTCTTGCAAAAAAGTACCACTTGATGTACGTGATATGATTGGAAAATATTTGCAGTAACCAGTAAAAAAGAAAAAGAAAAATAAAGGGGCTCATGATATATTTTTTGGAGATGATGAAATACCACAAGTATTTGATAAAAGAAAAAGAAAAACTACTATTGACATAGATTCCTTTTTTTTCCAAGAACTACTCTTGGTTCTCAACCTAGTCTAAAAAGTTTTATGGTTGATAAGGATGTTATTTTACGATGTAAAAGAGTATGAGTTAGATGATTCTATCATTCAGGTATTCTTTTAAATGCTTTAAATTCACCATATTTTCAAGAAGCAATTGATGCTACAATAGCAATAGGTCCAGGATTTAAGGTACCATCTTATTATGAGTTACGTGTACCTTTGCTTCAAGATTTACAAAGAAAATGTCAGTTAATTATGGATACATATAAATCTAGTTGGGAATCAACAGGATACACTATTATAGCAGATGGGTGGATTGATCAAAGATAAATAACCTTGATTAATTTCTTATTTGTTATATCAAGTCTGTTGATGCTTTTGACATGGTAAAAAGTGATGATGCTTTATTTAAAATATTCTATGAAATTGTCGAGTGGGTTAGACTAAAGAATGTTGTGCATTTTGTTACAGATAATGCAATTAATTATGTATCAGCTGGGTACTTATTACAATCAAAGTATGAGCATATTTATTGGTCTCCATGCACTGCACATTATGTAAATCTTATTTCAAAAGATATTAGTGGTATGAGTCATATTTCTAGTCTTGCTTTATACTCATCTAAGATCACAACTTTTGTGTATAATCATGTCAAATTTTTGTCTTAACTAAGAAAACAAGAAGATTGGGTTGAGATCATATGTCCCGCTGCTACGAGGTTTACAACTACATTTATTACTTTGAAAAGTATTTATGAACATAAGCAACTATTTTAAAATTTAGTGACAAGTAAACACTTTTCAAATCATAAATTATCAAAGAGTGAAAAAGGAAAAGAAGTTTGTGCTATTATTCTAGATAATAAATTTTAGGATACTTGCTTGATCATTTTGAACATTGTGGCTCCGCTTATAAGGCTATTAAGGATTATTGATTCAAATGAGGAGTTATCCCTAGTATATATATATATATATATATATGATGGTATGTATAAAGCTCATAAAATAATTATAAATATTTTTAAAAGGAAGGGGAAATTGTACAAGGCTTATATAGATATTATTAATCGATAATGAGATAAGCATCTTACTCAAAGGACCTACTTAGTAGCTTATTTTCACAATCCTTATTGTTTATATAGTGGAGAAGAACATATAATTAATATTATGGGTGACGGTTTGTTTGATGTGATTGAATGCAAAGGTATTTTCTCTATGAAAGAGCAATCACAAGTGATAAATGAAATTAAATTGTATCGTAAAGGTTTAGAAAGTTTTGCTATATCATCAGCAAAGAAAGAACTTATGTTGAAAAAAATGCATCCAGGTAAATTTTATATTTTTAATTCATTATTTACTTATTCATAATATATATTTTTATCATAACTATTAATTTAAAATACAGAGGAATGGTGGAGATTATTCGATGGCAGTGCTCTAACATTGAGAAAACTCGCTATTAATTTACTCAATCAAATAACTTCTGCATCAGGTTGTTAACGTAACTGGAGTGTTTTTGAACGTACTCATGCAAAGAAACGAAATCGTTTGAAACATCAAAAACTTAATGACCTTGTTTAAGTTACTTATAATCTAAGAATGAAGAACAAGTATTTTACTATTTTATAAATTTTTATTTAAATAATTTTACTTTTATTATTGATTTTATAATTTCTCTATTATATATTCAGGAAGAGAATATATGATCCAGTTGATATTGATCGTATTGAACATACTGATTTTAGGATCGAAAAAGAAGAACCATCGTCTGATCTTGATTATGATGACCTTAAAAAGACGATTTATGAAGAAAATATACTTGTCACAATGAATAAATTAAGAATATCTACTGATTGTCAATTTATATCTTGTTTTGACCATATTTAAGTTAAAATTATACTATATTATACATTTACATTAATTAAGAATAATTTCATATATTACTAATTTATAATTTATTTTAATACAGTAGAAGAAGTTGATGCAAATATTTTAGATGAATGAGTAGTTTACAAATCTTTAAATAGCGTTGGAGAATTTAGAGCTTTTGATGATGATGAGATACAATTATAACTTATATTACAATGGGTGTTTTTACAACTTATATTACAATGGGTGTTTACAACAATTATAAATACCTATACTACTTAATTTAACCTAAAATTACAACTTATATTACAATGGGTGTTTTTATATATCTAACAATTATAGAATCTTAATTTCCTATATTAATTTTTAGAATTAATTTCATACGATTAATTTTGTTTGTCTTTCCATCTTTGGGCAATGAAGTTATAAGACACTGTCAAGTAATTCACAAAGAAATCCTCATTTTTGTCACTAGCTACGTTGCTTCTCGTATACACTTATGTATGCAAATTGATCAAGAATTGAAAAAGGTTGACCATGTCATTACTACCAAAGAACAAAAGTGATGTCAACAGAGTCAACTCGGTGGAAATGTTTGAATAGTATATTCAACGGTGGAGAATTAACCATAATACTATATAATATAAGAGAGAAGCTCTATCATTTTTTTTAGTATGTAAAAATTCTGGTTGAATTTTTTTCACCATGGTTCATTTTGATATTTGCTAATATAGATACAGTTGTCTGAAGAACACCAATTCGATCATTAATTAAATGACGTGAGAACCAATATTTTAAAAATCGGATCGGACATTAAACCGGTCGAAGGAAAGGTTTAAGGTTTAGAGGTTCAACCGATAGTGAACCGCTATAAAACCGGTATATAATAAATAAGAAGTAAAACT
>JANZLF010000005.1:14173022-14189188 GCA_026546835.1 Erythroxylum foetidum | reverse complement strand
CACTGTAATCGCAAGCAAATGCCAACATTAATCGCAAGCAAATTACTTACCTCAACCAAGACTCCCACTGTAGACGATAGAAGCACGTCAGCTGCTGAAGAGTGGCTCCAACGATTCCAAGGGCAACAAGAAGATGATGGCTCCAGGGAGAGGGAAGGGACGGTACGGTGGCTCGATGGGGATCCTAACTTCCACAGAATATGATGGCTCCAAGGAGAGGGAAGGGACGGTGGAAGGGACGGTGGCTCCAGGGAGAGGGACGGGAGAGTGCGATGAATGTTGTTTTTCGTCGATTTACGCAGAAATTAAGATAATGTTATAAACTGCGCGGCTGGAGATTGATGTTATAAACCGCGCGGGGAAAGCTAATTTTCATGCCTTCTCCGACGTCTAACTCTCCAAGATGTCGTGGATAGTATTTTGCCACGTCCTACTACTGACACGACACAAAAAATATGGCAATTCAACGACATCCTTATTCAACGTCGCTGTTTTTTCCCACCTTTCCTGACGTCTAAAAAGACGTCGTTAAAGCCTTCTACATTTCGCGACGTCTTATACAATGATGACGTGAAATGTGTATTTTTGTTGTAGTGATTAAGTTAGCAGGAAGACCGACGACAGTCTTAGAGAAGGCTGGTTGCGACGGCCGTCGCTTTGTTTGGGCATAATGTTGAAGATGGTGGCTCCATATTGTAGCGGTCGTGACTTATGGTGACGTCTCCTGCAACGTCGGGCAACAGCAGATGGCAGTTAGTGAATGACCGGCAACGGAGAAAAAACTTGGAGCGGCGACGTGAAATTTCGAGAAAACCTAGTTCTGGAAAAAGGATGAATGCATGCACATGCACTTACCAAGGGACGAGCGGGATTGGCGCATATGCTGATGGCATGTATGCTATATATTCTAGTCAACATCCCTCGTTGACTGAGATGCGTGCAACCAAACGGCCTAACTCACCTTTTATTTATTTATTTATTTTTGTTTATCTATGCTTTAAGCCTTAATTTTAATTAAATTAGCTTAATTCACATTAGATTAGTTTAAATCCCTAATAAAATTTGAAAAACGTTTTCTAATTGTTTTCAAAGGGTTATTTTATTAGGATTACTTTGGATTTTAGTTTAATTTTTCAAAGAGTTGAATTATTAAATTAAATTAATTAGAAACCAATCCAAAAATTAAACTAATTATTTTTTTTAATATGATTAATATTAATAATTATATTCATTCCTAATTAATTTTACAAAATTATAATTAATTAGTTTCAATTAGATTGAAATAAATTACTTAGACTTCTTAAAATTAAGAAAAATGTTTCTTAATTAAATTTATGTATTTCAATTTGATTGAGGTAAATTAAATTTATGATTTTTTATTTAGAGAATTATTATTCCATTTATTTAGAAATTATTTCTTTATTTATAAATAATAGGTTTCTTGATTTATTAGAAAGGATTTTTTTTAAATTTGAAAAGTGTTTTCATTTATGAATTAAGAAAAGGACCTTTCTTAATATTTTAAAATATTTTTATAACATATTAAAGAAATATTTTCTAATTAATTAAAAAACCTCTAAATAAATAATATAATTGAATTTTTTAATTAAATGTAAAAGTGTTTTATTTAATTTTGAAAGTAGCTTCCTTTCAATATTAAAAAATAGTTATTACCAAAAAATATTTAAAAAATAGTTTTTCTAATTAAGGAAAAGTAATTTATAATGAAATTAAAAATAAACATTTATATTTATATTAGAAATAATTTTCTAATTGGATTTTAAATTAGAAAAAGGGATTTTTAAAAATTATAGCGAGTAAAAAGAATAATTAATTGAAAATTTTTCGATTAAATTTTATTAAACGAGTCAAGATAATTAGAAATAGTTTCCAGTTTGATTTGAAAATTATTTTAAAATAAAATTAATCTATTTAGAGCAGGAATTTATTTCATTTAAGAACCAATAAGTTTAATCTAATTTAATTTTTCCAATAAGTTGAAAATATTATTTTACATAAAGAAGGTCAATAACTAAAGTCAAATAAAGCTTGATTATATATATATATTAGATGCAGATTAAATTATACTTTTTATATTTGTGATATTTTACATGCAACTGTGTGTTTGATGAGACGAACAAAATTAAATCCCTCGTTTAAAATATTAAATAAATGTTGAGAATGTGATTTTTTCCTTCAATTGTTATAAGAATAAACCAAAGTTCTATTTATTGTTATACTTTTAGAAATTCAAGGTCACTTTAACTAGAATATATTTAATCTTATAATAGTATGTTCTACTTAACTAAATTTATATGATTTTGATAAATAAACTCATGATCACATTAATTTAGAGGCAGGGTTAGGAATAACATATAAGATATGTTTAGCAATTGTTATCACCTAACGGATTTAAGAGTCATATTACATGTGGTTGATAAAGTTACTATCTACCTAATTTAATTTTAGTTGGTTTATTAAGCAAACTCAAGATCAAATATATTTGAAAGAGATCCTAGCCCACTAGAAAGATTATATTAATCTTTCTGAAAGGTATTGAGGGATACTATTTCAAATAAAATAGTAGGAATAATCAAATACATAATTGAAATCCTAATCTTTTTAGGTAATTATGGCATATAATTAATTACTTGCTTTCTTACATTTATATTTTGTTTTGAGTAGAAAAATTGTATGCCCATTATGTAATTTTTTCTATAATCCCTATTAAGGATTCAGTGACAAAGTTTTAGAGATACGTAAAAATCTTATTCATGACAAAATGCATTAATATTTTGAGTTGACTAATGTCTCGTAAACTTTGGTGATAACATGTAAGATGTATGTTAACACCATAATGGCAAGATGTAGGAGGTTGCAAAGAGTAGAGCTAAAAGGTATAATATCTTGTTGGAATTCTTCTACTTAATTTAGCCTACTAAAAGCGTAAGCATGGACATCAATTAAAGAAATTTTCCATAGTATGATAATAGTTGTCGTAAGAAGAAAAATGATTGCATGAATTTTCTTTCCCATGCGAGATATGATAGAGATCATATGTATTTCTAGTTCATAAGTATGAGTACTTGATACTTAACTTAGATTCAACATTATTATAATTCTCAAAGCATAATAAAAAAATAGGTTTTTGAGCAAAAGTAGTTGATCTAGTTTTATACAAATAGTTTATATGTGTTAGATCAAATGAGACTTATGCTTAACATAAATGGAAAAAAATTGAGACTATTGAGACTATCTTTTTCTGCCATATTGGTTAAATCAACATAATGATAATTATAAAGTTACATACAAGGATATGCATATCCTTTTTATTATGAATCAAATTAAACTTGTGAAACTTGTCATGTTGAAGAATAATCAATGAAAGGATGATCATGTTAATGAATTGTTAAATCTTATACATGTGATGTATTGGATGGAATAACAATTCATAAAAGGTTAATGCCTATATTTCATTATATTACTAATGAATTTATGTGATATAGTCATATGTATTAAATGAAATAATGATTCAAAATTTTGAAAAGTTCAAATTATGTAAATTTAATTAAAGTTTAAGCATTGAGAATGTTGAAGCACTTTGATGAGATCACTATGGTGAGTTTTAAATTTTGGTTATCTATGGGGATTGAGATTCTCTAGTGAATACCTTCATAATAAAATTTTATAAGAGTATGCTTTTATGTAAGGAGAAAATTACAATATGAGATATTATATGATACAATATTATTTCTTTTGTAGCTATGCCTAATATAAAGACTTACCTTTTATAGTTCCAATTAAATCAATTAGAAGATTTCATAATTTGATATGAAATGTTAAGTTTTTAAAAGAGTAAAAGTTAATGATTTAAGGATATGATGCTTAGTTAAAGCACCCGTTAAGTTTATATCTAAATTGAATAATAAAAGGTTACAAGATATCCAAAAGGTTGGATATAATCTTACAGACCTGTTGAAAAAATTATTTGTTTTAATGTATATTTATAGGATAATGGTTCTCAAGAAAAGTAGTGGGAGTTAGATGAAAGTTGAAAATTTATAATCTTATGACAATATATCCAATTAGAACTAGTGGATTTATTGGTACATTTGATGTATAGTTGAAACATTACGAGACACTGAAAGATTCACTTTTTTTATGAATTTAAATATTTTTCATATGAGTATGAAATGGAAAGGTTACTGGGAGTATATTTTTCCTCTTCAGTAGGAGTTTGTGGAGACATATTACTCAGAGAGAGAAATAATTCTAATTTTCAATTGTTGAAAATACAATTGTCTAAGAGCAACTTTTTTTGGATATGAAATGGTAACAACTTAATTCTAAGACTTAGATTTATGGAGATATATTTGAAGTTGTTCACCTATTCTAAGTCCAAGATGTATTAAAGATGTTTAGTATTTAAGATATTATATACTTTTGAAGCATTAAAGATATCCATTATTTATGTATGAGTTGATATTTGAGTTCAAGATGATAAGGATGTAACTTTAGAAATAAATCCTAATTAAGGTCTATTTGTTTAAAACAATATCATTGAAGATTGGAAAGGTTCCAATGTAGCAATGGTTGCTAATTAAGCTATAATATAATTTTCATTAGTGGAAATGATTAATTGGATCAATAAATTCTTTAATGAACATGGTATAGTTACTTGTATTGTACAAGATAGCAATGTACTGTAAAATATTAGAACCATTAGGCATGTAAAAGGAGATAAGGTATCATCAAAGATCCAAAGAAGCATTTAGGCAATTTTTCTTAATTATGATGATAATTAAGATGAAAGTTGTAAGATTTAAGCAAGTGCTAACTATAGAGATTCTTGTAGAATTTTTCATTAAACCATTGCCACAATAGTAGCATGATCATTGTAAGGTGATATAGTATAGGATACTTAAATGATTGGCTTAGTGCAAGTGGGAGTTTGTGGCTTATACCATATAGGCAATTGATTGGTTGTCGTTTAATGACAAAATAATTTATAAACATTCTTTATCTTGTACATGTTTAGATATATAGGGCAGAGCCTAGCCCAGCCTGACCCATAGGCTGGGTAGCCTATAGCCTGATGGGTCGATGGTTGCCAACCTGTGGCTCGACTTAATCACGGGTTTTGACTTGACCTATCTATACTTTTTTAAAAAAATTGGTAAAACAATGTCATTTTTCAGATTCCCTTCGGGCCACAGGTTGGGATAGCCTCAGCCTGAGCCTAAACTGTGACTCAGTCTGGCCAAGTGGTATTGGCCTGTGGCTCGGCCAACCCAAGCCAAAGTTAGGCTCGGCTGAGCTAGGTCAAGCCTACTATCCCTATATATATATATATGATAAAGTCTATGAGATAATTATACATTACAAACAAAATTATAATGAGATAATAATTATAAGATTTATATTGCATTCATGTAGTATCCTTAAATTATTCCTAGTTATTGTTCTATTAAGAAAAGACATTAGTAGAGTATAAAAATACTATCACCCTTTATGCTTTTCTTTGTGAAGGTTCATAGGCTAAAGATGGAGATACTTAAACAAATATGTGGATGCTTATTAGAGAACAAGTTTATTGAATTGACCCGATATGAGAAATTCATTTGGAACATTACTTGTATGTTTATGAAAATTCTCATTGTGATGATTATATAAGTGATCTTTTTACTTGAGTTCTCCAAAGTTATCTTGTTTAGGGATTGTTGTGTTTTGATATTACTTATGACCTATTTTAATCATGGATAGCTTATTTGGTAGTCATTAGATGTAACATGAACTACATAGACGTAGTTGAGTAATCAAGATGTGATTCATCATCTTAAAGTAATTAAGGAGAAGGTGTTGTTCTCGATTAGTATTAATTCGGGAAATCCTTGGCCAAGTTAGGATGATATTCCATTCTAATCGAAACTTTGTATGATGAAAGGATTGAATTATACAAAAAAATCATACACAGAAAGGTTAGTCAAAACCATTTTGACATTTATAAATATTTGGTTAGTCATAATGTGTTGCTTGACATCAATCTTAATCTATGATTATAAATTCTTTAATTGAAGAATTTAAGAAAAATTAAAAGGGGAATTTCAATTATGAATTTTAATTATAATTTTAAATCATTGTCAACATATTTAGGAATCTAATGAGTCTCACATAAAGAATGAGTTGAAGAAAGAAAAGATATTTTAATCAAGTTGGATTTAATAGTAAATTTTGAGAAACTTTATGATTAAATATAAGATATTTATTTAATAAGGATCAATATGAAATATTAGATCTTATTTGCGCATTATTGGTATTTAATTAGAATTATTTGTAATTATAACTAAAATTTAATTGAAATTAGGATTCAATCTCAATTAAATTAATAAAATGTTTAAATTTTATTATAAATAGGCTTAAGCTATAATAGAGTTAGCACTTCTTGCATAACCCTCTCAGTAAGAGTTACAGAGTTCTTTCAACCTGTTCTGTGGATATCATTTGAGACCGAACATTTGTGAGACTACGATGTTTGACATAAATCAATTTCAAAAATGATTAAAGGAATATTACAAAAAAATGATCAAGTTTTGGAACAAGGTAAGAATTAAGATTCACATTTTATTGTGATTTATATGTTAATTATTTTAAGGAATTAAAGTGATCTTGATTTTTATTCCGCTATGATCAAATTTTGATCTTATCTCGATTTCTCAAGACAAACAACATCTTTTAAGTTGATATTTGATGTTAGACATGCATTACCAGCATTTGATATAGAGAGGGTAGAGCCATCAATATTTTCACATATGGATACGAATGTGCACACTTCACATCATTAAGTATATTTTTATCTTTAACTATATTTTTATCTCTAACCATATGGTTAGAGGCACCACTATCCACAAATTTAATTAAGTGTTGCAAAATTATCTAAGGAGTCATTACCATGATTTTTGATGTATTGTTATTTAGTAGTCGAAGGATTTGTATAAGTTTATTGTATTGATTTGTTATTAAGACAAGATTATGTTAATACCGGTGTTTTATAAACCAAACTAAACCAATCGATTCGACCAAAAACAATGTGAACCAGTTGGTTGTTTGGTTCAGTTTCATTTAATAATATGTAAATATGAAAATTGGCCAGTTTATGAGAGAACCGATTGGTTTATTGGTGAACCAGTTGGTACTGTAAACATTTGAAATCAAAAAATTAAAACTTAAAAACTCTCCTCCCTCTACTATTTCTTCTTTACCATCTTCTCTTCACAAATCTCATCATCATCGCTTCCATTTCTAGGTAAATAAAGGGTAGCCGCCAACCTACAATTATCCTTAAATGTCCATGCTTGGTGGAGAAGAAGCGAACAAAGGTACACTCGCTTGCTATCTTGTTCTCTGCCACGAACTAGGATCACTTCCTAGCTAGGTCATATTGGAGCAACAGTTTCTGAGAACAAAGGGACAAGGGGCATAACAACTTCTCGTGTTGAGTTGATCCTTGATGTTTTTAGCAAATTATTATTCTATACTTCTGGAGATGGGTATCGAAGTGAAGGTAGCGGATTATTGTTCTCTATTTCTAGAGATGGGTGGTGTCATTCTCTATTTCTGGATAAGGGCATTGAAGCTAACGAAGTAGATTATTGTTCTCTATTTATAGAGATGTGTGTCGAAGTTAAAGTGAGAACAAGGATCATACTTGGTTTTTAACATATTACTGTTCTCTATTTCTAGAGATGGCTGTCGAACTCCAATCTAAGGTGAGAATAAGTATCATCCTCGACGTTTTTAGCAAATTATTGTTCTCTGTTTCTGGATGTGGGTGTTTAAGCTAAGGTGAGAACAAAGATCATCCTTGGTTTTTAGCGGATTATAGTTCTCTATTTCTGGAGTTGGGTGTCAAAGCTATTGTGAGAACAAGGATCAAGAAAGGCTTTTATGGGTGTGAAAGTTGGGTTTAGTTTAGTTATGGAAGGTGGGTTGAGATGCTGCTGTGATGGTTTTGGCGAGTAGTTATTGATATTGTTGTGTGTTGTTTTCCATGTAGTTTAATGTGGTTATATATTGTGTTTAGAAATAAGTCTGTCTCCCATTTCTGGCACTAGGAATTGGTTTATATAAGATATGGAGCTCGATAGATGAATGAGCAAAAAAATTGAAATTTGATGAATGGGTTATAGAGTAAAATATTGATTCTAGTTGTCAATCCATGTTTGTATAGAGTTTGAGTTTGTTCACTATTATTCATGGTTTCAATTTGTTCAGAAATAATAGATAAGCATAATTTGATAACTTTATAGGATACTTTGATTAATTAGTTTTATGTCATGGTTGAAGTCTATTTCATGTTAAGCTAATTTAGGTTGTTGTTTTGTATATCCTTTGTTGATCGGAAACTCCAAAGTTAAAAACTATGGTAATTATTGTAACAAGTTTAATAAGTGAGATTTTGTTCACCATTATATTGTTGGTAAGTAATAACAAACAAGTTATCTATTCGCCTGTCATTTCTTTTTTTGTAATTCATTCCCATATAATTAAATGGCCCCTTTCTTGTTGACGTAATGAATCAATTTCACAAGTCAGACTACTCGGTGTCCCTCTTCATTCAACAACTATTATTTTAACATAGCCTTTTAAAATTACTTGTTTATATGGTAACACTAAATAACAGAAGATGTTGACATGCTTTTAATTTAATCAATAGTTACTTTTCAAGTGTTTATGCCCATCTAGTTACTTTATTTTGTATTTTGTATTTTTTTATTTACTTTTAACCTCGTTTAATTATTTAAACTATAACTTTTTATTTGTACCATAATTACATTTAATTTAATATTACTGTAAATTATATAAGCTATACAGTCTAGTATAACCTCTAATTAATTGGTATATTTTTATTTCAACAACTTATTTTATTTATATTTATTCTTATAATTTTTACTTCTTATTTATTTTATATTGGTTTTTATAGCAGTTTAATACTGGTTGAACCTTTAAACCTTAAACCTTTCCTGTGGTCGGTTCAATGTCCAGTTCAGTTTTTAAAACATCAGTCAATATAGTTGCGTTTGCATCCCATTAGGTACGGGTGAGTATTCGGGTAGTTCGGGCAGGATTTTTACTGTTCGGGCCAGGCCCTAATTACCCGAAATTTTTTTTCTCTTACCCGGCTCGAATCCGAACTTTCCATTACCCGAATTTACCCAGCCCGAATCCAAACTTTCCATTACCCAAATTTACCCGGCCCGATTTACCCGAATTACTTATTTACCTAGCCCGATTTACTCGAATTATCCTAATTACCCTATTTTATAATTTTTTTAAACCTAATTCTGGTAATCGAGCCGGCCTGAATTTTTTCAGAGTTACCCGTCCTGGCCTGAAAATAATTTGGGTAATATCCGGGCCAGCCCGAATTACCCGAATTAGGTAATTTCTTTACCCGAATTAATTCGGGCTGGGCTGGATAATCGGGCCGGCCTGAATAATGCTCACCCCTACCATTAGGTTTAGCATTACTATGTTTTGGTTCTCGTCACAGCCTCTCATTTGAACCATGGTCACTTATTGTCATGTAGCCATGTCTTTGTCCATAATTGCTCTTTCCTGTGCAGCTATTACTATTTTACTTTGTTGGTTGATTCTCCAATTGGGCAAAAATTTGATGATCATAAAACATTCTTTTTTGAGATGTCTTATTTTGTTACAATGCTCCTACCCTTTCCCCGCTAAATTCCCTGAATCTTGGTTCCTATTCATGTGAGTTTCTCTATGATTAGTCTTTGCTACAAACGTTGCTCCTTCAAAACTAGTTGATGACTGCTCATTCCTTCCTGTGAAGGTTTGGTCTTCTTATAAAGCCAAGGAGAATATTTTACTAAGTGAAGAGATTGGCTCCATCAATAGTATATTTGATCTCAATAGGTCAAAATTGATGTTCAATCTGAGCAAAAATTGTTGAGCCTTTTCCCTCTAATGCTTCTTTACTGCTTCACATTTGCAATTTGGCAATGGATCACAAATTTGCACCTCTTGCCATAAAGTTTCGAATTTGGTGTAGTATTGGGTTAAAGGTTGTCCATCTTTTTATAACATGTTGGGGAACTATGCAAATGACCCAATCATTATGTAATAGATTGAAAATTTTGTTTTATAATCATTAACTTTGTTTAATAACATGGAAAATGATTATATTATCAAATTATGTTTATTGTATTTTATTCTAATATAATAAGTCCTTGATTAAATTTATACAGTTTCCATCATAATAGAAATTATGATAATGAGAATCAAGTCTTTAGGGTTTAATCTACAAGTGTTCATGGTCATAGGATCATCAAATAAGGACTTTAATGATCCGATTAGATCAATATGTATGTAATTGTATCTATTGGATGGATATTATTAGATCTCATTTACGAAGTTACATATATAGGTGATGCATATGAAGATATGATCATTAAACTGACCAAACTGGGAATTCCCAATGGTTAATATTACCTATGAACTGTCAAGTAGGATATTCTCATAAGGATTTAAAAGTATATTTTTCCTTTGACCTGAGATCATCATAATAATCAATAGGTCACCTATTATGTTTTGATGTAGAACACCTAGTATGTAAAAATGATAGTTGAATGATCATTGGATATAATTAAGTACCTATCTAATTAGTGGTGAGTCAAGATTGATCCATCAACTCTAGGTAATGAGTTTAAGCTCTATGTTACCATTGTTTTAATGGTTATTTCAAGATCTTGGCTAGGGCGATTGAATGATTGAGAAAAAAGGGTTTTCTTAAGTCATTCACAAATCACTAATGATCTAAATGTAACATAGTTGGTTATTTAATAGGGTTTTGATAGTTAAACCATACTTTAGGATAATCCAGAGTTGTAGTGATGGAAGGTAATAATACATTATCCTTAACCAGGTTCTATCTTTGTAAGTTTGTTAGTTCGTAAGGAGTATTGTTAGATGCCAACCTTGATTAGTAATTAATTGGATTAATTACTATTAGCTTAGTGATGAACCTATGTGGTCACACACTTACGAGTGTAATATTTCCTATTTATAATTATTTAATTTATTATGAGATAATTTATTAAATAATCTATATGGCATATTATTAAATTTTTTGCTAGCATAAAAAATTAATATTAGAAATTCTCTTGTGCAAAATAAATGAATAAAATAAAATGGTTTTATTTTATTTCATTTATAAATAATAATTATTATTTTTAAAAAATCAAATGGCAAAGAAGGCATTAGATGGTATCCTTGCCTTTGGTGGTTATTGTTTTGGTTTTATAATTAACCAAAACGAAATAACGATCAGTAGGAGTTATGAATTTTTTTTAACGTTGAAAAGGAAATGTTAAAAACTTACGAAAAGAAGAGATATATTGATACTCTTTCATTTTTCATTTGAAGTACATGAAAATAAACAAGAGGAAAAGATTAAAAAATTGTTTTCTCCATTCTTGAAGAAAGGGTTCTTCAAATTTAACCATAGTCATATTAGGTGTTGAAAGCGGGATGTACTTCTAGATGTGGAGTATATAGAGACTTTGTATTTTCCAAGTTTATTATCAATTAATCCTCACAAATTTCAGGTATTTATTTTTGTCTATTCTTGCTATTAGTATATTTATTAAACATAATAGATGAATATATGATTGCATTTTTATTTTTGTTTTGTATGCGATCCTTTAATTGGTATCAGAGCCAGTATTGCGTTCACATCATACTTGAAAAGCGAACAATGATTTGCGTATTTTGTTGTGTTCTTTTTTTTAACACACATATGTTGTTCATTTAATATGTATGAAATTGGTTTCACAGATAACAAAATGAAAGACAGATGTTATCCTAATACATGGTTTTAAAACAATGGTTCAAAGCTTTTAACATCCACTGTGAAATTGGTTTCACAGAATAACAACAAACTCATTACCTAGCATTGGAAAAATGTTATCCATAAAAGATGTGCACCGTAAATTCATTAAATGCTTTTAATAGATGTACATATGGTTAATTCAAATTTTTTTAAAAAAGGTTTTGGTTGAAATCTTTGGACAGATGTATTATGTAAGATCCCGTCCACTTATCTAATAACGTTACTTATGCTATTTGGCCCTATCTCTTAAAGTTTCATTTAGAAATTGTCCATTAACCCAACAATTGGCCATTAAATAACTCCTTTAGGCATTGTTCTTTGTATTTGAATCTTGAAGACTTAAGTCATCATAAAAGACTATGGCCTTGTTTGGTGAAGAGTTGATAAGCTCTTTGTTATTTGATTGACTCATTTTAGCTTGTTGACTTTATAAAAAAACTATTAGGGTTCTTTGGTTATTAGCTGGTTGGGTTGGCTAATTGATCCTAACCAGCTTATTTTAGATAAGCTCCTTCTGTGGAGTGTTTCACGTAATCAGCTGAAATTCTTTTGTTTCATGTCGATTTTGCCCTCTTTCTCATTTCTCTCATTTTCTTTGGATTCTTCTTCACTCCTTCCTTGCATCTCTTACATCTATCAAAGAACGACTACATAAAGCCGAGGGGCATTTATTAGCTTTGTTTTGCAAATGAGAACAAGGTAGGCTATCTTGTTGCGTACACTTGCTTATATGAGTATGTAATTATAATCCATTTCTTTTTACTATTCCTTGTAAAGTTTTTGTTTCTTTCCATCATTTTGTGTGAGGGTTTCAGTTTAGTTTTGTATTTGATACGCTATAGTATATGAAATGGTCATCCTTCATTATCAAGTTTACGTATCATTTGTTTTCAGAATGCAATTCCTCTACTGTAGGTACAGATATACAGAAATTGAGTTCATGTTCAAACTTCAAAATTGAAATTGCTTCCTTTCTTTTTCCATCCTTTTGTTTTCTCTGATTGTTTAGTTCTGTTTAGAGTAGGTTTAACTTTTCTCAAAGAGTAAATAGTTCCAACTTCTATAAAAGTTAGGCATTAAAAATTAATGTTTTATTTTCATCTAACAAGAAGTTTGGACGCCTTCTTCACTATTTTGGTTCTATTTTTTTTTATCAATTTCTATATATGTGTAGGCACTTTCATATTTTCTATGCTTTCATCACTGAACCAATTTGAGCTTTAGCCTTTCTTTTTGTATCAACCATATTACATGCTTTATACTTAACAAATGTCCCACCTAAGTCACAAAGCTAGTGGAACATTTGTTATTAGTGAGTTTATGGAGGTATAAAAGTGTAAGTGTGTGGGTGTACATATGTGTGGGTTGTTTAATATTGGGATCATTAAAAATCCCATGTTCATGTAGTTTATTTTAATTTTTATAAGGAAAATAAAGAAAGAAAATAAAAAAAAGACAAGAAAAGAAAATGAAAAAGAAAGAAAGAAGAAAAAAACAGAATGAAAAAATTTTGTTTAAAATAAATCTATCAAGGAGGAATTACATATGTGTTGAAAAGTTGTTTATAGTTTATGCATCTTCCTAGAGCTGTAATGGATGTGTTATTTGAGTATGTTGAATATGAGGTGGATGTTTGCTTGGATGGTTCACTCTTGTGATGTCAATGTATTGTTGGCATAAATTGTGAGTGATTCCTTCGGATTGGTATATACTTCGTATGGTTTGTGTGTGAGAGCCGAATGTGGTTGTGAAATATAAATGTTGCATTCATCATAGTTGACAGTACCAAGTTTTTGATGATTGTTGCTTTGTTTCACTAGCTTTGATGACTTTCATGCTACTTGACCCAAATATATCTCACCTTACCGTTGCCCACATTACAACCTAAAAAGTCCTTTCATTCTTGATTTTGCATGTTAACATTAGTGGTGGAGAAATGAAATGATATGCAAAGTTGTGGATTGTCTTGATCATAAATGGTGTTGAGTGTACCCATGGATATATTGTAGTTAAACTTATTTTCCGAGTATATGATTAGATTGCTCAGTTTTTAAAGATATTGAATGTTGATTGATCATAAGTAAAAGCTTGGAATGTTAACATCTTGCTATGATTTTTGAAAGTCACTCATCTTTGCTTATGATTTTATATTCTTAGAACATTTGGGAAATGAGTCAATGTTTTGGGGTCTTTGAGCTTAATTTGGATGTTTTGCTTGAAGACGGACAAAAGCTAAGCGTAAGGAAAATTGATATATGATTAATTATTGATATATTTAATCATTTACACTTAGTGATTAATAATACAAAATGCTTAAGATATTTACTTTCACTCATATATGATTTTAGGTACAATTTGGAAGCAAAGAAGTTAAAATGAGTAGAAAGCATGACATATGGGCCATTTTCTGAAGATTTATTTTTGCTTGTCTTCACGGAGCAAACAAAAGAAAATAAAAGTCAATGAGAAGATAAGAGAAGTGAAAGAACAAGAGAAGACAAAATAAAGCATAAAAGAATGAGATAAAGCATAAAACCCATAGAAGAGGGCTCTTGGAAATCAACCTGCACATGCATAGAAATTTCATATGATAGCCCCATGCAAAGTGAATTTTATGGAAAATAATGAAAAAATTAAAGAGGTTTTAAGTTAAATGATCGACTCATGCGACAGTAGAAAGCACGTTCTACAAAACAGCAATGTTGCATAGTGAGGAAGGAGCTAAACGACAACAAGTATAAAGAAAACGCATACAGTAGGTGGATTAAAACAACAAGCAAGAAGTTGTCATTAGGAAAATGTTGAAACGCATAGTAGCAGGGGAGAGTTGCGTGCGTAAGAGATCTACGTTTAATGCAGTTCTCTGCGTTAAATGTAGACAAGGAGTCGCATTTCACGCAATCATCCTACGGAAATGCAGACAACGTCTGCATTTTGGTCGATTTGGGTTAAAGGATTTTACAAGGGTGTGAACAGTAGGCTGAGACATATAAACCCTAACCTTATTTATCACATCATGCTACATGGGGTGTGACCTAGAGTA
This sequence comes from Erythroxylum foetidum, assembly GCA_026546835.1. Classification (NCBI taxonomy): domain Eukaryota; kingdom Viridiplantae; phylum Streptophyta; class Magnoliopsida; order Malpighiales; family Erythroxylaceae; genus Erythroxylum; species Erythroxylum foetidum. Next base: position 14,174,237 of record JANZLF010000005.1, on the reverse strand, counting down.
GAGGAGTTCGTCACATCGCAGGAGAGTTATGTGTGATAGGTTTGCATTTAACACAGTTTATTGCGTTAAAGGCAAACTGTGTTAAATGCAAACAAGGAGCACACAAATGAGAAGCTAGGAGGGATGGAATGAATAGGAAGCGTAGACCACAAACTCTAGCATTAAATCATCACATTGATGAACAGTAGAGAGGAATAAAAAGCTTGGGAAATGAAGGAGAGATGAGGGAGCTTCAGTAAGGTCAGTTTTGGGCTGAAGCATTTTTTCAGGAAAGACTGATTGAGCCCAAGTTTATCTTATTAATTGGCTACACTTTCATAACTGTTAATGCACTTTTTGACTCCTAATTGTAACTTTTGTGCTTAAATTAGTTCCTTATATTGAGCTCATATGATTTGCAATTTGTTAGTAAAATTGTCGCAAATTGATATTAATTGCATTATAATTTTTCTAAGGACATTAATACTGCAAATGGCTATTTTGTTTTGTAGGGAAACAAGGGAGTCAACTCATCAGAAAGTCAACAGGAAGTGAACCTTCCATGCACGTCATGGCGCATCCAGCAAAAAGCACGTCGCGATGTCAAACAATTCTTACGTCGCGGCGTATGATCGAGCAACAGCACGTCGTGACATCTAACAATTCACACGCCACGGCGAGCAATCCAAGAATAGCACACCATGACGCCAATCAAGCAGCACACCGCGTCGAGTGATCAAAGAAAGGCACACCGCGACATCAAAAAATCATCTCGCCGCGATGGGAAGATGGATACCCGGACTCCAAATAGAAATTTCTCTCACTATACCGACCCGACCCGTGACCCATCCTTTAAATCTTGCCGAATTAGGTTAGAACATCTATCTTTCAAGGGATCGATATTCATTTGGGAAGAAAAAGAGGACCGACGAGCAAAGAGAGAAGAAGAGGAAGCACTCACATCTACCACCCAGGGTTCCATTCGGGGTTCCCTGGGGACAATTTCACATAGGTTTTATTTTCCATTTTCATTGCTGAATCCATCATGGGTAGCTTGGATTTGTCACGAGTTGTGAATTTTTCGGTTGCAATGAGTAGTTAGGCATTCATTTTCTCCTGAAAATGTAGTGATGTTTGGAGTTCACCGAGCTTCAAAGGAGAGTAGCTTAATCCGTAGTTTAGCTATGATTTATGAATGCCTAGGTCTAGGATTTGTAACTTGTAGTGAAGCTACTC
>JANZLF010000005.1:14067444-14097132 GCA_026546835.1 Erythroxylum foetidum | reverse complement strand
CCCCCATCTTCAAGGGCATCAAATCCACCACAAATTTTCCTCCACTAATCCCTATCTCACAATTTTTATAAACCTGACTAATAATAATATACTGGCCGATTGGGGTACTCACCATCAAGGGAGTATCCAATGGGCTCAAATATCTCCTATGCACAATCCTACCCGATGACACAAAGGAATGGGTAGAACCCGGATCAATCAAAACAAGAAAATCATCATCAAACAATTTAACCATACCCGTCACCACTTCTGGAGCGGTCTCTGCCTCCTCTTGTGTCATTGCAAACACTCTAGCTGGTGCTTGCCCTTGGATCTTTCTGGAGGATGAACTCTCTTAGCTACCTCAGAGCTACCCACCTCAGTCATAGTCTTCTATCCCGCTGTCTCGGTTCTCCTAGAAGCTTGCATCTGTGATCCCTCTCTTCTGTCCGGCTTAGGACACTCTCTGGCCATGTGTCCCTTCGGTCCACAATTGAAGCATGCTCCTATTAATCTGCGACATTCACCTTTATGGAGGTTCCCACAGTGCTCACATCTGGGAATAGGTGGCCTATTCCCATCTCCCCTTCTACTGCTGCCCACCGTTGAGGCTTGGTGAGAAACAGTAGAAGTCCTCATAGGTCTAGGTCGGCTCACACCGCTGCTTCTCTCCTCCGACTGCACAGAAAAGGTTCTGACACTCCTCTTAGGTATAGAAGTACCACCTCCTCTCTTGAACTACTCTCTTCCCTTTCTTTTCCTGCTAACTGCACTCTTGATGTTCTCGATGTTCTCAACCCTCAACGCTGCTTTAACCAACTGTCCTAAGTCGCCAAAGTTCTGTACTAACACTTTCTCTCTGATGGCTAGGTGCAGACCCGACTCAAACTGGCGGCACTTAGCAGCCTCACTCTGCATCATCTCTGAAGCATATCTTGACAACTGGGTGAACCGGTGCTCGTACTCACTAACTGTCATCTCCCTTTGGGTGAGACTCAGGAATTCCCTCTGCTTCTGTTGAATGTATACCTCAGACAGGTATTTCTTCCTGTAAGCAGCAAGGAAGTCCTTCCATGTCAACCCTATCGGTTTCAGCTGGCTCCCCGGTACACACTCCCACCAATGCAAGGCATCTCCGTGAAGCAAACTTGCAGCATAAACCACCCTCTCATCATCCTCACAATCCATCTGATCCAATACCCTCTTGGTCTTCCTCAACCAGGTCTCGGCTTCCTCAGGATCAGTGGTCCCACAGAAGTCCACTGCTCCGTACTTTCTCAATTTGTCAAACTGTCTCCCCTTCTTAGCTAGGGCCGAAATAGAAGCCTGTGGCATTTGACCCATAGCCTAAACAAAGGCTTGGGTAAATGCCTAGAACAGTCTCAGATCTAGAGTAGGCACCTGCTCAGACTGACTAGGCGACTGCTGCGTCTGAGATCGGAGGGGCTCGCTACTTTGCCCTGGAGAAGCCTCAGTTGGAGCCACTCCCGGGGCTACCTACTCATCGGTCCTCTCCTCTCTTAGTGGAGAGTCAGGTGCAATTGAACTTTGCAGAACTCCTCGTGTCCTTCTACGAGGTGGCATCTTACTCCTTCAATGAAAACATTATGATTAGCTACAATTCCTTTTAATCTTAGTTCCTATATGTATGCCTAATATGCATGTCACTTAATTCAAACAATCAATTCATAATGCAAAATTTAATCACATAACAAACAATTTTCCCTACTATGCACCCTAAGCCTAGGAGAGAACCTAAGCTCTGATACCAAACAATGTTGGACCCGTCTCCGAGGCCCAACATGCGAGAGCATAAAAGCATAGAAGACCCAAAACTGACAACTTACTGATCACAATTTGGGGAACTTCCAATTGAAATTTCAGATCAGCTTCTTAAGAACAACTGTTCCCTAAGCTCTAACGATTCCACCGCCACCTAAAACGCTTAATTCGAATTAGAAATGGAGAAGTTATGACCAAAATAGGGAGGAGAGGTCGGTCGGCCACGAACTGACCCCAAAGGACGCGCACCAGAAGGGCGAGCGACCGAGCTCCTGGCACTCGGCACGTGGGCGCTCAGCAAGCGAGTGCTCGGGTGCTCGGCACGTGAATGCCAGGATGCTCGGTCCGCGACCGCTCGGCATGCAAGCATCAGGCGCGCGACCGAGTTCTCGGGCGCTCGACCGGGGGCTCGCTCCCGCACCCCTTGCCTGACCTGCCAAGCGAATCCGACCCTTCTGACTTCTAACCCTCATATCTTTTGACACCAAACTCAACATTTAACAAGCTTGGTGTCTATGGAAAGATAAAAGGACGCTCTACTACTTCTATGAAGATCATAAAAGCAACTTCCAACTTTATAAAGGTCAAAAATGGACTCAAAGCTTCTGCCTGAGATTTTCCATTTTGGCAGCGCCTGCTCTCAACCTTAACAACTCACCTCTTCTAATTAACACATTTAAAATAGCTCGTTATGCATCATGGGAAAGCTCTACAGCTCGCCTACAACCATCAAGAAGGCTAATGATCCCATTCGATCTATAACAATTAGAATTTGACCTAAAGCACAACATACCCAAAAATTAACCCCATAAACACATCAGCCCAGAAATTTGCAGCACTTACGCCCAACTTCCAAAAATGAATAACCTTTCTGCAAGTTCATACACAAATCGCAATCCAATACAAACACATGAAGAAGAGAATACTAGAGTTCTCATTCTCTTTTCCAATCATAATAAGAGTTTATGCATAGCTTTAGTTACATATCAGCATAATCATTATATCCATCAAGAATCAAGTACGAGATACAAAATGTATGAGATGCTTAATGTTCGATATGCTTATAAAGCTATCTAAAAGCTAGTTACTAACTTAATACAAAAGTATCTAAAATCTTGGAGTTATTCTCGATGCCTTGCAAGGTTCAGCGCTCGACTTGGTTTTGCACCTGAGGAGGAAGAATGGGGTGAGCAAAACACGGTTCAGTGGCTAACACGTTTATAACCATCGAGTAATGGGCCATACAACACATAATCAAAAATCCAGAACATTAGCAATTTTCATATTATGTATAAATAACCAACCTTATCACATAAAGCACAATCAACCAAAATCATCATATAAACTATAACATGAAATCTTCTATCAGTTGTAACACGTATTATGCATCATAAACACAAAAATGATGGAATGTACACAATTGGCTCGAGAGTTCTATAAACAAAACAGATAAATCGAAGTTTGTCGTAAACAAGACGAGTCCGATTTCTCAGGATCTCGTGGCCTCAAGCAGGTAGCCAGGAGAAGGCTATGGGTCATCGTGCACGAGACTAACGAAACAGGTTCTCTCTTGCCCAAACACAACCAATCTATGCTCACATGTTCAAATGCAAAAATGGTATGTTTGTGCTTCTTTCATTTCATCAAATTCTCATAGTTTCATACTCTTCATTCATATCAAAGGAAACATATCAATTTCATCATACACTTCCAATAAACATCGCAACTCAACATATACACAATTTTAATAAAATACACACATAGGGCATTTACCCATCACACAACAACTATAAAAATGTTACCAACCTAAACGTCGAAATCCGAGTTCAAGATTGACCTTCCTCCCTGCCTGGAGTGGGGTTTTCTTGATTCCCTTCAATTAAACCAATGTCCATTCAATAAATACATTCCAACGAAAGTTATAACATTCAAAAATCAAACAAAGATAAAATCAACTTCAACCTAACCTACCCAAAGGCCATTTATACTAGAATAACCAAAACCTTAACTTAGAAATCCCAAAATCCACTTGATTTTACCATTCCCTTCTTTCTTCCTTCAATCCCAACACAAACCCTAACCTCCATTTTATCCCTTTCTTGAATCTAGCATAAGCAAAGATATAACTTACCTCTAACAAGTAGATTTTCTCTTCTTTTTCTTCTTCTTTCTTTCTCCCTTCAAGCTTCCTACGACTCTTCTTCCTCTTAGCCAAAAATCCCCCTTTCTCTTTGGTAGTGTCGTGAACTTCCTCTCTAAGATGACTTAATTCATTTGTTTCCCAACTTAAAACCCATCTCAAAACTACGTAGTTTCAATTTCTCCTCTCTTCTTTCTACTTCATTTATTCCTAAAGCCTATTCCTTCCAAAGATGCCCTCCACTTTAAGGACTTTCCCAATGCCCTTACTTTTGTCTCTTATGGCTCTACACTTACAAGCCTACTACAATTAATCCAACTTAATCCTAACCCTTCATTTTAATTTCAAATTTCTAATTCCCATTCTAACCTTGCTAATTCCAATACTCAACCATTAAAATATATAATAAAAAAATTAAAGCAAAATAGGGATGAAATAAAAGTAAACAAATAAATAAATAAAGAAAATAAAATAAAATAAAATTTTGGGGCCCAACATGATCAATCTTAGAGAATAAAGAAACATAAGAATCAACTCAATTTCATCTTCATAAGATTGATCAAATTTATAAACCCCATCATCAAGCATAGCCTCATGTGCACATTAATCAACTGAACCTTAGAAAACCCATAAATAAAAACTCAGAAAGCCTAAATTATAACTCCTTCGAACCCTATTTTTGTTTTTGTTTTTTTAATAAATAACATCAAACTTTACTTCAAAAATGTAAAGTATACAGTTCTTTTGCCCCTTAAAGAAATTTGAACCTGTGCTTATTCCTCGTCACATTATCTCACTCATCAATTGTTTGGTTGATTTCTTCATCCGAAGCAACTAACTTATCTTCAGTTTAAACAATTTCTTTACAAGTAATAATTAACTGTGAATTTGAACAATTTCTTTTTTTTCCTTCACTACGTCTTTGTGCTTGTACTTGGCCCTTTCTAACCCAAGAGTGCTTCGGTAATATGGGTTGCTGCTAGAAATTTAATGAAGAGTGTCTAGATTTTTTGTTTTGACCCCTTTGAATTTATAACAACTTGTAACATTTCGATCTTATGTATCTTATTACCCCACAAAAGTAACATATAGGTATGAACCTCTTCCACCTAATACATACTCCTATTATGTTTTTCACACCTACGCCTACAACTAACACAAAACCAATTAATGACCAAATCACTCACGTAAGGAGTCTAGACTCAAGCTAGGATTCCTAACTTGGAGTCATACATGCAAGGTAATCTTCAGCAATCTTACGATGTCTTCCAAATGCACAATAACATCATCTAGACGTTATCCTTTTCAAAATGGACTTCTTTCACCGTTAAACAATTATCTAAAAATCCAATTCAAATAATAACTATCACTTTGTTACACCTCATCTTAATTTGGATTTAAGACTTGCATTAGCTTGAAGATTCAATAATCAAAATGCTAAAATTAAACAATAAGATATAAAATAAATATCTTAACAATTTCCTTAACTCCTCATAGTCACCTCTTGCAAAAACTTTTCTAATGCCCTTCCATATAATTTTCTCTTTTGACTTTGGCGACTTCCATTGGTAATTATATACACTTCCTGCACCTTCAACCTATCAGATTCATTAAACTTTATGAATTTAATGGAATCAGGGAACTCCGTGAAGATCTTCTTCTATGCAAACTCTTACATAACTAATCCTATTTAGTATTGCTATGTTTTTATCCATACAAGTAAGCCTTCCCAAGGAACTGATCATGTGAAGGTCAAGGATTGGCAAGAGAAAAGTTGGAGAAGAGGATTTAAGGTGAGTTTTAATTCCAAAACTAAAAGAAGCCAATAAAGAAACTTATAGCAAAGTAAAACCAACTGGAGGTTGAGCTATTCCTTCTACTAGAGAAAAGCTTGTCATGCCATTCTTTATTGTAGTAGAGAAGAGATCTAGTAAGTTGAATTTCCACCTAACCTTATTACCGAAAGAGATAAAAAAAATTGAAGGAAAAGAAAAAAGAAAAGTTAATTAAAGGAAAAAAGTGATAACTTATAAGTAATAGTTAAATTAAGTTTTTTATTTAAATTCGAATCATTGATTTATCATATAATTTATTTAAAATATGTTATTTATAAATTATTGCTGATATGTAAAAATATACTCATATACATTCAAAATATAAAAATTATAAGTTTCACAGTCATTAAAAACCTAAAAAGGCTTTATCTATTAAAAGAAACAATGTGAATCATATAAGTCCCAACTTGTAAGTTATAAGCAATTATGTTAGTTGTATATTGTCATTTTGCTTTTACATCTTAAGAGGGACATGTGACGTCATGTTACAAGATGCCATTACTCACTTATCTGGCAGACAGTTATCATAAGCAATATTATAAATATTGTACTAGTATCAGTACCAAATTTTATTCTAGTATCGTATTGTACTTAAATTGGTCAATATTGGGTACAATTTTTAATAATTTTTTAAATTTACTAAGTAGCCTTTAGAGTTTTTGAAATTACAAAATAAACCCTTAATATATTATATTGTACAATTTATAATTTTACATCAACTCTATCTCCAAAAATCATAATAATAGGAATTTAAAATAACAACAATTTATTTATTTTTATTAATATTACTTTTCAGATATTTTACATGTAAATAATAATCACAATTAATACAAAAAGATTATTTACTCATAACACAAATATAAAATTTAAAATGTTACAATTTTATTACATAATAAATAATAATTACATCAAAATATTAAATAAAAAGAATAATAAATATTCATGATTTTCTGATAATTACAATTTATAACAAGATTTCGTGCCAAGAAGAGAACCAATTATAACAAGCAGATTGTCGGTTATGGTTGAAAGGGAGTAAACATTAGCACCCCCATGTTGTTTCGATTATTTTATAGTGCATTCAGTTGTAGCTTAATTCATTGACATCTCTGTCGGCGAGAATTTTGTCTGAGTCGTCCCACTCACGATCAAAATAGACTAGCAGATTAACTCTGTGCAAATGCGCAGTGAAAACGCCCACTGAATTTATACACAGGGAAAATTTTTACGTCATAGTTAAATAATAAATAATATCAAAATTTAATGAAATAAGCATTTGTTGGGAGAAGAAATAAGATGAAACGGCTTTCTTTAAGATACGTTTAAAATAGTTTACATGTCTACTACTTACATCTGCAGTATAAAGATACCTTAATCTAAAAGATATTTAATTTGTCTTTCATAAAATTTCCTTGTCTAGAAGTTTACTTCTTTTAGATGGTTGGCCATCTTTATCATTCAACTAGTTTTATACATCTGGATGTAGCGAAGTTCATGTGAACTATTATGTGCCTTTTTATTCTGTGCATGGTATCTCATAAGTAATTCATCTAGCTAATTTTGACAATGATATGTCTCCTTTATGGCACTTTTCAAATATCTTTTGCGCTCGAAATAGCTGGAATTCATCTCTGCCATTAAAATAATCAAATTAGTCTATAAATGTCATAATTATTTCACAACTTTATTGATAAGCAAGAATAAGACGAAGGTTGGAGTGGAAGAATGCAGCAGAGAATAAGGAGGGAACCTATAAAAAATGATTGGGATCAAAAAATTAATGGACAAAAGAATCGGTTACTGACCTGAACGGTTGTTCTTTGTTTGTTGAAATAGAAGAGGTAACCTTGACTGTTGTTATCTTTCTGGAATGAAGAATGCGATGTATTTAGGTTAAACAAGAAGAAGGTAAAAGAAGAAGGTAGGAATTGTTTGATTAAAGTTAGAGGAGAAAGGTTATAAAGTATAAATATAGAGGTGTTAGGGGACTGTCTGGCAGGTGAGACTTGAAGAGTTGCGCAGTATTAAATGAGGGGCGACACTTGAAGATGATAAAGCAAAGCAGAAATGATTTTCCTAGAGATACGTAAAAAATAGCTGACATGTGTAGAGAGGAGGAAGACATCTGAATGTTGGGTTTTGAAGAATAAACTCGGTTGTATTAAATAGTATCTCAATGTCTGGTTCATACATTTTGGGGGTTACTGTGTCTTTCCTTGCGACAAGTAAAAAATTTTGACGGTCTCTAGAAATCTATCACCTATCAATTGAAACGTCAATCTCTGTTCTGGTCCTCTTCTTCTCTAATTCTCCTCATGTTTGCTTACTTTTGTAATACGTTATTGGCAGGATTCGACATTATTATAGCAGTTAGGAAATTATTCGATATAAGAAAAACAGATCTGAATGTCTAGTTCATACATTTTGGGGGTTAGCGTGTCTTTCCTTGCCACAAGTAAAATTTTGGCGGTCTCAAAAATCTATCACCTATCAATTGAAATATCAATCTCTGTTCTAGTCCTCTTCTTATCTAATTCTCCTCATGTTTGCTTACTTCTGCATTACGCTACTTCTGCTTTTCTTGCGTCTGCTTTTCTTCGTCTGCTTTTCTTCCGTCTGTTTTTCTTCCCTCTGCTTTTCCTAGGTCTGCTTTTCTTGCGTTTGCTTGTCTTCTTCTGCTTTTCTTCCGTCTGCTTTTTTCTGTCTACTTTTCTTTCGTCTGCTTTTCTTTATTTGCTTTTCTTCCATCTGCTTTTCTACCATCTGCTTTTCTTACGTCTACTTTTCTTCGTCTGCTTTTGATAGTCTGTTTTTTAATATAACTTCCGTCTGTTTTTTGCTTTCGTCTGCTTTTCTTTTGTCTTACTTTAATTGTCTTACTTCTATAGTCGTACTTTCACTTCGTCTTACTTTGATTACTTTCACTTCGTCTTACTTTGATCGTCTTACTTTCATCGTCTTACTTTTATCGTCTCACTTTTATCGTATTACTTCTACTTCGTCTTACTTTGACTTCGTCTAACTTTTATTGTCTTACTTTGATCTTCTCACTTCACTTCGTCTTACTTTTATCGTCTTAGTTTAATCGTCTTACTATGATTTCGTCTTACTTTGATCGTCTTATTTTGATCGTCTTATTTGTATCGTCTTACTTTGACATCGTCTTACTTTTATTGTCTTACTTTCACTTCGTCTTACTTTCACTTCATCTCACTTTCACTTCATCTCTCTTCTATTGTCTTACTTTCACTTCATCTTACATCGATCGCATTACTTTTATCGTCTTACTTTCACTTCGTCTTACTTTTATCGTCTTACTTTAATCGTCTTACTATCACTTCGTCTTGCTTTGATCGTCTTATTTATATCGTCTTACTTATATCGTCTTACATTGACTTCGTCACTTCGTCTTACTTTTAATATAGTGCACAGATAAAAATAACACAAAGCGATAAGTCAGACGAACTGGAAACTGAGACGAAGCGATTACCATATTATGCTATATAATATTACAATTCTTCAAGATACAATCTTGATCAATGCATTTACAATCTTCCTATTGCATCACAAGTAGCTGCTATATGGACTCACACTGACGATGAACAACATGATAAATCTCCTCATATTCAAGTCTGCACTATGTCTTCTTTATTTCAGGCATCCTTTATCAGATTTTTCTCCCCTGGATATAGGTGCTCCAAGTTTGTTAACGCTGACAACGGACAACATGATAAATCTCCTCATATCCAAGTCTACACTACGTCTTCTTTATTTGATGCATGATTTTTCTCCCCTGAATGTAGGTGCTCCAAGTTTGTCACTGACAACGAACAACATGATAAATCTCCTCATATCCAAATCTGCACTACGTCTTCTTTATTTGAGGCATTTTTTATCAGATTTTTCTCCCCTGGATGTAGGTGCTCCAAGTTTGTTAACACTGACGATGGACATCATGATAAATCTCCTTATATCTAAGTCTACACTACGTCTTCTTTATTTGAGGCATGATTTTTCTCCCCTGAATGTAGGTGCTCCAAGTTTGTCTGCACTAACTCAGGAACGAGTTATAGAATTCAAGAAAAACACCCAAACAAAAAAAGGAAAACGAAAACTTACCACAGCTGCAGAGAAACAAAAGCAAACACGAAAACTTTCCAAAGCTATAGGTCATCTATACACATAAAAAAGTGGATGAAACAACCGCACAAAAAAAATGGCCAAAAATGAAGGAAAACTTTTAGACACAATAAAAACGAAAACTTTCCAAACCTGGACAGAAAGTCCATCAGTGTTAACAAACTTGGAGCACCTACATCCAGGGGAGAAAAATCTGATAAAGGATGCCTCAAAGATGATAAATCTCCTCATATCCAAGTCTACACTACGTCTTCTTTATTTGAGGCACGATTTTTCTCCTCTGAATGTAGGTGCTCCAAGTTTGTCACTGACGACGAACAACATGATAAATCTCCTCATATCCAAGTCTGCATTAACTCAGGATCGAGTTATAGAATTCAAGAAAAACACCCAAACAAAAAAAAAGAAAAACGAAAACGAAAACGAAAACTTACCACAGGTGCAGAGAAACAAAAGCAAACACGAAAACTTTCCAAAGCTGTAGGTCATCTATACACATAACAACCGCACAAAAAAAATGGCCAAAAATGAAGGAAAACTTTTAGACACAATAAAAAGTCGATGGAAAAACTCAAACATAAAAAGGCACAGGTGTAGAGAAACAAAAGCAAAAACGAAAACTTTCCAAACCTAGACAGAAAGTCCAAATGTTAAATAATTGTAACTGCACACAAAAGGCTAGAGAGAAAAGCGTACGCCGACAGTAACAAACGAAAACGAAAGAAGTGAGAGAGCAGAGGAAGGCAAGGGCGGAGAGGAAAAACAAAGACAGAGAAAGTTTTGCGGAAGAGGACATAACATTCAATGAACAGATATAAGTCGTCACAAGGATGTGGATTGCGTGGTCGCTTGAGGACACAACACTCAATGAACAAGATAAGCCGTCAGATTAAATGGACGGGCGAGATGGATTGCGTGGTTGCCTCACGACACAACATTCAATGAACAAGACAAGCCGTCAGATTAAATGGAGGGGCGGGATGCATTCTGTGGTCGTGTGAGGGCACAACATTCAATGAACACAAGATAAGCCGTCAGATTAAATGGACGGGCGAGATGCATTGTGTGGTCGTCCATCCCAGCTCGCTCTTAGTATATATACTTAATAAAAAGGAGACAATAACATCAGGTTAATTACTCATGGAACTCCTAACTGATACAAATAACTAATTTTAATTTTACTCATACTTAAATAATACATGATTAAGTGGATTCTTTTATTTTATTATGCTATGTTGTAAATTTATGATTAGTAAAATACTAATCAATAAAATAATAAATGTCGCAAATGTAATAGCAATCGTTATTATGTATTGTAATTTTAAGATTGATAAATTCAAATTCGGAATTAGAAAATGCGGTTCAACATCGGCTATTATTTAGTAGTAGTGCCACAAGAAAATAATGCAATACAAATACTAGATCATAAAATAATATCATATTTTCTAGCAACAAGTTTTGGTTGCCTTATAGTCAAAAACAAAATTTTCAATTCAAGTTTTTAATGGAATATAAATGAATGAATATTAAAAAAATGTTCTTTAAAAGGGATGAAAGGATTTATAATGTAATATAGTGAAATATTATTTGAAAGAATGATTTATAATATAATATTTTTTAATTTCATTTTAAATTTTTCGAATCAGAGATTTCTCATTTTTACTATTTATGGTAGAATAAAATATAACGTGGAGTTCTTCTCTTTCTTCTTATTTCATTATATTATATTATAAATTTTCATTGAATAATATTTTATTATATTTAATTTTTTTAATAAACCTTTCAATCAAATATATACTAAGATTATATTATACTTTAATATGTTCATTGTAACATGTACACATTACGGGAGAGTGAAGTTGGGTTGGCCCAAACTTAGCAGCGATGTCATAGCGAATCTAACAAAAAAATAAGTGAGGTCAAAGGAACTACATTCCTCTGTTTCGACTGTAACTCGCACGATGGCTGGTATTGAAGAAACCCTTGGAGATTTGGACAAAGAATCCTTTGTTTCACTGCTAAGGAAGGTCATAGGAGAATCCAAATATGTGCAAAACAATCCTCCAGAGCTTATACCAGAAGAGGACAGAGTGGTGAAACATGTGTTGGATGTTCTCCTCCCTCTTAGCACAACCTCTGGAGGAGGCCCGTTGATTGTGAATCATGTCTCCTATTTCCCTGGGAGAGGCAATCTCATCGTTCAGTACCCTGGCACTGAACCAGGAAAGGTCTTGTCGTTTGTCGGCATGCACATGGATGTTGTCACTGCTGATCCTAACGACTGGGTTGAATTCTATCGTCCTTTTCATTTTGCTTTCTCTTTTATATTTTGATTGAAGTGAACTGGGTTTGGTTTGGATTCCTCGTATGAGTTTTGTAACTTTGGACTTAAGGGTTGCGTGAGTTATCTGTTCCTAAATTTAATGAACTTTTTTTCTTTTCTTTTTCTTTTTGAATTTATGATGCAATCTCCTGTTTTGAATTTAAGCTGGATTTAGCTCTTGGCTGTTTTTTTTTTTTCCTTTGTTGCGATATATTTGGAAGTCTTTGCTGATTGTTTTACTGAAAGATGAGATTTTTCGGTGCTTTGATTTTGCGTGGCCATAAAAGTCTGCTTTTTTTTTTTTTTTTTGAAGTTTAGCCAGTTCAAGAGAATTAAACGATTTGATCAGGGTTTTGCCTTTTGCAATAGAGGTATTGAGCTTATGAAAAAAAAAAATATTAAGTGATGGCATTGCTTGTTGAGAGTATCCCTGAATTTCAGATTCCTTTCTCTTTTTTTTCAATTGCAAATTGTTTCTGGGAAGGCATACAATGAATTTATTATCCACGTTACATTCTGGCTGGGTTTGTAGGAGTTTGATCCTTTCTCATTGAGCATTGATGGGGATAAACTCCGTGGCCGTGGAACTACAGATTGTTTGGGACATGTTGCCCTTGTGACTCTATTGATGAAAAGATTGGGAGAGACTAAGCCTAAATTGAAGTCATCAGTGGTTGCAGTCTTTATTGCTAGTGAAGAGAATTCTACAATAACAGGGGTTGGTGTTGATGCACTGGTGAAAGACGGGTTGCTTGATAAACTAAAAGGAGGCCCTCTGTAAGCAATTTATTGATTGAACAAAAACTATTTTACATATGTAAAGCATCATCATTTCCTGGGGGGCTTAATGAATATATTTCCCATTCTTCTCTTTTTTGATAAAACATAATCCCTCCAGTGCTTTGTTTCCAGGTTCTGGATTGACACAGCAGATAAGCAACCTTGCATTGGTACTGGTGGGATGATACCTTGGAAACTTCACGTGACTGGCAAACTTTTTCACAGTGGTTTAGCCCACAAGGTAGTTATGAAAACTGTATGTTGTAGGATTGGTCATCTATCATTTGAACTTTCTAGTCAATGTTGATTTATTCTCATTGCTGCTTAATTCTGCAAGTTGTAAAATCTTCAACCTTCCCATTGGTTTCTAAACCTTAGAGATACTTGTAGAAAATCTAATAACATGTTTCCACTTTTATCCTAGCATGATAATACACTAGTGTTATAGATATTTTATGAACAACTTCTTTATAAATTACTGTGTATTTTGCAACTTCTTACAACAATACCTCTAAGCCTTTTTCTTTTTGGTTGTTCAAATGCTTGATGAATGAACCAGTTAATGTTAAAAACTTGTTCTTGGACTAGCGACACATACTTGCCCCATCTATGTGAAAGTGGGCATGGTTTAGTATTTAGCAAAATGCCTGGAATGTATGGTCCTCAATAGATTAGATGTGAAACAGGGTATGAGTGCACTACAGCATCAAGCTTGCAATTTGTAGAGAGTGTGAACGTATACATACTTTCTGAGTCTTTTAATTCGTTTCCCTTTTCCAGCGGTTGCAATTGCAAGACTTGCCTAAGGAATATTACCATTGAATTACATAACCAATTTCAACTTGGTCTTTGTTTATTACCAGTTATGGATTGTATGCAGGCTATAAATGCGTTGGAGCTAGCCATGGAAGCCCTTAAAGAGTTGCAAATGCGATTTTACAAGGACTTCCCACCTCACCCAAAGGAGCAGATCTATGGATTTGCAACACCATCAACAATGAAACCAACCCAGTGGAGTTGTAAGCCCCATATTAGTTGTATTTGTTTATTGATTTAACTAAAGAATGTCTTTTGAATTTCATGTTTCTTTCAGATCCTGGAGGAGGGATCAATCAAATCCCAGGCGACTGTTCAATTTCAGGAGATGTCAGGTTCATAATCTTGTCAGGAAGATGTGATAAAGACTTTTGATATCGATATTACTAACCATTTTTTATCGTTGGTCCTTGCAGGTTAACTCCCTTTTACAAGTAAGCCATGTTCCTTTTTTATTTTTCTGAAATCCAAAGTCTCAGCCCTTCTTTTTAATCTGTTTACGGGCAACTTTGAATATTTATTTCCTTAAAGACTTCAACAATAGATCTAGGTAACAATTTCTGATATTTCCTCTGTTGGAGTGTTTCTTCCAGTGTAAAAGATGTGATGGCAAAGCTACAAGAATATGTGGATGACATAAATGACAATCTAGACAAGCTAGATACGCGAGGTCCAGTTTCAAAATATGTGCTACCAGAAGAAAATCTGAGGGGAAGGTATCTCCTTTGTTCTGCATTCATTATAAGTAGATTTAATTTGGACAAGTCCAAATTACTATACACATGTCTAGGAAATGAATTACTTTTTTTGAAGGTATGTGATCTACAATATGTTTAAATATTTGTCTTTTTGTTAACTATTGATGGTTATTTATCTTACAGCCTTACTTTGACATTCAATGATGCAACGTCTGGGGTTGCTTGTAATCTTGATTCTCCTGGCTTCCATATATTGTGTAAAGCAACTGAAGAGGTAGTTGGACATGTGAAGCCTTATTCCATCACCGGGAGTTTGCCACTTATACGAGAGCTGCAAGTCAGATATATCTCTTCTTATTTTGCTGGATGTTCACAATTCAATAATCATTTCTTCATTATTGTCTCTCTTACATTTTGCAGGAAGAAGGTTTTGATGTTCAAACTGCAGGCTATGGTAGACTTTCTCTGACATCTTGCTCTTCATTTAAGTTCTTTAGAATGCTAGGCTAATGATGTCTTGTCTATGGTGATTTTGAATGTTTGCCAAGTGCCTTTTGTAGCGTCTCATCTAGTAGAGTTGTTGCTGATTCCTGGTCCATGCTTTTTTTTTTTTACCTTTAGTCGTCAAGTATTTTATTCTTCTTGCCTTCATATGATTAGAATAGAATGTTAATTTGCAAGTTACAAAAGAGATTTTTGAAATTACAGTTAAGACTTTCTGTCCCCATACACATTTACAAGAGTATGAAAACACCAATTGATTATGTGAAGACAGTTCTCCCCCATCTCATTAAAAAAATTGGAGGGGTCTTATCTTGCCAACAATTTTTCATATATATCTCCATCTTGGAGATACATACCAGTGTCAAAATTCTTTGCCGGACTTGTGGAGCTTTCTTGTGGAAATATATCTCATCGAAGGTAGTAGAATCTGAAAGAAGATAATTATGCCAAGTTTATTTTTCTTGATCAACTACTGTCCATACTTTTCTAAGATCAAAACTAGCGTATGAATTTACAACTTGGTTTCTAATGTAAAACACTCAAAAACCTTTGTATGTAGAAAAGAAACTGAGGTGTTAACTTATGGGAGACGTTGCTTGGTGGTTGCTTATGGAAGTTAATCCATTTTCTAATGAAATTGTTTCATTATATAGGAAATCTTTGATCTGCTGATGTTCAAATTCAATCCTGCCATTTCATTGTTAAGCTTAAGTTGCTTTATTTATTTATTTTTAACATATCATCCAGGTTTAATGGCTACATACCATGCCAAAAATGAGTACTGCTTGCTTTCGGACATGTGCGAAGGATACCAGGTTTTTGTTCGCATTATCTCTCAACTAGAGAACTGATGTACCCTGGAGCATAGTCACAAACCAGATTCCTGCTTATAGGCAATAAAGGCATGAATTATTATGATGCAATTGTTCTCCAATTTTCAGTGTCGTGCATTATGTATTTACATGAGTTGAGCTCAAGTGAACCATACATAATAGTACATGTTTGCATTTAGAATGATGAATTGTATGCTTGCTATAGAATTGTTCATTCATAATCTTTATCATGCATTTACTTCTACATTATACATTAAAATCCAATCTCATATTTATACATTACAAGTTTAATGGGTGATGTACAAGTTTCCTCAGTCTACTTTTCCTAAAATCTTTTTCATGATCTGTTTGAGTTTAATTTTTCTAACTTAAGCTGCTTTATCCTCTGCCGCAATCTTCTCCGGTGATCATGTATCTTCCAAAGGCCATGTCCCAAAACAACCGCCGAGTATATGCCGTGAGTAATTATGGGTGCAAGAAGATTATTTGTCTGTTGATTTGGAGTCAGGAATGAACAAGAAAACTGTTAGTTTGAGCCTTCACGAATTATAGTAAAACTTGGACAAAGTAATCCCAAGACTTAACCTGAATCCATTCAAAGCCAAGATAAAGTGCCAATAGCCCTTCTAGAAGGGGAGAGTAGATCTTTTTCATTTGCCTTCTCTCGTACCAGGCTGCACGTTTAGGGGGTAATAGACGACTAGTTATCTAATTCGAAATTTCAGGCAAGTAAATTGATAAACGCAAAATGTGAGAATAGAGCAAAGTACAAAATCATGCAGAATTTCAGATTCTTTAACTTTGATTTCAGTAGTCTTTATAATCTTCTGTGCTAGTAAAACAGCATTTGATTATGACATCCTGTAATTATTTATCCACGACCAAACAATAATATAAAGTGGATGTCCAGTATTCTTGAACACTCTCTGAAACAATAGTAATAAAATAGATGGAGGGAAAAGGAAAAAAAGAAGGTAATTTAACAAAAAAGCAATAGTTCCTTGGTTATCGAACTATTACAATCTCCATAAAGCACGTTGAAAATAATTGTTAATTTCCCTTTATTCTATAATTAGTTAGAGCAATAGTATGTTATAAAGTTTGTCACACACACGTATATTAATTTGTTACCATCTGCAGCAGTTACATAAAAAGAGTATCTACAAGGAAATAGGTCATCTTCATCATTAATACACTATTCAAGTTTCACCTTCTTCTTGCTTTTTATTAATTAATTATGATACTTCATCACGATATAAGAGCAAGGTTGCTCATCTTCTTTTGATCCAACTACATCACCTCGAATTTCAATTTTTCCTTAGCCATCAAATTAGATCGTAATAATTACTTGGTATGGAGGCCTCAAATGTTACCGATACTAAGAGAATTTGGTCTCAATTTATTCATCGATGAGAAGGTATCACCACCATCAAAGTTTGTGCTGAATTCAACCTCGCTAGATGGATCATTACTATATTGCCTAGAGTAAGCAAGACCAGATCATTTTAGGCTCGTTGCCATCCTCAATATCTGAGCCTGTTCTCAATCAACTTGTTAACTACGATACATCATGTGAGCTATGGAAATGCATTGAGATAACATACGCATCACAATCTCGAGCAAGAGCCCTTCAGTTGAAAATTTAGTTACAAACCACTAAAAAGGGATCCATGAGCATCACTGAATATGTTAATAAAATCAAAGGCATTGTTGATAGTCTAAATTCAATCAGATGTCTAATGTCTAATGAAGATATCATAATATAAGTAATGGCTGGACTTGGTATTGAATATGATTCTGTTGTCGCTAGTGTCACAACAAAGACTAATAAATTTAGTGTGAATGAAGTTTATGCAATACTAATGAACCAAGAAGCTCGTCTAGAATAGTACAATGTTGCAGCCACTGTTGATATACAGAACCTTTCAGCCAATATTGCTATTACTGGACATCAAAGAGGAAGAGATCCAGGGTACAATCAAACTTCTGGAACTCATTTAAACCAAAACCGTGGTGGAGGCCGAAACAATAGAGGACAAGGAAGAGGTTATAGAGGCGGCGGACGTGGACACAACAGACCAGTATGCCAGGTTTGTGGTAAACCTTTATTATCGGTATGATTCAAATTACCAAGGACAGTCTCAACAACAACCACCAAATTAACAAATGTCTCGGGGACAACAGTATCAACCATCACAAATGTCAGCCATGATTGCCACGCGCCAAACATTAACAGATCCAAACTAGTTCCACAACAATGGAGTCATGTTACTAACAACCTTGGAAATTTGCAGATCAACAAAAATGAGTATTCAGAGGTCAAGGTCGTCTCACTGTAAGTAATGGTCAACAATTGTGCATCATGCATTTTGGCTCAAGTTCTTTACCAACACCTCAATTAATATCCTGTTAAACCACGTCTTGCATGTCCCTAAAATAACCAAGAATTTACTAAGTGTCCACAAACTCACTAATGATAATCCTGTTTTGGTTGAATTTCACAAGGATCTATGTTTGGTCAAGGACGGGAGAACGGGGAAAGTGCTTATCAAGGATACAACTAAAGATGGATTATTCTATCTTCCTCTTCCTCAAGCTGCTCACTAACCTCACTCAACAACCACCACCTATCCTATTGACTTTAATCCAAAAACCTATATGTCTAGCCTAAATAAGACAGATACACTTAAAAGTTTAGCATACCAGACTTGGTCACCATGAGAGTTTGTAGTAAAATCTATTTTGAAGCTTTTTCATATACCTTTCAGTAATGGTATGTTTTTTGGATTTTTGTGACGCCTGTCAACAGGGAAAAAAACGACACCTTACCTTTTTAGCATGCACAAAATAAAACCACCTCTCCTCTACAACTCATACATGCAGATTTATGGGATCCTGCACCCATAGCCTCAAAACAAGGCTTCCTTTATTATCTGCAAATTCTAAATGATTTTTCGAGATATAGTTGGATTTATCAGTTGAAAAACAAATTCCAAAACTTCAAAGCTATGGCAGAAAAACAGTTTGATAAACCCATTAAAAGTTCTCAAACTGATTGGGGAGGTGAGTTTAGAGTTCTTAAACCCTTCCTCACTTCTCTTGGTATCTTACTACAACATCCATGTCCTCACACTCACCAACAAAATGGGACAGTAGAGAGGAAACATAGAGGCATTGTATGAGAAAGGCCTAACTCTTTTAGCACAAGTTTCTTTGCCATTGTCGTATTGGTGAAACTTCTATCTCATTAACCGACTTCCCACACCTGTATTGCATCATCAAACACCTTTTCATAAGCTTTTTGGTCATCAACCGGATTACAACATACTAAAAACCTTTGGTTGTGCATGTTTTCCTCACCTTAGATCATACAATCAACATAAATTTAATTTTCATACTCGAAAATGCATTTTCTTAGGTATAGTCCAAACCATAAAGGATTCAAGTGCTTGGATTCATCGGGAAAAATTTACATATCTCGAGATGTCATCTTCAATGATTTCGATTTTCCCTTTGCTAATGATCCTTCTTTCAACAAAGCCTTAGCTAAAAATACACCTATTACTTCAAAAATTTCCAACAACCTACAAGTGTTAAGACAATATGATTCATCTATGGTGGCATCTCAAAGAGGTATTAACTCCACCCCTGCTTGTTTACAATCTCAGGAAGGTATTAACTCCACCCCTGCTTCTTTATGTTGTCCACCCAATCGAAATCCTACTTCCCATTTTGATTATTCTACCTCAGAACTAGTACCTTCACCTAATCCCATAGTTGACATCTCTCATTCTTCGAATATACCTACAGCGTCTCCTACAACCATTGAACCACCCAACATAGCTATTAACACACGCCCCATGATCACTCGTAGTAAAATTAGGTATATACAAACCAAAAACCTACCTCATTAATCAACCCAAACCTGAAGAACTTGAGACAAATAGTGTGAGTCAGGCACTGAAAATTCCTCAATGGCGACGGGCTCTTGAAAATGAATATACAACTCTCACATCAAATTCTACTTGGGAGCTATTTCCATATCGGCAAGAGATGAAGATTGTTGCTAACAAGTAGATTTTCAAAGTCAAATATAGAGCAAACAGATCCGTTGAACGGCATAAAGCACGTTTGGTAGCCAAAGGTTTTACTAAGACTCCCAGCATAGACTTCACCGAAACATTTAGTCCTGTAATCAAGCCTACAACAGTTCGCATGGTCTTAAGCTTAGCAGTAACTCAAAATTGGGACATTCAACAACTAGATGTTAATAATGCATTTTTGAATGGCTATCTGAAGGAACCTTTTTATATGCTACAGCTAGAAAGATTTGTTGGTAAAGACAAAGCTCATCATGTTTGTCTTCTCAAAAAGGCATTATATGGTCTTCGTCAAGCGCCTAAAGCTTGGTTTGATAGACCTAAAACTACTCTTTTGCAGCTGAGATCTCTAATGCCAAAACAGATACATGTTTATTCATTTACAACACTAATGGTGTTTACATATTGTTTCTTGTCTATGTAGACGACGTTCTCATCACTGGGAATACTAAAGATACTATTCAACAGTTGATCAACAAGTTGAACAAAGAATTTTCCTTAAAGTAGCTCGGATCTCTTCACTTTTTCTTGGGCATTCATCCTACCAGGAGCTCCCCCAATCTTCATCTTTCCCAGACCAAATATATCAAATCCTTGCTGAAGAAGCAAACATGAGCTCTGCCAATCCTCTTCCAACTCCTTTCTCTTCGAGTAAGACTATGACTACCTAAGAGTTGGAACCTTACCGAAGTAAGTTTCTATTGCAGTATCATTGGAGGCTTACTACACGTTACTATCACATAGCCAAAAATTTCATTTATTGTTAACAAACTCAGCCACCACATGCAAACTCCTTCAAAGGCAGATTGGTGTGCCTGTAAAAGGATATTGCGATACCTTCAAGGAACAACAAACCAAGGCTTGTTTTATAAACCTTCTCAACAATTTGAACTTACTACATTCTCTAATGCAGATTGGGCTGCAGATTTCATTGACCGTAAATCCATTGGTGGTTATTGCATTTATCTTGGTAAGAATTTAGTTTCCTAGTCCTTTAAAAAAAAACATGCAATGGCAAGTTCAAGTACCGAGTCTAAATATCGCTTCTTAGTTGCTGCTGTCGCTGAAATTGCATGGCTTCTTTACTTGTTGCAAGAAATGAGGCTTAAACAATTTCGAAAACCCATACTTTGGGGGGACAACATCAGTGCAACTTTTTTTGCTGCTAATCCTATCATGCATTCCAGATCTAAGCATATAGAGATCGATGTGCATTTTGTTTGTGATCTCATTGCTAAGCAAGTTTTAGAAGTACGTTATGTTCCCACTTTAGACCAGGTAGCAGATATCATGACCAAGGTGTTGTCCTCCAGCCGCTTCAATTATCTTAAAACCAAGCTCGCTATTCTTCCGCCACAGCCTAGCTTGAGGGGGGATGTTGAAAACAATTGTTAATTTCCCTTTATTCTGTAATTAGTTAGAGCGATAGTCTGTTATGAAGTTTGTTACGTACAGAGTTCTAGAACTCTTCCATTCAGTCATCATGTATATTAGTTTGTTACTATCTGCAGTTATATAAATAGAGTCCAGCTCTCTGCTGAGAGATGGGTCATCTTCATCATGAATACACTCTAGTCAAGTTTCACCTTCTTCTTGCTTTTTATTAATTAATTCTGATACTTCATCAAAGCAAGAAGAAACGTTTCTGGCTAACTGAAAATGAATGTTAAGAGAAGAGAGAAAACCTGCAAAGAGCTTTTTCAGATCTTCACGGCCAGAGCGAGATTGTAAAACAGGGGCAACTACATATGTAGGATCTGGAAGAAAATAAACAACTTAGGAATCAAATCATATATACCAAAACAAAAGAAAATGAAAGCAAAAGGCAAAAACTCTTGAACAAATTCGATTAAACCTTTTGGAGAGGAAGCCATATAATAAAGAGAACCGGTAAGAGCAGCTGTAATTACAGCTGCAAATCCCTGAGCGAAAGGGACAAATGGAGGCAGCACACCAGTCTGCAATTTGTGTAAATACTAACAAGGTTTAATAGGGAGGTATAAAGAAACACTAATGATATTTATATAAACCGCATACCAGAGCAGCCATTCCTTTAGCATCTGATAGCAAATTGGTTCCCCTGAGGAATACATCAGCCAGAGCTCCCTATGAAGAGAGAAAGGATTGATAGCGTATGATGTTTTTTTCCAACAGTGCAATTGGTAAAGATATAGAATTAAGCACTTCCATCATAATAGGATGATGGAGCCACTCCTTCTACTGAGCTTATGCAATGAGTGGATGGAAAATGCTAGCATGAATTGCTCTTAAGCAAGAGAGTAAGTGGCATATTTAACAAAGCAGGTTTCTAGTTCATAATAATATTAACCCAAAACATTCCACTTGCATGCTAAATAGAGAGTCTTCATATAAATGAGATGATCAACAACTCAAATAAAGGGTTTATTGAACTTCCCAAAAGTCCATGAAACATACAGTCTAAAACACCTGATAAAAGACTGAAACAAAACGATGGTCTGCATGCTCTCTAAATAGACATACAGTTAATGCCATCCAAGTTCATCACTGGCAACAAAACAACAGCAGCTCATGCCATGGCAATGTCAGAACTAGACCACAAAGCAATACTACCATAGAGTTAAATGTTTGATGGTTCCATCATAAATGGTGGAGTTGTGAAAACTTGTAGATAAGTGTCCAACATCTAAATTGAATTCTTTCTGGTTAAAGAAACAGTTAAGAGTTCCACGATGTAGATCACACAACGCTCATCCGAGAACACAGTACATACCTGAACAGCGGCCCGGTAGAAAAGCTCCTCCCCTACTGAGCTAGCAGCAACAATGAGTATAAACTGCAAAGATATATTGAAAGTGACGCAATTTCCTCGATTATCGTTGCAGACATCTTAGGATTATTTCAGTGCAGAAAAGATTACCTGCCAAGGAGACATTCCATAAAAGAAGCTCCGAAGCTCTTCATCCTCAACATCCCTGATGGCACGAGCATGGGGCGATAATTTCACAACTTCATCCTGCAACCAGATCAAAGTGACCAAGTCTAATACAAAAAAACGAAAGGTAAAGCATATGAACATCTGTTTCCTTCCAAGGAACAAAGATTTACGAAATTGAAAAGGAAACACAAGTGTTGAACATACATCGAGTATGAAAAGAAGGGCCATAATAGGTGGAGCAGCATATCCAAGCCCTTGTAAAATGGCATCTAAACATGGATTGAACCCTCCCATGCTATCAATTCCAGTTATTGAACATATAAAACTTCCAGCCAAACCCATTGCTCCATAAATACCTGCAAGAAAAACCATCAAGCAACTTTCGCTCTCACTTCCACCTTTAAGTTTACTTACAAAAATAATTACTTTCTTGTCTATTAGCGCTCAACCTTACCGATTCCGAAACTAAGTCTAACGACGGCGTCAATTTTCTCCCAAACAGGAAATTCTGTGACGTCGCTGCCAAAGCTCCGATCATATGTTGCGGCTTCCATGGCACTGCTTCCAGAAAAACTGCCATGTGTCCGCTCCCGCTCCTTCATCACTTCACCACTCCCTCTCTCCGTTGACGCTTTGAGCACGTACGGCAGTACTTGAACTCCTCTCTTACTCTCTCTTCCTCCATCACTCACCCGCAGCCTCTTCCAGCCACCACTCAGTTTACTATCACCACACGAGGTCAACGCCTTCGTCGTCGTCGCCGCCATTAGGTTCCCTGAAACTAACGTCAACTCCATTAAAGGATGTTTGGGCTTTGGTCTTCTTCTACTAGGAGCATAGCGCACTCTGCCGTCCTTCTCCCCCTCTCTTTCTCTCTGTATTCCAGGTAAATAAACAGAAAATTAAATGAAGGATTTGCGATCGTTGGATTTGATAAAGGAAATAATGTGACAGTTAGCAGTGAACAGGGAATGTGGTGTTTGATTGAGGTTGCTCTTGATTCAGTGGGCTGGCTGGGGCTTTTGGGGATGGGGATATCGGCTGGACCAATGACAAGGTGACACGTAGGAGATAACGCTGGCGGGGGCTTATCAAATTTGAGTTGAGGTGCCTTGTTTCTCTTTTCACCTTTTAATCGATTAATTGATGTTAACTGCGAAATGAGAAGTGAAATCAACAAAAACCAAAGAGAATTTTTAGTTAAATATTTGAAATATATAAATCATTAAATATAATTTGATATTATTTATTTACTTATTCTGTTCTTCGTTACGAATTCGGAATTCAATTAAACAAGATTTTGGGTAGATTATTAATCAACTTGTAATCCCAAACTAAATCAATTTCGAGAGCAACATGCAATATTTACAATTTTAGGAAATATATTTTATAGTTTCTCATTTAAATATTTCTTTTATGTAATCCAAATTGCCATTGAATATTTGATATAAATAAGGGATTGCCTTATAGTTTGATTGAGTTACAAATATGGCATAAGAAACTAACTACTTAGCATATATCTATGGATATTATACCGGTATTGGAAAGTTTTTTAAGGCAATTCCTATGCACCAACGTACCAGCTTAAGTTTAAATTCTGCTTCTAAGTTTTTTTTTATTACTTGTCGTTAATTAATTAGTAAGAAGGGTAAAAGATTGATATTTCTTTCCATAGTTTAAAAATATATCTAATCTTTAATATTTCTTTAAAAATATCTTACTTTAATTAAAATTATAATAATGAAATACATGTGGTATAATTTGGTAAGTCAAAAATTAATTAAACTTAACTTAAATTAATGATTTAAAATAATTATAATAAAGTATTAGTTTGAATCAAATTTTATTAATTCGGTTCAAATTTAAACATTGGATTGAACTGCTATGTAATCAATATTTAATTTGTACAAGTATGACGTTTATGTCATATCTATTTCGTTATTACCTATTAATCGAAGTCTAAAAGAAGAAATTTTTTTGAAAAATTTAAAATTAAGAATGTCTTTTTGAAAAATAAACTACTTAAGCGATCTATATCTTTTACCTTGATATGAAGCCAGTAGATTGATTCTTGGGATATGGTTTCAAATTCGGATGAGGATATAGATTCTGTTGACAATGGATATGAGGAGGATGTTGTGCATGCCTTGGTGACACTTAATTCAAAAAATGAGGATGGGGTGGGTTCAGGTTTACAGGCTCACCTAGAGCGATAAGTACATTATGCTCGAACTGTCGAGGACTTAGGAACTAACAGACAGTTCGGGCCCTTAGGAATTTAATAAATGTTAAGAAACCCACCTTTGTTCTTTTTAATCTAAACTATGATTATGAAAGACAATTTTTAAAATAAGAGATAAATTGGGCTATACTAGTTCTTTGGTTGTGGATCCTATTGGATTGAGTGGTAGGGTTGTTTTATTCTGGAAAGATTTGGAAAATGTGGGTCTTATTAGTGATTCAGCCAAGCATGTAGATGTCCAATGTCGAATAGGGCCAGGGCCTTGGTAGAGATTAACCGGTTTTTATGGTTTTCAGGGCTTGCAAAATAGAAGACGGAGTTGGGCTTTATTACTTTCTTTATCCTCTATATCAAAGTTATGAATACCGTACCGGGTTTAGTACCGGATTGAGTTCTAGAACGAAACTATACCGGTATCGATCAGTACTAGATATCGTTTTGGGTAATTTTTTAATTTATAAAATAGTCCTTAAAATTTTTAAAATTTGCAAAATAGTCCATTGAAATATTGTACAGTTATACTGTATACTTTACCAGTTTGCTGTTTACATCAACCATGTTTTCAAAATTCTTAATAATAAATAATAATAACAATTAATATGAAATAACAATAATTTTTAAATATTTCACATATAAATAATAACCACAATTAATAGAAACAAAGACAATCATCATCATATAATTATAAAATTAAGAATAATACAAAATATTTAAAATATTATAATAATACAATTCCATCATTTTAATAAATAATATTACATCAAAAGATTCAAAACATCAAAAAAAACAATAAATATCCTTAAATAATTTATAAAAAGAGTTGATGACGAAAAAACTATCAAGTAGAAGTTAAACCTGAAACAAAAATATTACAGTTACATTAAATACATAGAATTTAACATAAACATAAAATACAAGTAAAATTAAAAGAAGAAGAAAAATAAAAACCTGGAATTCAATCGTCAATGGGAGGAAATCCGCTAAAACTATACTGACCCTAGTGATCATTTCATACAAAATTTTCATCATTGAGAGGAGCTTCATCATCATTATCATTCAAATTTAATGCATCAAATGACATATCAATGCTTTGCCATCTAAGATTATCTTCCAAATTCTAATCATTCATATCAATCAAATAGGATTTTTCAAAAATTCAATCTGTCAAAACACCAATATTATCAATGTCAATTGGATCGGTTGAATTACTGGTGCTATTAAGACTCCTAGTAAACAATTAAATTTAATTAGTAGAAAATTATAAGAAATTATATCAAAATTAATAATGAAATTAATGAAAATAACATACCTTTTCTGAAGCTTTAAATTGTAATGAACAAAAACCAAGTCATTCAATCTCTTATGCTCCAATATATTCCTTTTCTTTGAATGAATAAATTCAAATATGCTCCAATTTCGTTCACACCCAGTTGTACTCATACATTAACTTAAAATTTGAATTGCAAACCTTTTCAATTCTGGAACACTATTTTCGAATTGATCCCACCAAGAAACTGCAAGTTATAAGATAAAAAAAGTAGTGTTATAAACAAAATAAAGTGATAATTAATTTTAAACAAATAAGAAATATGAAATAACTAATACCTAGAGAAAGCTTTCCTCTTTGTCAAATAGCAATCGGCATTCCAAAATCCCCCATAAAACAACTTGTAAAGCTCCATTTGTGAGCTTAAAAAATCTTGCATCGCATCATGAGGAATAATTGTTGTAATTGTGAAAAGCATTCCTCTATTAACTTCAGCTTGCTTTATAAGATTCAGTCTAAAATACACACTAGAATTAAAAAATGTCCCAGCTACAAACAATGGAGAAGAAAGTTGTCTTTCCCTTCTCTTATTAATGATTGAGAGATATAGTGTGTACAAAGAAGGCATATTTTTCATATTGGCTTTGATTACTTTCGTCGCTCTTTCTATAACATAAAAAATATAACCCATTGTTGACTTTTCTTCACTATCAGTCAACTGATGCACCCTCATCAAAGGCTTAGCAACTCAGATAACAAATTGACATTGCAACCAAAATTCTCTATCTTCTAGTATAATACTACAAACCTCCACTCCAGCATTAGACTTCGTATACTAAGATGAAACCTACTTATCACTTGTAAGCATTTGCCTGAACTCCTTCTTCATCGAAACAAAAGACTGAAGTGATAAGAAATTTGTTGCAAATCTTGTCACAGCAGGGCAACACAAATTCCTACCATTGGTAAATTCCCTTCTCATCAAATTCAAATCTCATACACGATTATAAATGAATTTTGTTACTTTTTTTGCCGTCTACATAGTCTCATCAATAACAGGAAAATATCTAGGATCTCCTATATTCTCCAGCATTAAGTCAATGCAATGTGCATCACAAGGAGTCCAAAAAAATAGATTATAGGTATTCTGCAACATTTTCCCTATCGCTTTATAAGCGGAATCATTGTAAGAATAAACTGAACAATGTTATCTGACCCTATTTTATTCATAACTTCATCAAATATCCCAAACAAAATCTCAACATTTCTAATAAGGCCAGATGCATCAATAGATTTCAAAAATATAGTCATTTGAAGAATAAACCAAAAATTTATAATAGGCGCTTGTCTTCTATTTGTCCAACCATCACACATAATTGAACATTCATAAATACCCCAACTTACTCTTCTTTCAACCAAATAATTTCTAATTTTAGAAACAACATAAATCAAAAGTTTACCTCTTAAGTCTTAAGTAATCAATTGATGATCTTTTATATCCTGGATCATAAGAGGCTATTACATTCATCATAAATTGATAATAATAAGATTGAGAAGCATTGAATGACGAACCTATATCATACCACCATCTAGCTACTGCCATATCGACATTGTGAGTCGCATCTCTTGATTGCATTGCACTACGAATTAAAGGTTGGGCTCTAGGAGTTGTTCGTGGTGCAAAGAAATTAGTCACCTACCTTTTTCTCTTCCTCACATCAGATTCTTCATG
This sequence comes from Erythroxylum foetidum, assembly GCA_026546835.1. Lineage (NCBI taxonomy): Eukaryota > Viridiplantae > Streptophyta > Magnoliopsida > Malpighiales > Erythroxylaceae > Erythroxylum > Erythroxylum foetidum. The sequence goes on along the minus strand of JANZLF010000005.1, from coordinate 14,069,044 downwards.
ATCCTGAGATGGAACACGATCAATACCACTACTGCTGCCACTTCCACCTTCAATATTTCCATAATCACCACAGAAACCAGAAAACGAACTTCCACTACCAATTTCAAAATTCAATCTTTCCCTTTTATCTTTCTCAAATTGATGTTCATCAAGTAATGTTTTCATCTGCCACTTCACATCATGGCTTAATTTTTTACACACTTCCACATCTCCTTTAACCCCAGCTAAATGCCTTTTCAATTGGGTGATTCCTCCACCTTTCAAATGCTTGTTACAAAACAAGCAAATGGTATGATTCTTTTGACCAGGAACCACACCAGCATGAGCCCAAGCTGGATCACTGTATCTTCCTAAACTAGGTTGATTGGGAGTATTTGAACTTCCTTCCATTTATCTGTACACAAAAATAAATAACACACAATTTCAGTACACAATGACAATATGCATATCTAAAAATAAGTAACATAAAACATACTCCAATAATTTGCAATTTCAACAATTACAAAAAATTCATAATATCATCTCCACTTCCTTCCATTCCAACAAGTTCCAATTTCCCACAATCACAAGACATCCATTTACAATTTCCAATTTTATCAATTTATGACAAGTTCCAATTTCCAAGTATCACAAGCATACATCAACAAGTTTAATTTCCAACAAGTTCGAATTTTCCACAATCATAAGACATCCATTTTCAATCCTAACAATTACAAAATAATCATAATTCAATTTCCATTCATTCCATTTCCAACAATTTCCAATCCTAACAATTACAAAACATTCATAATTCCATTCCATTTTCAATTCATTTCCAACAATTTCCAATCCTAATACAAAACAATCATAATGCCATTTCCATTCCATTCCATTTCCACAATTTCCAATTCTAAGTTTCTAACAATTATTTCCTTCCATTTACAACAATTCACAATTCTAACAATCACAAAGCAATCATAATTTCATTTACATTTCCTTCCATTTTAAAATTTTTTTAATTCCAACAATCACAATCATAATTACATTTCCATTTACAATACAACAATTCTAAATTACAATAATCACAAAATAATCATAATTATATTTCCATTTCCTTTCATTTACATTCCCATCCATTTACAACAATTCCCAATTCCAATAATCACATAACAACCATAATTCTATTTTTATTTCCATTCCAACAATAACCAACAATTTTCAATCCCAACAATTACAAAACAATCATAATTCCATTTCCATTTACAACAATTTCCAATTCCACGTTTCTAACAATCACAAAACTTTCATAATTTTATTTCTATTTCATTCCATTTACAACAATTTCCAATTCCAACAATCACAAAATATTCATAATTCTATTTTCATTCCAATAATAACCAACAATTTCCAATCCCATCAATTACAAAACAATCATAATTCTATTTTTATTTACAACAATTTCCAATTCTAAGTTTCAAACAATCAAAAAACTTTCATAATTTTATTTTCATTTCCTTCCATTTACAACAATTCCCAATTCTAACAATCACAAAATAATCATAATTTCATTTACATTTCCTTCCATTTTCAACAATTTCTAATTCCAACAATTACAATCATA
>JANZLF010000005.1:13974013-13986589 GCA_026546835.1 Erythroxylum foetidum | reverse complement strand
TGAAATGTGAAATGATGTGAATGTGAATTATGTGTTATATGACTGGGTGAGCCATTGATGATGGTTACTCATTGAGTTCACAAAACTCACCCAAAATTTGCAAATATTTTTTAGGATCAGAAGAATACCCCGTTAGGCAAGCGAGAGTATAACTACAGCATACAAATAAGGGATAAAGGTTGGGATCAGTTCACGTCTGCATTGTACTTCTTTATTTTTGTATTAAATTGTATATATTCCGAAATTTTTTTGTATCGAATAATGTATTCAAAAAAATTTGCACAATGTGTATATAAAAGTATTTATGTTGTAATGTAAAGACATTATGACTAAAGTGTTTTGTATTTGTAATCAGCCCCAAATGACTATTGAAATTATGTTAATTGTATTGTTATGATTGAAAATGTTTTTGAATAAAAGTAGGCCCGAATTTTTGATTATTTATTTCCGCATACGATTGTGCTTCAACTTCTGTATGTAATAACTTTCCAATTTGGAAATGTTGTAAACAAGTTTGATTAATGAGTGTAGTAACGCTCTTGAATGAAATTGTTTATGAATAAAATGGGCCTTTTTGATTATTGATTCCGCATACGTGACTGATAAAAAAAATTGGTACTCAAAATTTATTGGTACTCAAAATTTAAGTGTTTGACTGTTTTAGCATGTTGCCCTTGCGGGGTACGCACTCGAACATCACTCAGGATGTTGGGTACGTGTCTCGAGAGGGTGGGGTGCTCCAAGTTATGTATAGAAGCCACTTTATTTCTTAATGAAGTTTCTCTAGCTTGAAATCTTTCCTTTGAATTTTGAAGAAAACAAGTCATGAGGGGTTCCGAGCTATTCTTTTCTTGAGGTAGATGTTACTAAAATTTTGTAGGAGGGTTATTTCTTAACTTACCCTAAGAGAAATTTGAGTGATTCCTCCATCTTATACTATATATATTACTATAGGCATTATTCTGCCATCTAGGATTATTCCTCATACAATCCACATGTTGTGGCTTTAGTTCTTGACTTTCTTAACTTAGATGTTTTAACCCACACACCTCATATTGCATCACTTGGAATAGATGAGGATTCATAATTCATCTACCTATCTTCCTGCTTAGAGCTTCAACTTGGCATACCAACTTTATGAATGCATTTACATTATATACTCCTGTTGGCTTGCTAAGTTTTTCTCAAGAAGAGCACTACTGATAGTTATTCATTGCCATTTCTTCAATGAGGTCCCAAGATGCTTCTGGTGTTTTTCTATTTAGAGTACCCTTAGCTGATATATCTATCATCTGCCTCGTTATTTGATTTAGTTTATTATAGAAGGTTTGAATTTGCATCCATAATGGTAGACTATGATGTGGGCACTTCCTTAACATCTCTTTGTATCTCTTCCATGTATCATATAATGTCTTTGAGTCAATTTGGGTATAAAAGGAGATATCATTCCTTAGTTTGGCAATAGTAGTTGGTAAGAAATACTTTAGCAAAAACTTCTTTACCTTTTGGTCCTAAGTGCTAACGAATGACTTGGGTAGAGAAGCTAACTATTACTTTTCCTTGCCCCTTAATGAGAATCTTATCGCATTTCATTAGCACCATTGATATTAAAGATGTCACAAATCTCCAAAAAGTTTGCTATATGTGCGTTGAGGTTTTGATCTTATAGCCTATCAAACTAGAAAGATTGTTGCACCCTTTGAATGATACTTGATTTTTCTCAAAATTATTTGTGGTAACAGTAGGTCTTATAATGTTAGACTCCATTCCCATCAAGTCTTATTTATCAAATTGAACATAGTCCTTGGTTGATATGTCATAGTTTCTGATTCTTCAATATCAATCTAACCTTCCAAGTACAATATTTATTGATCTAACATGAACTCTCTTAGTAGGGTCCTTTGAAGATTTCTACGAGTTGTCTTCTTAATCTCTGGATCTTTATCAACTAAGTAAGACAGATATGCTCGGGTCATAAACTAACCCGAAGACATGTAGAAGTGAGAAACAACAAGTTAAGAAAATAGTTTACAACTTAAAACCAAAAAAAATAAAAAGAAATAAAACAAGAACTAATGGCTAGATTAACAAAACTTAGGCGTTCCTAATATTTTAGTTCCTAGCAATAACACCAAAAGCTTGATATGTAATTTTATGTTTTAAACCAAAAGTGCACAATGTAGTGGTAGATAGCACTGACAAGTACAAATACGTCCCGCAAGGGTTATAAGTACTAGTAATAAACTCTGTTCTATTATCTAACTGAAAAATAGGACGATGGTATAGTTAAAATTAAAATAAAATAAAATATAACAAAATAATGAATCAAAACACAGTAACACTAAGATTAGTCAATATCAAATAATTAGCACCTAGGTAATAAACCCCCTAAGATTTCTCAAGTATAAAATCTTTATTATAAAATTAAATTATTGATCATTAGACTGTAGAAATTCATATCTTATGTTAATATCTCTATGAAGATTATTAGTAACTAATCCTTAATTGATTAATTTAAACATCTTTCTAGTTAAATCTCTTAAGATTGTATCACTTCATTCGTGAATTTCACTTTAGATTTGACCCTAATTTAGAGGATTTATGTCAACCTTTCTTTAGGTTTGCATGCAACTTTTTCCAATAATGGTAGATCTATTCATATAAAAGGATTTATAAATCTCAATTATATGAAATCATACATTGAACTAATATTCCAAATTATATTAATTTAATAATAAGAATGTATAACTGAATCACAATGAATCAATCAATTAAATTGCATTAAACAATAAATCAAATCACTATATTCATCCCGACTTAGGGTACATCTTACCTAGGCACTGCACAAACTTAGTTCATAAAAATTGGAAACAAAAAAATAAACATCAAAATTTTAGAAGAATAATTAAAAGAAATAATCTATAAAATATATATCCCATTTTCTTTAATGTAATCCCCTTGAACCTTTTATGAAAGGCTATTCTCTATCAGATCTATGAAGTATTCTTCTTGCTTTTGTTGAAGTAAGTTCAAAATTGAGTTTCCAACTCCAACTTTTGTGATTAACTCTGACTATAATTGTTTTCCCTTCGTCTCCTCTTCATAATTTCCTTTTGTAATGGAAAATTAGGGTTTTTAGAATATACATGATCAATCACACAGTCATGTGAGTGATTATGGGTCTTGAAACACCTTAAAATTGTAATTTTATACATTTTTAGGAGTTACACAGGTATAGGACATGACCGTGTATGTTATTTACACAAGCGTGTAGTTTATATGGGAAAAATAAGGTCTTTGAAGTTTTAAACATTCATAGTCACTTGCACGATCCTTTACAAAATTGTGTATCGCTAAAATAACTCCAATTCTTCCATTTTTTGGCCCTAATTTTAACTAAATTCTTCTCCTTTTGGTCAATGAAGGCAATTGAGACCTAATAGCACACTTGAAACAAAATAAGTGTCAAAAACAATATAAAAGTCTCAAATAACAAGTAAAACACACTAAGTATAGGCATAAAAATATAGTCTATTAAGCGTTTATCATTTTTACAAGATTGTTAGTCCATTTAAATTTATAGTTATAATGCATAATACAACAAATGCATATCTTACATGTTATGAAGCTAAATTAGGACTTTCTAAATTGTAGCAATTTCTTCTTTATTGTGTTTCAGATGTTTTAAAATTATATAACTTTTAAGCTAGTCCACTAGATAATAGTCAAAGCTCTTAATCGGACACCATAAAGAAAAACTCAAAAGACCAAACTTTGGTCCTTATATCACACAGGTAAAGGGAAAATATTATTTTCACCTATTTTAAAGCCTTTTATGAAAGTAAATTGCATTAAAGGAAAAAAATAAGTTTCAAACAAAATAAGCCACATTACAAAACAATAAAGCAAACTAGACTAAGGAAACAACAAAAGAAAATATTATCTTCAAACTAAAGCAACAAGATAAAAATAGGATTAGTTATGACAACACTTGAAGTGAATACGAAAAATGTGAAAACCATTCTAAAAAGACTTTAGACATACTATATTTGCAATAAGGTGGAGCTCATGCTATCCTAAATGTTAATAAGTAGAAATGACTTGCCTAATCTAGTTGATTATATGATCTATCGAAGTCATAAGGTCTTTAAATTTGTTTTAAAACATGCGTGAGTTTTTTTTCTCACCATATTGAGTATGTTATATAGGTTAATACTATCTTAAAAATCTCTAGATCACCTTGATGGGTGAATATGAAATTACCCACTTAAGTTGAAAAACTAGATCAATCAGAAGCATGGCAAGAAGCTCTTCATAGATGAAGAAGATGTGACCAAAATAAGTTAAAGAATTGAAGAGAAAAATAGGTGGATTATAGATTTATGGGCATCATTATAGAGTGAACATTTGCAGTTTAGGACCTAATTTCTTTCAAGCCTATCAAGGGTATTTAGCTTGTTCTTAATAGCTATCTAAAGGATGAATGAAGCTTTATGACGATTTTCATTAAACTAGATAAGTTTATGTAAAAGAGTTGTTATAACTAATCTTATTAGAATTTTAAGATAAGAATTATTAGTAAATATATGAGCACTGTGTTCTATCTAGATCACTCTATCCTCTTCCTATATGCTCAGGTTGTAATTAGGAACACTTTCCATATTGTGACTGAATCCCTTGGGGTTGCAATTACATTGACAATCTTAAGTGATTGCATTAACTCTTATATAGGGAGTGATAAAGAGTCTAAGATTGTTATGACCTTAAATTCAATTAAGATTTCCTAACTTGTTCCAATTATCACACATTCCCAAGAATGTTTTTCATGTAAGGTTAAAAAGTCTTTCTTAACTTGAGCAATTAATTGAAAGTCCAAGAAAATCTATTGTAAGGTTTTATAGACCAAAGGCTTTTAATCTTTAATAATATAAGAGTGAATCCATTTAACCTAAATGGATTCCTTGTCACTCAAAAACTTCTATAACCTCTTTCCCAAAAGCATTAGGTTGACTAGCTTGATAGCAAATATACCAATCCCTCCCTCTTTCATTGAAATGTAGATTTCTACCTAACTTACTTTTACTTATTGAGCCTTCTTAGGGGAACTAGACTATAAGAATTTCTTAAAGACTTTTTCTATATCCTTAATGATTTTATGGGGAAAGTAAGATGGCATAATTGATAAACATTAAGTTTAAGTAATACGTACCTAATGAATTCCATCCTTCCTATAAAGTATAAGAATATATTATTCTAATGTTGTATCCTTATGATAATTGAGTCAATTAAAGGCTTACAAAGTATATAGCTAATTATTTTGTTATTGATGGAAAATCCCAACTATTTAAAAGGAAGGGAGTAAGTTTTTAGACTTGCAATTTGAGAGAACAATCTAGATACATATTGAGCATCTACAAATATTGGCAAGATTCTCTTGAATTTATTGATGGTGATCCCCAATATTAAGCTAAACTTATTACATAGGACATTAAGATTTCTATAAAAGATTTATAGCATGACTAAGGAGTAAGAGACCATCTACATAAGAAATATTAAAGAGGTTTAAACTCTTACATTTATGATGAAACCTGAAATAAGTTAACAATATAGATTATGAGGAGATAAGCTGAGATAGGATCACCTTGCGTCATGCCTTTGGCTCTTTTGAAGTAATGAGAAGTTCAACATTAATCAAGATTGCATGTGAAGCAATAGAGAAACATTGCTATAGCCATTTGATAAAAGTGTCAGGAAAGCCAAAGGCTTATAAAGTTCTTATTAGAAAGCTCCAATTGAATGAATTAAAATCCTTAGATAAGTCAATCTTGAGGAAGTAGCTCTTAATAGGCTTATTGCTTATATGATCCTTAAATAGATCTTGAGCAACGTGAAGATTATCTCTTGTGCTCCTTCCATATATAAACATCATTTGATTATGATTGATCAAGTTCAACATTACCTCTTTGAGTCTATTACCTCTTTGGGTTAAACTTATTAACAACTATAGTGATATAGGTTTTAGTTAACTCTTTGAGCATCACACCTAATTATAAGAATGCCAATATTGTGTTTAACACTAAGTCACCTGTTAAGTGTTAATTAAAAAGTAAGTATTAAATCCATTAAGACTTCGAGACTTGATGGGATTAAATTTAAGAAGAGTTTCTTTGAACTCACCAACCTAAAAAAGTTTAACCAACTTCTCCTTTTGTTGAGGGGAAAGGAGATTAGACAAGAAATTCTTCATTTTAAGTAAGGGGCAATTATGTTGGTTAGCAAACCCTAATAAGCTTTTGAAATGATTGAATGTAAGTATCTTGAGTTCATTTTAGCGTTACACTGCCTCCCTCTTATCCCTAATCAATAAATAATCTTATTCAAATTCCTTATACAAAGTACAATGTTATAAAAATACCTCGAACATCTCTCTCCTTCCTTGAGATAAGTAACCTTCACTCTTTGTTTGATCAAAGAATGGTGGTTATTTAGAAATTTTGTGTAAGAAATTCCTTTTTTTTCTTATTGCCTTTAAATAATAGGTCAATAGACAGGGCATAAAGCTCTAACTGAGCTTTATACAAAGTATCTTTAGCAACAATAATTTCATTATTAGTTTTTTTCCCTCTAGTTTGAAAGAGATTCTCTTGTTCTATTTTGATAGCTTGCAACTTCCTTAAACATTTAAAGCTTTGAAATCCTTTAGCCTCAATGTTGGACCCCGAACTTTTCTTAGAATTGCGAGTTAAAATTTGATATGAAATGAGAAATTGGTGGTGAATTAGTCAGGTATAAAGGAAAAGAAAATTTATGATTTTGAATGATTATGTGTAATGTTCTATGTGAGCAAATTCTAGTTTGAACAAATTGAAATGATATTTTGAGGTTAATACATGAAATGAGTGCTTTCGAGTTTAATGAAATTGATGTGAGGTTGGGTAAATTTGTATGTGTTATGAAATTGATTAGTGAAAGTGTTAGAATTTGGAGAATTAAGAAAGTTTGACTTTTTGGGGATGAATAGTAGCAGAAAGTGAATTTGTAAGCTGAAATTTTTGTGAATTTTTTGAGATGACTCAGGTAGAATTTGATAAAATGATCTTCATGAAAAATTTTAGTTTCTATTGAGAGCTTTCTATCGCCATAAAGCTTGACATTTTTTGATATCGGGATTAAAAGTTAGGATCGTTCGAAGTTAAGGTTAATTTGGCTTTGTTTTGAAAATGTCCATAGGTGTACGTTTGTGTGTACTGTGCTTTAAGGCAAATTCTGGACTGATATGTTTTAAATTGGATCAAGTATCCTTACTGAAAGTTGTAGAGGAAGTTAATAGCTTTTCAATGAGGTATAATATGTTATTTTTTATTGTGAAAATTGGAAGATATAAAAATGTGAAGATTGGTTGTGATATAGGATGAAAAATTTCTGGGCAGAAGCTTTGATTGAATAATTGACCTAATTAGAGGTTGAGATTGCCTTTAGGTCTTCATGAAAGTTTTAGATTATATTTTGATTTTTCCATTGATGTGAAGTATGCAAATTTTTGGACATGGAATGTCAAGTTATGAATTTTAGAAGCTGGAAGGTAGCCCTGGCGAGCGGCCGCGCTTGGTCGTCCTGGCGAGCGACCCACTCGGTCGCTACCGCTCGGTCGATCCTGCTCGGTCGATACCGCTCTGTCGATCCTGATCGGTCGCTGCAGCTCGGTCGATCCCGCTCGATCACTACCGCTCGGTCGATCCCGCTCGGTCGCTACCGCTCGGTCGATCCCGCTCGATCGCTACCGCTCGGTCGCTCCCGCTCGGTCGCTACTGCTTTCGAGTGCGAGCTCCGATTTGAAATTTTTCCTGATCGACCTCTCTTCATTCTTTTGGCCATAACTTTTTCGTCTGACATAAAATTGACCTAATTTTTGAAGCGTTGGATTCATAAGACATCCCTCTATCTGTCCATGGAAAATTGTGGATTTTTTAGATTAAATTGAGGATGACTGATTTAATCTAAGTGAGTTGAGAAATTTTCTAAACATGGTTCAGTATTTTGGTGAATTCTTGATCTGTGGAGATCCGATTGAACTGATTCTTATTGCAAAATAAAATAGAGACATAGGGCTACAAGTCATATGAAGGAATGGAATTTCAATTAAGCCCCTAAGAATTTCAATTTCTGAATTGAAGTTGGATATAGTGTTCAGTCTTGGATTAGTAAGAGCTGAAAGCGTTTTGATCATAACTTTAGCTCTAGTCATCCAAATGAGGTGATTCTTAATTTGGATTAAACTAGAAAAATAGGGATACAATTTTTATGAAAGATTTGAGTTTCAATTTAGTCTCTAAAAATGTCAATTTTTGGATGGAAATTGAATTAAAGTGTTTAAAATGAATTTTAGGGGCAAATTTGGAAGAACACTTAAGGTTTTAAGTTATAAGGCATATATGTAAGGGTATAATGGTCATTTTTGCATTCATTAAATTCAAGAAGGGTGGGCTGTCTTTTAAGAAGAGGAGAAGCACGAATTTCTTTAAGTTAGAAAGAGAATAAAGAAGAAAGAAGAGAGAAAAGGTAGAGCTTTCGGTGGAGAAGAGAAAGGAGAAAGAAGAAAGAAGAAAGGAAAGTCTAGGGTTTCAATTTTCTTGGGTTTCAAGGAAAATTTTAAGATGATTCAAGAGGAAAAAGGTGGAAGAGCATGAGAGCTTCCTATGGAGCTAAGAAATTCTGAAATTAGTGAAGGTTTAAGGTAAGAGGAAGATTTTGCTTTGTTAAATTGTGAAAGGATTTTGGTTTAGATAGCTTGGATATTGTATGGGTTTAAGTTTACTAAGCTCAATTTTGGTGATTTCATGGTTTACATTGCTCAATTTTGGATGGTTATTAATTAGGGATTTTATCATGAATTAGGGAAATTGAAGTGAGGTTTTAGAGAAATTGAAGCTTTGGACAAGTTTTAAACATGGAATTGAGGTGGGTACCATGTTTATAATTTTGAATTATAAGCTATGTATGTTTTTTCAAAAAATCAAGAAAGTAAAAGGGTTTTCAAATTATTGTTTTCATATGGTTAAATTCATGGTTTTGAATAAATTGATGCAATTGAATGATTGTTTGATTGTTTCGGAATTGTTGCATTCTTTGTGTGATTGAAATATTGTTATATGAATTTTTTTATTGAAATTGTCAATGACATTGTTATGAAATATCACATGATATGAAAGACTGAATTTTTGAAATGTGCCTTTGGGCAAATATGTTTTCAAGTATGAATTATCTGTTATGTGGGTTTGGTTAGGTTCCATAAGAGGGTCAAGTGCACTTGTCTAGGCTTCGCCCGCCTGCCTGTTAATGGCATTGAAGCTCCGTTAAGGACTCCCATAAGTTCACGGCTACACCGGACCACTATGCAGGAAGGTGTAGTACGTTTTGTTTACGGCTGTGCAGGACCACTATGCGGGAATATGCAGTACGTTCTATTTCTAGACTAACCCAAACCAAATTCTGATATGTTTTGTGCTTATATGTGTTATACTGTGATGCATTACATGATTTGAAAATTGTTCATGAATATTTGAAAGAAATGGAGATTTACATGATTTGAAATGGTTCATGAGGTTTGAAAATTTGAGAATTTTTTAGGAATGAACAATTGAGGTTTTCAGCCGTGAAATTTTTGAAATTGATCATGAAACTAAGGTTTCCAACGTGACGCTTTTCTTAGATATTTGTTTTCGGATGTCGGATTAAGTTTTTGCTTCGCTTTTGATTTGTTTACTTCCGCTTTATGTCTTCCGATTCGATTCGCTTTTGATTTCGCTTTCTGATTTGGTTCCACTTTTTGATATGTATTCATTTTCGATTTTGCTATGTTTTCGCCTTTGATTCCGATTCGATTTGTGTTTCACATTTATTTTGTTTCGGCCCACTTTCGGGTTTTGATCTGTTCTTTCATTTCTGCCTCTTTGTTTTGTTTCCATTTTTTATTTTCTCCAATTGGGGTCCAATTTTGAAATTGGGTCCCAAAATTTAGGGCCCAACCAATGTTGGACCTCATTCTCAGAGCCCAACTATCGTTCCAGACTCAAAAATCGTAAGCGGGTTTCCATGAAGGGTCATTCCAATGAACCATCACTTCCTTTTTTATCAATATTTTGAAATTAGACACCAAAGGCTATAAATATTTGTGATAAGGTAGCTAAACGTGTTAGGAATCTATCTCTTCAAGAATCACCTCAATCGGAAATCGGACCAAGAAGTTATGGCCAAACGAATCTAACATGTTCATGTCTTTACTCATATTAAACATGCCTTGGTGCAATTGCCATAACTCTCACTACAGGTGTCAGATTGACTTCATTTTTAGACGGTTTGAAAGAAGACTTCTAAATCTACAACTTTCATGAGACTCTGAAATAAAATTCAGTCATTTTAAGGGTCAAAACATAGGCCTTGTAAACTAACACGGGTATATCGTGTAACCTCGGGTGAAAATGTGCTCCTGCGCCAGAAACACACGGCCCGTGTGATTTTACATGGGCAGGCTGTGTAACTTTTGGGTGTCACGAAATTGTCACCCTTTAAGATCCCTCCAAAGGATCCTAAACCCATCCTAACATCCCCTTTCCTCATACTCTTCTCCAATACCACCCTTTTAGATATCCATTTAACTACTAAAAACATCTCATTAACACTTGAATCTCAACTCCGAAGGATTCTTCACACCCATTACACAGTAACTATAAATAAATTACCCACCTTATACTCTTGAAAATCCAAATTCAATGGTGCCCTTCTTCTTGCTCTTGGATAGGTTCTTGATTTCCTAATACAACCAAAATTCCCATTTAATTCCAATTCCAATGGAAATCCCCCAAATTTGCATAATCATAACAAAATAGAATTAACACAAATCAAGCTCAAGCTTAACCTACCTATAGTCCATATAGGTTATAAAACCCAAAACCTAACTTAGAAACACATATTTTTCCTCCAATCATTCCCAACACAAAAACCCTAAACTTCTTCGTTCACAACACAACCCATTTTCTCAATAAACAAGAAGAAAAGATGAAGGACTTACCTTAAAAAGCTTGATTCTTCTCTTCTTTCTATGATTTTTCCTCCTTCTTCCCTAGCTTTTTTGAAATTTTCTTCTCTTCTTCTATTTCTCTCACGTGTTTCTCCCCCCCCCCCCCCTTCATGGCTTTCACGATTCTCTCTTCCTCCTTCTAATTTTAAGACACCAATTAGCCTACTCTTCTAATTATGCCCATCACTTACTTGGGCTTTCCCATTTTACCCTTGCTTTGTCTTTTATGGCTCTACCCCCTTTTATCCACTAACTCCACATTAACTCTAACGAAGTCCCAATCTTTGCAACAAATTTTTCAATCTTCATTCATGCCTACTAATTTAATGGCCCAATTCAAAATAATAAATAATTACACTAACATACAAGCATAATAAATCATTAAGCAAATAATAAGTAAAATTTAAAACAAATTAGGATCCAACAATTAGCCCTTTGATCTATATCATTCCCCACTTCCTTAGAAGGATTATTCTTCGAATCCAATAGATCTATATCAAATTCAAAGGGAGAAAGATCATATATATTAAAAGTTACACTAACATCATAGTCACATAGAAGATTAAGTTTGTAGGCATTATTGTTCTTCCTAGCCACAATTTGTAAAGGGCCATCGCCCCTATGATGGAGCTTTATTCTTTGTGAAGTAGGAAATCTTTCATTGCGCATATGAACCCACACCCAATCATTAGGTTAAAAAAGAGGTACCTCTTTTCCTACCTTTTAGGTGTTTCATATAGAGTGCTCAGTTTTACTATAAGGCCCCAAACTATACCCTAGTAAAAATGGTATATGTTCATAAAAGTACATGAATGATAGGCATTAAAAATTGTGATAAGAATGAGACTTTCATATGATTTGAAATTTGGTATTGATGAACTATAGTTAGTAACTTGGGATTAATTGATACCAGTAGAGGATTGACGTATTTCAATGTATATTTGGACTAGAAAACTTATTAAGTGACAAGTTAAGTTGGTATATAGAAATTAGAATGACTAAACCTAAAAATTAGTGACATTTGGCATAAATAATACATTGACATTTGGCATCATTTAATGTGTGACATTTGGCATCATTTAATGAAGGACAAGTGGATTAATTAAAGTGTTACAAATGGTAGCTTAAATGGTGGGCAAATGGGCTTCATGCCTTGATGTTACGTGAGAATGTTAAGCTAGTGGCACCTAGCTAGTGATGAAGCAAGATTCTGTTGGAGCAAGTCCAGCTTTGTGCATTCTTCACTTTACTTCTCTCCACTGAAACTCCCATTTCCTCTCTAATTTCTAGAATTTTTGCTAGACTTCGGATTGTCATCATGTTGGCCCCCATATTTTTTTTCTCTAGTTAAGCATGATTTAAAGGAATTATGAGGTTTTGATAGAATTAAAGTACTAAGGTAATAAGGATGTTCAAGGGTAATTTGGAAGGTCACTTAAGAGTATAAGGACATAAGCATATAAGGAAGGGTAAAAGGGACTTTGCACACTCATTAAGGG
>JANZLF010000005.1:13949590-13963516 GCA_026546835.1 Erythroxylum foetidum | reverse complement strand
ATATTATTCCCTCCAAATAAAATAATCAATAAAATATCACTATAAACAACAACATATAAAATCCCTAAAGAAAAAACAAAAAATATTCCAATGATATAAAATATATGTAAAAATATCTCAAGTAACGTTCATGAATCAATGGTGTTGGTGGATTCCAATGATTCCACATTCTCTGAATTAATTAATGGCACAAGAAGACGATCTTCATCCACTTCATCATCTACAATTAATAAACATAAATGATAAATATCTTATGGCAACATTTTAAAAATTTATTGAGTTCACATTTTACCTTTAATCTCATATGAATTATATGATACCCATGGATACCCGCGAGTTGGACCCGACCCATCCGCAAAATCAACGGGTGGGTCGGGTACGGGTAAATATAAAACGGGTAAAAAATATACCAACTCATACTCGGACTGTTAGGGCGGGTACGGACGGGTAAACGGGTGACCCGCCCGTTTTGCCAGGTATAAACAGGGATAGTAAACTCAAACTAGATGGACAAATTTTTGAAGAAAGCAAGAGCAAGGGACTAAGAAACACCAATAATACCCATTCTAGTCATTAACTTTATGCCCACTAAAACTAAGCCACATGATAAGCCAGGGGATTTTATGATAGCCCCAAATAAAAATTTTAGTAATAGGAAGAACTAATAATCATAAATAATGGAACAACTTACGTTGGAATAAAACAATGCCGATATAGTACTAGAGTTTTAAGATAATCACATCAACCAAGAATCTAACAACTAGAAAAAAGATAAATTAATAATTGATGACAAACTAAATGATGAACTCATAAACACCAGAGAACTTAAGGAGTATGAGCAACAACAAAAATCTATGGTGAGAAGTGTTTCTAATACCTGCAAAAAAGATATAAACCTGTGAAAATCCAAAATCACATAAAAGATGAAGATACAATAAGTAAATTTAAGAAATAGAGAGAGAGAGAGAGAGGATGTAAACTCTTTACGTCCACCTAATAACCCTTTCTTTCTCCTCTTCTTCGTCAGAGTGAAAAGATTGGATCTTTAAAATTTTGAGGCTCAGATATAGGGAAACATCAAAGTTTTAGATAAAAAAGGTACATATTTTTTTAAATAGAAAGGTTAAATATAACAAAACAACACGATGGTGGTAAGAGGCGGAGCAGGGTGATGAGGCGAATGATTGGATGAGGGAGACAAGAGGGATAACATCAATAGATAAGAGTGACTGGGTGATTGGTAACAAGAAGTTGGATCACTCCTTTACTAGATAATTAAGCTCTACGAAGCCTAAAACCAAAAAGACTGAATCACACACAAAACAACAATGACAAAAAAAATTGTTAAATGTATACATATCTTCAAATCTGAAAGCCTTAAGAACAAATTCACTAGCAATTTCTTGATTTCTAGAATATAAAGAGGGAGAGATGGATGAAATTATAGAGATGAGAAGGAATAATTACAAAATCATTTTTATGATTTCTTAAAAACTAAGATCATTTTAATTCTAAAATATGATTAACACATAAAACATAATAAAACATAAAATTTGTACCTCGTTGTAAAGCTTAATTCGTATACGGCCTCTAATAGTATCCATTGAACAAGTTAAGATAATTCTTTAACTATTAGAGAGATGGTTAGGTAAGGAGTGCAAGCTATCTTAAAACCTAAACCTATTTATAATAAGTTTTGAGTATTTTAGTAATCTAATTGAAATTAAATTCTAATCTTAATTAAATTTGGTTTAAAATTATAACTAATTCTAATTAAACCCAAATAAGATCCAATATCTCATATCAATCTTTATTTATTAAATATTTCATATTTGATCATAAAGTTTTTCAAACCTTATAATTAAATCTAACTTAATTAAAAGATCCTTTTCTCTCTTCAACCTATTCTTTGTGTAAAACCTTTTATATTCTCAAATATGTTAGCAACGGATATAAATTATAACCCTTATTATTTAGGATTAGATAAATTACACTCTATTATTTTATCTTTAGTTATCTAATTAAAAATTTTATATTAATAGATCAAGATTGACGTCTAGTAACTCATCATAACTATCCAAATATTCACGAATGTCAAAGTAAGTTTGAATAATCTTTCTATGCATGATTTTTTCTTAGAATCTAATCATTGCAACATATAATATTTTGATTAGACATGGAGCATGGAAAAAATGTCTACTTTATTATCCTTTCATGTAATTGATTTAATTAATGACATTTGAAAAATATCTTTAAAGTTTCAATTTATCTTATCCAAGAATTTTTCAACTTAATAGTATTCGAGAATAGTAGAACATTCTCCTTAATTACTTTAAGGTGATGAATCATATATTTATCACCCAACTATCTCTATATAGTTCATACAATTTCCAGTGACTACTGACCAAGTTACTTTTAAATATGATAGAACATAAGTATTATTAAAACATAATAATCAATATAAGAGATACTTTAAAGATCTTAAGTCAAAAGATCACTTATACAATCATCACAATAAGAATTTCCATATAAATACAAGTAATGTTATAAAGAAATTTCTTATATAAGGTCGGTTTAGTGAACTTGTTTTCTAACAAACATCTATACATTTATTTAAGTATCTTCATACATTAGTCTACGAGATTAACTACTTCTTTCATAAGGAAAAATATTACATATACTAGTCTTCTTACATTATATTAATGTACAATCTTAATAGAAAAATTAATAAGAGCAATTTAAGGATGATACACAAATGTAATAATAATCTCATAATTATAATCTCATCATAATTTCATTTGCAATGTACATTTATCATATGAACTTTATCATATACATCTAAATATATATAAGATAAAAATTGCCTATAAATTATTATGCAACTAAACTATAACCAATTGATTGGCTATATTGTATAAACCAACACAAACTTGTAAGTGATGATGAGTACATCTATAGTAAACCTTATGATTGTAACATTGAAAGTTAAACACCACAATATGTCTTTTTGTAATAAAACTAGTGAAATAATTAACTATTCCTTAAATTAAATTCATAGTGTAAATTGCTCATGTTTTATACTTTTTATTTGCCCAATAGAACATTTCGGTGTATTGTGGTCCTTACATTTAGAACAACTAAGAGAGAGTGACCAAGAAATAATTACCGTAGCATTTCGTGTACTTGTTTTGTTAACCTAGCATAAAATGAATGTATACCTACGGGCTAAGGGGAAAAAATGGACCAATTCTAGTGATTAAAATTTATTTCTAAATTTTGGGCTATAATTTTGGACTTGTAGAGACCCGTTACAATATATATGTTTATATTACATATTAGATAATGTGATTAATAGAATCTAGAAACGAGTTTCTAAATTTATGTATATTATGAATATGAATTAATTAATAATAACAAGAAATAACTTTCTAAATAATTTATGATAATTAAGATTGATTAGTTAAATCATTTAAATAATAAATTAGATTAGTTCAATCATTTAAATAATAAATTAGAAATGAGTTTCTAACTTAATTAAATTCAATCAAATCAAATCAAATATATATAACTAGAAATAAAATTTTAATTTAATTAACATTATTGGTTTAATAATAATTATAAGCACGTTTTTAATTTCATAAAATTCTTAATTTAATTTGATTGGTTGCTTAATAAGTAGAAATGAGTTTCTAATTAAAAATGAAATATTTATAATTTAATATGATTAGTTTAATAACAATTGAAATTGTGATTTTCATTAAATCACAATAAACGTAGTTTCATTATAAGCATGAATTCATTATTATGTTAGTCAAATCATTTATTTTATGATTTTTGGGTTTTGTAAGTGACTTCTAATTCTTCAAATGTATTTTTAGTAAAATGCCTATGATAAGGTTAACCAAATTTCTAAGAATTGTGGTACAAATGAGACAAGTCATCACTAAGTTAGTGCAGTTACTTTAGATATGATACTTACGTGGAGAAGATCTAATACAAAATGTTATTACTACTAATAACTGAATACAAGAGCCATTTGAGGTTGTTTGGCTTTCGTAGAGGATGAATTAAAGTACATTGTTTTACTCTCGTCATTGCCACGACTAAAACGTGAACTGTTAAGAATGATCTAGAATTTAGAATTTTCAATCCAAAAACATATAAATGGTTAATAATAATGGTTATGAGAGAATTTTGAAGAAAATAATTGATTAGGACTTTATATCTGATTGGTCTCCTAATCAAAATAATTAGAAAAATTACATATCAAACTTTAAGGACTTTATTACATCAATTAGTTAACTCTATTCCATATAGGGTTCGTTATTATGTATTGAACTTAGTTATAGTAAAAAATATGAATTATGTTTATTTACATATGTCAAGTTTGAGATTGTTTTATTTACCAAAACAAATATTACATGAATTTTCACTTGACAATTTTTCTTGAGTATGATGATTGGTATTCAGTTTTCATACAAATGGTGATTAAGAATATAAATACACTTTTAATTTCATATGCATTTAAAAACTAATCAGTTATTAAATATATGTATGTTATAACATTGACCTGAATATATACTATTTCTTTCTTTTTGTAGAAACTTTATATTTTAATAATAGCTACTACATCAAAGAATATTATTACTAAATTTAATAAGGGTTAGAAATTGAATTAAGACAATTATGAAATCTAGAACATGAAAGTTAATATGCACTAGAGGGGCTAGAAGCTCTTGAACCATTAAACATAACCATAGTAGTTTATGAGAAAGGCAATATGACCAAACATAAAAGGGACTATAATGCTTATGAAATATGGATGTAAAAGAATTCATTAGTTTAATTATGTTACTGAGCAACATAGGTAATGACATCATGCGTGATTTCTACAAATATAAAATTGTTAAGGATATATGGTTTGCTTTAGATGCACATTTTGGAGGCATAGTGACTAAAGTGAGGTCAATCAATATTAATTTTGATACATATAAGAAATGATTGGATCTCATAATACAAAAGCATTTGAGGCACATGTCAAACATAATAAGTGAGTTGCACGATGAGTTCATGAATTATTAGATGAGCAATAGGTCTAAGTTGTGATTTGGTTATTGCCTTAAATTCAAAAAGTCAGTTTTTTCCTTCAATGAAAATGGGAAGGCCTTCAATATGATATGTTCATCTGTCACCCTTGGAGGTTTCATACAAATACAAACCACATCAAGCTCCTTGAGATGCTTATATGCATCCTCAATTGCAAGTATGAAAGTTAGGCAAAAGATGGATTAAGCAAGACTTGAGCTTAAAAATGGCATGTTCATCAAAATTAATAAAAGTGATGTATAATGGCCTTTGAGTTAAGTAACGTACACCCAAAATTCTTAAAGTTCTTGGGTTGGCAATTGCTTCTTCAAATTCAAGTTCTTGTTGTATCCCTAGGGTTTTCTAATTTCCTTTCATAACCTTCGTAGTGTCCTTTCGATCTATGAATTAAATTTTACAGGTTCTCAATGAGGAGATCTCATTACTATAATACACCAATACTAAAAAACATGAAAGATAAAAAAAATAACTAAAAAATTAATGATAGAAAAATATATATACAAAACATTAATTGAAATCAAAAGAAAAAATTAAAGCACTTCACTCCCCGACAGTGCATCAAAATTCTTCATATGTGTCGAACACAAAAAATAAAACCTAACTCTACACACTAAATTTTAAGTAGTGGTGAGTGGGGATCATATCCATAGAAAGAGTATGTGTAGCTTTTGTGATGAAATAATTAGTGTTTAAGATATAAGGAGGGTTTGATTAGAATCAATTAAGAAAATAAAGTAAAATTGAACTAATGAAAACAAATCAAACCAAACATTGAAAAATTATAAGATTGATGAATGAGTTTAGAATCCAGTTCTCAATTCAATCTCAGCCTGCATATGAATGAGCACACTTAATCTTCATGTTATTCTTATACCTCTCTTAGAAACTATTAACCATAAGTAAATAATAAGCTTTATTAACCCTAGTTTTCCCTTTGGTCATAACTAATAAAAATAAGCTCTTTAATTAGACCTAGCTATCAAATAACCTAAAATAAGCTCTTTAGATTTAGTATGAAAAACTACATTATGACCTAGAAAAAAATTAATATAGCTAACCGCCACACAAGTTCAGGTTATTTAACCTATGTTATGTTATCCCTAATAATTCATAAGCATTAGTTTACCATAAATGAATCAGAGTTACAATGATTACATATTGTATTCCAAATTCTAGCAATGGTTTCATACATAAATAATCTATTGAAAGAGTTTCAATCATTAATACATGAATAACAAAAATAATTTCTAAAGAGAGAGAACAATAATACAAGATGAAGAGATATCCAAATGTTTTCTTCAACAACAATTTCGCCTTTAAATCGAAAGGAAGAAGGTTCTCTCTATAGAAAGAGGTAAGTATTCTTCCTACTTTCATGCTTCTAAAAACCTTCTCCCTTTGATTGGCAGCCTATAAATCCCTTTATAGCAAAAATTAGGGTTCTGGGACATGCACTGTTAATTACATGATTAACTATGTATGTAACATTTTCTATAATTTCAAATTTCTACATAGTTTTGGTGATCATGTAGCTCACTTCAACTACCACGTAAGTACATCCATGGTCGTATAGGTTATAGGATATGCTAAAACGCTCCTACACACTTCCAGAGAGTTACATGGTCCTATATACGGTCATGTGGGTTATATGAACTTCATTTATGTCATTTTCTTGTCCCCTCTTTACCCTAATTCATCTCCTTTTTATTCCATAAAGGCAAATAAGGTTGAACATCAAGAGGATGGCTCTAGGGATAAGCTTTTAGCTCATTTTAGTTCTTGTGCTTCCAATTTGTACCTAAAACCAAATATGAACCAAACTAAACTTATTGAATAGTCCGAAAAACTAATGTTCAAAAGGTTTTATGTGGGATTTAGAGTTTAAAGTATAGTTTCTCATTGGATGCAAGAAAATAATTAGGTTAGATGGATGTTTTTTAAGACATTCCTTATAGGTGCTTTATTAGTAGCAGTAGGTTATGATAGAAATAATCAAATGTTTCATATATCTTGGGTTATGGTTGAGGAAGAAAATTACCAACCATGGTATTATTTTTTAAGCAGTCTTGCAGAAGATCTAGACATAAGTGGGAATGCATGGACTTTTGTTAGCGATCAGTAGAAGGTAAACTTTAAATATCCATATATATGATGTTCATTTCTTAATATGATTTATCTTCTTTACTTTATGTTACCCTTTTCATTACAGGGTTTATTGGATGTATTAAAGAATATGTTTCCAGAAGTTGAGGTAGAAAATGTACCCAACATATCTATGCAAATTGGTTAAATGTTTATAAAGGCCACATATATGGGAGGTTATTTTAGAAAATGTTGAGTTGCGCAATATAAGTTGAATTTAATGAGGTAATGGAGTAGTTGAAGATTATTTTACTAAAGATTTATGAAGATTTTAAAATAAGGAAATCGAAGAATTTCGTGAAGTCAATTGTTAGCACAAAACTAACAAGTGAAATAGTTCATAATGATATATCAAAGACATTAAATGGATTCATTTATAAAGATCGTATGAAAAACTTGATCAATATGTTAGAAGACATTTGAGTTTCTTTAATGACTCGGATACATGAAAAAAGGAACATGATGCTTAAATCTAATGATTATATATACCCAAGAGTGAGGAAGAAAATACAGGTTGCAGAACAGGAAGTTAGGCATTATATGACCAAGATAAATGCAAGTTTGAAATTTTAAGTCATACTTTTTGTGGACAAGTTCAGCATCGATTTACAAACATGAACTTGTCAATGTAGCCTATGGGATTTAATAGGGATTCTATATAAGCATGTTATGGCTTGTTTATCATATCACTTGGAGGGTATTGACGCTATGTCAATCAATGTTACTAGCATGATTGTATTTGAATAGTTACCAGTATACTATAGAACCCATTAATGGTCCTAAATTTTGGATGAAG
Organism: Erythroxylum foetidum; assembly: GCA_026546835.1. Lineage (NCBI taxonomy): Eukaryota > Viridiplantae > Streptophyta > Magnoliopsida > Malpighiales > Erythroxylaceae > Erythroxylum > Erythroxylum foetidum. The sequence goes on along the minus strand of JANZLF010000005.1, from coordinate 13,955,472 downwards.
ACTGAAAATTTTTAGCCAATATTAGCTTCATTTATCAAAAAGATGCCTAAAAGACCTAAGGTAAGAAAAAAGGATAAGACTGATGAACCACAAAATCCTAACAAATTGAGCAAGGTTGGAGTAGCTATGAGATGCTATCATTGTTATAAAATTGGCCACAATATAAGAGGATGCAAAAATAAGATTCAACTTTTGACAAAACTTGAAAATTTTAAGGTAATTATTATTAAATTTTTGTTTCTCTTCATTTTAGTTGTAGAAAAAATTTCTATTTATTCATGAAAAAGTATATCAATATATATAATGCAGAGAAAAAGAGGAAAGCCACCAAAAACTAAAGCGCCTTCACCTAATTTTAGTGGTCATCTAATTCAAGGACCCACACAATTAGTATCTACAGGCTCAAATACTAGATCTTCTATTTTAAGAAGATAGAAGAGAATGGTTAGTTAATATTCACAATTAATTTTAAGCTATTTTGTCTTTAGTGAATATTCACATTTAATTTTAAGTTATTTTGTCTCTAACTTATATAACATCATAATTCCTTTTGTTTATATAGGAAACTAGAGGATATGGAGTGACATTTGGGGAAGTTAGGAGGAATAAGTATTTTACGATAAGTTATTTAAATACATATTGACATTACTTGTATGTCATTATAATTAATATATTAATATTATTTGATTTTTTATATTTTGACATAGCAAGTCGTAACATTACTTAAAATAACTAGACCTACAACTATAGCAGTGACAAGTCTAGGTTGATCCCACATAGAGTGTTCGATTAACTTTTGTTAGGAAAAGAATTGGTGTTTAGGTTAAGGGGAGTTTGTTTGTTTTCAAATGAGAAAATAAAATGAAACTAAACTAACGAAAAAAATTAAAGAAAAAATTCAAAAATAATGAAAAGATATGAATTTGTTGGGGACCTGGCCATTGGGTTAATCTCGGCCTACATATAATTAAACATACTTCATTGAGTTATTATCCTTATACTTTTCCTAGCAACTATTAATCATAGGTTAATAGCAAGCTCTCTTAACCCTTTTTCCTTAGGTGGTGTTTAATTAAAAGGCACTCATTAATTAAACCTAGCTATTGAACAACTTAGGATAACATCTTTAGATTTAATTGGACAACTGCATTACGAATTAGGAAAATAGATTAATCAAGGCAACAATCACACAAACTCAGGTCATTTAACTTAGGTTATGTTATCCCTAGTGATTTAACACCGATCAAAAACAAAAAAATTACAAATTGTATCCATAATGATATGAAAACATTAGTTACTACAAATTAATATCAACATAAGAATTATGAATTATATTGAAAATTCTATCAAAATTCAAACACAACAATTACGAATTATGTTCAAGATTCTAATAATGGGTTCATATATAAACAATCTAACGATAACAAGAACAAAGATCAATCATACATGAAAACCCAAATCTATAAGCATAGGATAACATAATCAATTCCTAAGAGAGAAAGAACAATAAACAATGAAAGAATGCTTAACCGGGTTCTTTGGTATCTATATCACCTCTGAACCGACTTCGGGAACCTTAGCTCTCCATAGGTCTCCCAAAGATGTGCTCAGTCACCCTCTTCATCCTCTCAAAACCACTAAAACGTTTGCTTCAGCCTTTCATAATGTTTCTTCCATCAAAAAGGTGTTTTTATATCAAAAAGTAAGGTTTTCAGGTGAGTTGGCAACATGTCATGGGCGTGACTTAGTGTTTCATGCCTATGAAACATTTGTCATGTTTATAAGAGTGTCGTAAGATGTTTATTAAACCATGAATTATGTTATTATTCATTCTTTTTGACACTTTCTTATCTTTTCTTACTTTAATCGTTCTTCTTTTTGCTCTATGAAAACAAGTGGGTGTGAATCTTAAGAAGACGACTCAAATATTGTGTTTTCAACTCACTTTAGATCTTTTGTTTTTGAATTTTTTTTCCTAAAATCAAATATGAATTGAAGTGAGTGTCTTAAGCAATTTAAAGCATTAATCACTAAGTGTCATGGATTAAATGTGATAACAATTAAACACGTATCAACTTCATAGATGAGTGAAAGTCAATGTTAGTTGTTAGAACCCTTGAATACTAATGAAAAAACAACTCAAGCTTCCCAAAATACAACTGGAAATATAACTCAAACTAAGAGGAGGATCGATTTGAGAACAAAAAGATCTGCTCCTAGAAAATCTCAAGTTATTGATGATTGGGAATTCAGATACCAAATTCTTGTTATGTATTCATTTTGTCTATGTATTACTTATCATTTGGTTGATAATTTTGACATGATTTGGTTCACAGTTTGAGCATGGTTTGGCACTGCTCTATAAGTGTTATATTGTAAACTTGCTAGTTGTGCTTTGTCCAGTAATATAGCTTTGTTCAGTAATATAGAATTAATAGCTCAATTTTAATATATTTTGTATTGGTGTTTGATGCAGGTTTATATATTTATGAATGCAATCAATTTGACCTTCTTATTTCTTATATGTAACATATGGTCTATGTTTAAATATTTATGGTATTGATATATTAATGATACAATCGTTGATGCTAACCTTTTGGATTATTGTCTATAAGTTTATTTTTTGAGTTCTTACAGTTTCTCTTAAGTCTTACATTTTCTCATAACATTGTCCACATGTTTTATTTTCTCCATTTCTTTGTTTCTCACATTATCAAACCATAGAACAAATCATAACTACATACATATTTAATGTGATTATGGTCAAATATTTGTTATACTCTTTCTAACAAGGTCTTAATATGAAATTGTTTTGAATAAAAAAGATAAGAAAAAACATCTCTTTTGTCGCATTAATTACTAATGAAATGCTTAAGGTCACCTATTGAAACTGAAATTGACCAAAATTAACTACTAAGTAAAAAATGAGTTCAACAAATTAGGAGTCATTAGTGCCACAATGTCCTTTTCATTACCAACCCATCAATGAAGATTGCAAATGACTTGTCATCATCACAACATACTACTTGCATATTCAATGGGTTCCTTTTTCTTTCAAGACAACATATTGCTTACAATTGTAAAAAGAGAAAAAAAAATTACATTTCAACTTTTAACAGTTATAATGTCTCTATATTTGTTCTAATTACACCTGACGCCCATGTTTTGAAATGATACGGGACCTATAAAATAAAGATATAAACATAAATATTAAACTTATGATGAATTTGCATTACGCAGATGAATTACTACATATACTTACTTCTAACGAGCAATAATGCATCTTGTGAATGAGACTTTAACCCTAACACACAGAAGATGTTTGACATATTTTTTGGAAAAAATACACCTTCATCTTATTTACAAATACTAAGTACCTACATGGCACCTATAATTTGAATATTGATTAAAATATTTTATACCAATGATATTGTTAAAAATTATAATGGAAATACTTACTTTGTATTAATGCATTCATAAAAATATTGACCAATGTTTAGCTTAGCATTTGATATATGTAACTTCATCTTCTTGTTACTACTGGGGCAATATATATAAAATAGAGAACATGTCCTTTAAACTTCTGTGACATTATCAAAACAACAATAAATAGCATCCTGGAATCTATTAACATTACCTTGAGACTCTTCCCATGTCAAATATAAACTAGGTGTATAAGCAACAAAAGCTATAGATATTTTATTTTTTCCCATATTTTTTATAATATTAAAATATCATCATACAAATATTTAATTAGTAGCTTAAATGCACTTGAAATGAGAGGTTATCTATTCAAAAGTTACTTTCATAAAAGAAGTCAGGGTGATTTGCTTCAATTTGATAATTTTGATCATTTATTTATCAATCTAGTAGTAATACCTTTGACTGGATCTTACAATAGACCTTTAGGAACAAATTAGGGTTTGTTGATGACAAGGCTTGAGTATGATTTGATTGAGTGGTTGATTGTAGATGTAGATTATATAATGACATAGAGGATTTTAAATTCAATTTTGAAGGATTTGATAAAGGTATTCATGTATATTACATCCCCTTCGGAATTTGGAATGAAATACATGATAGATTATGGGATGAGTTGAAGTTATTTCCTCAACCACATTCAAGTTATAGAGTAATAAAATAGATAGAAGAAGAAAAGAATATGAATATATTGATGCTATTCTTGATGGAATTGTATGAAGGATATTGATCAAATGAGAAATCAAATGGTATTACATAATTTTTTTACGTGCTATTAACAAAGTACATAAACAAAGATTTATGTACTATTAACAAAGATTGGCCTATTATCAGGGCTGAAGTCATAGGAGCAATTCAAAACTTTTTTATCCATGGCAAGCTCCTGAAAGAGCTCAAAAATTTTAGCTAATAGACTCAGCTCCATTCTCCCTCTCATAGTTAGCCCTACCCAAAGCGTCTTTATCAAGAATTACTGCATAGGGGATAATATTCTTTTAGTGCAAGAAATCTCCAAGAACTACCACATTTCTAATTCCCACAAGCGGTGTGCTTTCAAAGTGGATCTTCGCAAAGCCTATGACTCTATCCATTGGGATTTTCTTCTTAACACCTTAGAAGCAGTTGGTCTCCTGATATGGTTTATTGAGTGGGTCCGTGAATGCATCACATCCCCCTCCTATTACATCCTTATTAATGGGTCCTACACTAAATTTTTTAAAGGAAAATTTGGGTTGAGACAAGGTGTTCTTTAAGAATTTGAGAGATACTATAGACAATAATCCTCAGTTCAAATATCATTGGAGATGTCAAGGTCTTAAGATAAACCATTTACTTTTTACAGATGACCTATTAATGTTTTGTCATGGGGATTTACTCTCAGCTCAGCTTTTGCTTAATTCTTTCTGCACTTTCTCTATGTTTTCTGGTCTGGAAATGAACACATCTAAAAGTCACTTTTACTTATCCCCGGATGTTAATCACTTGAGTCGTAGGATGCAAATTGTCTCGGGCCTCCACCAAGGTTCCCTCCCTTTTAGGTATCTTGGAGTTCCCCTCGTTAGTGATCGGCTTTCTAGGAGGGATTGTGCTGTTCTCATTGATATGATAGACAATAGGATCAATCGTTGGACCCATAAATGCCTTTCATACTCAGGTAGGCTCCAATTGGTCATCTCCGTTCTCTCCTCCTTCCATGTCTACTGGTCCTCTCATTTTATTCTACCCTCTTCCATCCTAAAGGACATAGAGGCTAAACTTAGGAATTTCTTATAGGCAGGGAAGGCAGTTACCAATACTCAGGCTAAGGTGAAATGGAGTGACATTTGTTGTCCTAAGAAGGAAGGGGGTTTAGGTGTCAAGCACTTGACTACTTGGAACTATGTTCTTTTAGGGAAACGGATATGGTTTTTGTTTGAAAATAGGGAGGCCCTTTGGTTTAAATGGGTCCATACTATTATCTTGCGTAGGACTAATTTTTGGAATGCACAACCATCCTATAATAGTTCGTGGAGTTGGAGAAAGATCTTAAAAGTTAGGGACTAGTTGTGTCGTCAATTTAGATTTAGGATTGGAAATGGTATGTCTACTCTCTTCTGGCAGGATCCATGGCATCCACGAGTATTATGAGGACCTTGTCAATTCCGAGAGAGATTAATGGGTCGGAACTGTAACATCCCACCCTCGATGGGAAGGGTAGAATGGTAATTTGGAAAAGGATTAAGAGGGTTTAGGATTTATTTTGTAATGTTCATGCACATCTGATTCATGAATAGTAAAATTGCACATGAAAATGACTGTACATGCATTCATGACATTTCCCGGTAGTTGTGCCTAAATGGGATTTTATTTTGGAAAATGTGGTTTATGGGCTTGAAAATTTAATTGGAGTGGATTGTTATGTG
>JANZLF010000005.1:13918770-13931613 GCA_026546835.1 Erythroxylum foetidum | reverse complement strand
TTGTCGTTCTTGTTTCTCTTTTCGTCCAATCAAACGACATTGATTAAACTCCTGAACGGAGTCTAAACGTTCTTGTTTCGTTCGTAACTTCCGTCCTGCGTCATAACTTTTTTAAAAACTAAAATACAACTTTTTCAAAAGTTAAAATTTAGAACTTTTTAGAAAAGCCCCAAAATTTAGCTTTTTCGGGTAGATCAATTTGCGTCACTTACGTATATATGAAACTTTAGAACGTCTGTTCCGTTTCTATGGCTTTCTTCTTTTCACTCACAACTCATCTTCTCAAGACACTCACGATCAACTCACAAGTTAGTTCGCTCGTCTTCCTATAATTTTATTCTAACAATATGTGGTCTGTGTTTAACGAATGCAGACAACGCAGACGTTTCGATTGCGTTTAACGCAAACGAAGGTCTGTGTTGTTCAACGCAGATCACGCTTGCTTTGTGCTATTAATAAGTTCTTGTTTGGTATTAAACCAAAAATTTTAGAAGCCATTACTTGTTGAGGCTACTGACAATATTGTGACTTCATATTATTCAGTACATGAAGAGCTTCTGTACAGCTCATTGCTTACATAATTTGCAGTCTTTTTTTGGTATCTTATGTTGCCCTCTTGAATTTTTGAATGGTGTGATTCCATCAAACCGTAAGTGAAGATGATAGTCTTTTAAAGTAGTTATCTATTTATTTTAAACGCACTCAATGATTCAAAGTAGGCATGTAAAATTGTTTTTAAATAGGCTGAAAGTAATACATGATGAGTAATTTGTATTTGAGATAATAACTCTTTATGAAGTGTCTCTTTCTTTACTTCTGTATGTGTATAAACTTCCATAGTCATTTTGGTTTTGCTTTCATATTTTCTTATACTAGTTAAATTCATTTTTATATGTAGTAGGGATTTTGTTGTTGATAGAAAATGTCAATACCAAGCCACGATATTTAAGGTAGGAATAAATTGAAAAAAAAGGATTAAAGCGGAGTGAAATGATAGAATTCTTGAAATTTTAATCAAAATTTTTGTGGAAGAAACATTAGCTGGAAATCGACCAAATGGTCACTTTAACAAGATTTGATGGAAAAATATAGGTTCAAAGTTTGCTCATGAAACTAAGAACTATGAATACAAAAAATTTAAGAATAAATGAGATGGATTGAAAATGGATTGGCAACTTGGGACAAATTTAGGAGGTAAGGAAACTGGACTAGGATGGGATCCTACTAATCAGACTATCGATGCAAGTGACGAATGGTGGGAAAAGAAATTGAAGGTAAGCATTTAAGCTTTATATTTATATTGTTCTAATGTTACTTGATAGTTTAATAACTTAAACAATATTATTGTAGGAAAATCCTGAGGTAGCCAAATTTCGAACTAAAGGTTTGAAACATATTGAACAACTGAATATTTTATTTAAAGATGTTGCAGCTACAGGAGAAGGAGCTTGGGCACTTTCTTCAGGTTTTGTACCAAATGAAGCTTATGTGGCATGTAAAGAAAGCCTCGTTGATATTGATCTTGACGATAACCTTTTTGAAGACTTTACTGGCAATCCAGAAAGTGGAAATATTAATAATGAGATTGGTTTATCTACTCCAACTCTAGGAACTTCTACAAAAGGAACGGAAAAAAAAAGCAACATGATACTAGAACAGGGGCAACAGAAAGGTTATGTAAATATTTGGACTGTATATATGATGCAGTAGAGAGTAGAACTTCAATGATTAAAAGAGATGAACCTGGTTATAGCATTGCTGAGGTGATGAACATCTTACGAAGTATAAATGAAATAGAAAGGGTAGGTGAACTGTTTATGTTAGCTACCAAATTATTTTTGAAGAAGGAAAATAAAGAGATGCTTGTTGAGCTTAAGGATGTTGATCTTCAAATCAAATAGCTTAAGAAAATGAAATGATTGTGATTTTTGTAATAAATTAGACATGTCTTTGGTTACTAATATTAGATTACTTGTAATGTGTTGTTTTGAAATTTGCTACTTCTAATGTGTTATATTGGATTTTTGTTTGGTTAAATTTGTTGTTATAAATTACATTATACTTTATTATTATTGTGTTATGATTATTGCTATGTTATCTTGTTATACAATAAGCTTATTATTTATCTTGTTATATATTTTGATACAGATGTCATCTTCTGATAATGATTCTGACAATGATCATGAATATAGATTGAAGAAGAAATTTTGCATATGGTTCAAACTAGATGTAGCATCCCACTCCCGCAAGACCCAAACTCGATATCTGACAAAAAATCATATTGCATTCACAATCAATTTGTCCAAACAGACAATTCATTCTCAATTATTCACAATAATTCACAGTCACAGTCTATCACATTGGAAGCATAAAAGTTTCTCATTCTCAGGAAATTAACACTTCAATGTCAAATTCCCATTCCCTCGGAACTTCGGTCCGGTAATTCAGTCATAAACAATTCTCACATATCCATCATTTCATTCTCGATTACATATTATCACACTTATTTACAATTTATCACATTTGAACATGAACAATTCACATTCACAACAGTTTACACTTTAATGTCAAAACCCACAATTCCTCGGACATTTGGTATGGGATTTCGAACATAACAATTCACATATACACATCATTATTCTCCACCAATTCTAAGTACAGAATATTTAACAATCAAAGATTGAGGAACCAACTAGGTTACTCACCTGTAACTTCCGAGCGACTGCCTGGAAGTCCCCGCAATATTCGTGAAATGTCGTTCCAACGGTGCCTCTATAACAGTCAAATAATTTTCCATTACTAAATGCACAACCAGAAAGGTTGACAAATGCACATGCTGAAATGCAAAAATGTATAATGCGTATTCGAGACATTCCCGGAGCTATATCCCAATTTCACTTTCTTTTGTCTCAAAACCAACCTTTTATTCTATAAACACTATCCCATTTAGACAATACCCTTATTCTCAAAGAAGACTTCAAAGCCAAAATTACAATTCAATTGGTCAAACTCACCCATTATGCTAAGTTTCTAAAAACCCAAAAGCATTTCATTTATTTTCAGAAGTCCCCAAATTATACTCCAATTATCATGAAACAACACTTAGGCCGAATTAGAAACTTTTCCTTAAATTTCATTCAATATTGGAGATCTTACTAAATTGAATTCAAACTTTCTTTCTACTCCTCAATTGTAGACCTCCTTCTCTAGTTCATAACGAATCAAACATCACTTCATTTGGAGGTCTACATCATAGTTATGACCTAAAGACTAAACTAACTCAGTTCAGAAAATCAGCCTCACCGCGGCGTAAGGACACTCGTCGCGACGACACTAGGTCCCTCGTCGCAACGTCTAACGTGCTTGTCGTGATGAGGATTTAACCGCTCGTCGCGACGATTAATTAATTACTCGTCGCGACGAGGTGCTGGCACGTCACAACGTCCGGGATCCTGTTCGTCTTCTTCGACCATTTTTCACATTTTTCTCTCTAAAATCAGTCATAACTCAACCTCAAACACTACAATCTTTAACGTTTAAACCCATCAATGCATTTAACTAACAAATAAACAACATTAAAGCAATTTACTTACCAAATCAAGCTTCCACTCTTAAAACTTCCGAAATTTCTCCAACTCTTTCATCACTCACAGCTCTCTCTCAAAACTTCCCCAAATTTCCATCATCTCAACGGTTTAAGCTAGGCTTTGCACTAGGAGAAGAAGCAAGCAAGGATCGGACAAGTAAGAATCGTGTAGGAGGAAGAACAAGAATCAATCGATGGAGAAGGATCAAGCCCTAGATGGAGGAGAAAGTTCACTGCCAAGATTTTCGTAACCTTCAAAGGGCAAAGTCAAATACTTACGCATTTATGTTAATCACATAAGCCTTCATCACTAGAAACATGCCACATGCCCTTTCCTCAAAATACATTTGAATCTCTTTCTCTTTTCAATTTCATTTCCAGTCCAATTCGTCTCCAAATTTCAATGGTTCGACATATTAATTTCTAAAATCATATATCTAATTTTTCATGGCCATTAGACAGTTATTTTAGTACTATAAAATCAATCAGTCCGTTACTCAGAAAATTTCTGGTTCGGACATTTTCTCCCAATTATTCCAGAAACATTTCAAAGAGTCACTAACAATTGATAACCACTCCTAGAACAGTTCTGATTCAGATTTTCAAACACAATTTTTTCAGAATTCACAAACAACAAACAAATCATATTCACACATAAATACCGGGAAATGTCATGAATGCATGTACATATAAGTGCATATGTAAAATTTCTCATTCCTCTAAAATTAGAGGCCAAATGAATGCTCATATCAATTATGCAGTCTAACTTACTAGACCGTCCTAATTTACCAATATACCCTTCCCATCGGTGATGGGATGTTATATTATGAACTTTGTTTTATGAATTAGTTTTAAGAGTTAGTTAGAATATGCCTTGATATTTGCATATTTTTCTCTCTTATTATTATGTACCAACTTTAGATATTAAACATTGAAGTGAATGAATTGAGTGTGCTTCCAGGAACAATAATCCCTAGTTTTACTATATGATCATTTTTTTCAATTCTTGTCCCAAATAATAACATCATTGAGCATAATGTTTTCTTTTACCTTATTTATTCTATGATTTTGTAGTTCTCAATATTTTTTTTATCCTAATTGAACCTTCATAGCTATTTTGATCTAAAATGTCGCTTGCTGAATGTTGATGATGCTTTTAAGTTCTACTATGTAATGTAACAAAATCATTTCCAATGTCATAAGAAACGAGTTTCTAACATTGGCATGTTATCATAACTCTTGTCATGTTAAGATCATGATGGTGTAGATTGTTGAGAGAGAAAAAAGTATTAGAAATAGTGTTTAATCTACTTTATCTCACATATTTTCAAGTATTCTTTCACCATTTGATACATTCTTATCCAGATACTAAAATATTTGGAGTCTTCACTATTTTACAGTTGGGTTTTTATAGCTAGGAATGAAGTTATTAATGTGTCACTACAATAAGGTAGCCCTTAGGTTATGTTTTAATTGACAATGATTTCAAAATTGTCACCAAGGTTTACCATTTTAAAAAATCATCGCTAAATGGCAAGCCTTTGACAATGATTTAGTGATATCATCGTTAAATGGTAAGCCTTTGGCGATGCTTTTCTTGAATCATCATAAGAGGCTTATCTTTTGACAACGATTTTGTTAATTGGTACAAAATATGTCACCTTGGTAATGATTTTTGACATCGTTGCCAAATCCTTAACTAACAAAATAACTTTCTTATTTATAATTATGAATTGACTAACTTTTACTTGACCATTTTGTAATTAAATGTCATATTTATAAAAGAAAATTTTAATATTTTTGAAAAGGATTCTAATTCTAAAAATAATTTTAGCTAACAATAATATTAAATTATTTCAAAAATTTGTGTAAATATAAACTCAAAATTAATTAATATTACATGGAATTATATTTTTATTTTTATTGTTTAGATTATATGATTTAACAATTTTATATGGTTTTACAAAATTTTCAAATAGTTTTAACATGAAGTTTGTAATATAATGATATATGATTCTTACAAAAAAACAATAAATAATAATATATATATGGTAAGTAATATAATATAGGGCAAAAAAAATATAAACTTTCCTCAAATTTTCAATTATAGCCCGAGCTTTAAAAAGTAGTAATAAAATCCTTAGCTTTCAATTTTTTAATTTTAGTCTGACATTAGTCTCATCTTTATCTTTGCTAAGGTGGCACTGTCATGTGTCAATGGACCCTCATTAATCAAACATGTCAGTGTCATTAGAAGAAGTCAATCTGATTAGTGAAATGAAATCGTTTTTTGATGATACTAAAATGACATCCTTCTCAACCTACGTTGGAATCCTACGAAGAATAGATATAAATACTAAAGATGTTGTATAGAGGAGGAATGAGAACACCAAACACGTAGCAAATTGAACAAATCACTGATGAGATAGGCAAATGTGACAAGATTGAAGGTAAGAAAATATTTTACTAGTTTTAGAACCATAAAGCACTTGAGATATAAAAGCAGAAGTGCAACAACCATGGCAGAAACCATATTTTGAGAACACTAACCTCACTTGCTACCATATCGCTAAATATTAGGGTACATCATAGATCTTTTAACTTGGTTTCTTTCCCTTTAATACCTACCAACCTAGCTAAAATTTGATTCTTGTTGTTGTTGCTTATTCCATAATACAGAGAGGATTATTAGACAGAGAGAAGGTTAGTCCATATAAGAGAAAGTGCAGAAGCTGCGGATTTGAGAGCATGGAATTATAAGAAAGTGATATGTCATTTTGCAAAGAGGATCAGGAAGATGGAACCCTGAAGCTCTTCCCATTGCACCCGAAAGGCAAATGAAAGGGTTTGAACTTTGAAGCAAAGAAAGAAAAGTTAGGGATTTTAGGTTGAGAACAATGACTAAGCGAGAGTGATTTCATCTTCTTAAAACTTTTAGTATCATCTAGAAATGATGTCATTTCACTAATCTAATTAATGAGGTTCCATTGACACTTAGCAATGCCACATCAACAAAGATAACGGTAAGATTAACATCAGGCTAGAATTGAAAAAATTTGAAAGTTTGGTCATTTATTGTTACTATTTAAAGTGCAGGCTATAGTTAAAATTTTGAAAAAGTTTGGGCTTTTTTTAGTAATTAGCGCTATAACATAATGATATATGGTAAGTAATAAAGATTTTAATTAGAAATTCAATAATTATTAAAACCAAAAATAAATAAAAAGAAAAGGATAATGAAGTTCACTCATAATCCATTGAAAAGAAAAGGATATAATTATTTTTCTGGATTTCAAGTAACATAAGACTCATTAGATAAGGTGAAGGAGTCTCCTATATATAGATTCCTAAGAAGTTTCCTTGCACGTTTGAAGGCATCAACTGAAATAGACAAAGATCTTCCCCTTGAAGTTGGTTTATTGACAACCTTTTCTAACAACTTCTTGGTTTTAACTAAACTAGCAAAAGATACATTGAACAATTTCCCAGATGTATTATAGAATAGTGAATTAGATTAATCACATGTATTAAGCGCTTCACCTAAGGAATAAACAGTATAAAATAATCACCTTTTTTCTTCACTATCTGCTGAAAAATTAAATCCTAAAAGCTAAAAAAGCTAAATGGAACCCAAATTCGAACACATGCATACCTGATTGAATGACTTCACATTGTCACAATGAATTAATAGGCGTAGTTTTCACAATTGATGATTGTTTAAAAACAACTTATTTGCTTGATCCTGTACGGACTATCAAGACATCTCCACTACCTCTATTTTCATCAACATTCTTATAAAGATTTAAGGAGTTTTACAAAATAAATAGTATATATAATGACACGTTCATCTAGTAGCTTCTTAATTGAAAATGAGATACAGATAATAAAGAAAGAAAACAAATTTGAATGATACTAAAAACCTTAAAGAAGAAGATTGGACATTGAAAGCAATCAATGATTAGACATTGCTGAGCAGATTTATTGTGCATCAATTTGTTCTTTCGCAGGGAGAATTCTGCTAGATACCTCCCATTAGAGCTCATTTCTACCATAAAAAACTATCTACCATGTTGACATTTATGATGAATTTATGTTAATGGTTTTATTTTCAAAAGGCAATAGAAATTTAAAAAAAAGTCATAGGTATAATCAATATAGAAGTAGAGTGCACAATTAAATAAGGAAATAAAAATTATATGAAGTATATGCAATTAACAAAATATTCACAAAAGAAGTAAAGATCATGGGAATATGATATTTTAGCTAGCCATAAATTCATTGTACAAGCACATTCTAAGTTTGCCACTCACCCTTAAAGATTAATAATACCCAGAGCACATGCCACAGATTAATAAGTGATCTGACATCTTTAAGAATAAAAGAATTATTATTTGAATGTTCGTTTCACATTTGACACACTTTTAAGATTATTAATGGACATCAATAAGTCAGTATAACTAGTTGAAGTTGAGTTTATAACCTATTCACATAAGAAAAGGAAGTTTCTATTACCCATATTAGTATTACTTTTATACATTGTCTATTCCAAACATAAGCCACAGCTTACATAAATACACTACCAAATTATACAACATATACCATATAAAATTTTTATTAATCAAGGTAAAGTTTACTACTTATCTTTATATTTGTGATCAATCCATGCATTAATTTTAAACAAGGGTGTAACTATAATGCATTATTTCTTACCGGAAGCATCAATAAGAGAGAACATCTTAAACTTCAACTTATAACAAAAAATTGAAACATTAAAAATAAGTGGTGAGAAAATGACTTTGGAGATCTAGGATAACCATTCATACACATAAATATCCCACTTCCCTACTAATTTTCGACACGAAATTGCCTTCATCTCTATGTCATCATCATTATTATACATTTTTGTTTTCATTTATTTAATTAGGAAAGTTTGTTTCAACATTCTATCAATGCTAATTTTGTCTATTAAAATTAAATGAAAAATAGAAATACATGCAGAGACAACCAAGGTTTACACTCACCCAGATGAAGTCTAACTCACTATGTATAGGTATTGTGGAAATGAATAACCTATAAAACCAAAACCCTTATGTGGAGACGAAGACAAAGACACAAACTGGTAATAAAGAAAAAGATGTACAATGAAGATGAAGACAAACAATTGAGATGAAGACTAAGCTAGGAACTCAGGCACCAAACTGGAAGAAAGTTGATCACAACTAGGAAGATGAAAATAGGATGTCCTGTCTTTAGGTATTAAGTTTTCAATTTGATAAGATGATGTCATTTTGGGGATATTTGGTAACAAATACAAAAATTGTCACTAAAAGCTCACACTTTTGCTACAATTTCAAAATTTGTCACCAAAATAGGAGTCCCTTTGGTGACGATTTCAGGAAAGCATCACAAAAGGCTTCACCTTTGACAACGCTTCTCCAAATTTGACGACAAGCGGTACCTTTTAGCGAGGCTTTTCTAAAAGCGTTGCCAATGCTTAAATAGCTCCCTTATTTATAATTATGAATTCACTAACTTTCACTTAATCATTTTGTGACCAAACATCATATTCGTAAAAATCAAATCTAATATTATTGACAATTATTCTAAGTCTAAAAATATTGACAAATTTATATGGTATGAAATTTTTTAAATAGTTTTACATGAAGTTTGTAACTCGAAATTATATTCTAACGTGTTCTTTATCAATTCTATTTATAGTTTCTATTTAATATTTGTTAATATTTAATGTTTAATTTATATTTTTTAACTATATTGCAATTATTTTTAAATATATTGTAATTCATATAATGATATATGGTAATTAATATAATGATATATATATTTATGAATGTGTAGATAATAATTGTAATTAATATAATGATATATGAATAACATATAATAGATAAATTTTCTGAAATCTTAGTTATTATATTAATGTTTTTAATCATATTACTCAATTTATTATATATAAACTCTGTAATATTATGTAGAATTCCCATTTTATATAAATTTTACAATATGGATATGAAAGAAGCTTTTGGAGACAAATTATGAAATTATCGCCAAAGGTTAACCTTTTGTCAACAAACTCATGAAAGTGTTATGAAACATGAAGCCTTTGCTGACGCTTTACCAAAATTGTCACCAAAAGCTCAACCTTTTATGACGCTTTAGTAGAATCATCGCCCAAATTTTTTTAGATATCTTATACCATATCACCACATGATGGTCATGCTACTGCTTGGACAATAGTTTAATGAGAGAATTCTATAAGATTCTTTACAATGAGCACTTACTTAAATATTATAATTTTCTTCTTTGTTATCATCATAATTAAAAATCCCTAAACACGTACATGGATTTTTTACGAGACCTTAGTTATTTTTACATGCTAAATAGCTCTAATGTCTAAGAGTACATTACTATTTAGACAGTGCAAGGAACTATACGAAGTTCATTATAGAAATTATTAATCCAAATAATCATTTCTAATAAATGAAAATTGTATTATGGCTTGATTAATAATTAATGCCACATTGGAATGTTTCTAATCTCAAAATAATATTATTCTAAGTAAAATATACCTTAACTAGGATTTAATTCTAAAGTTAATATCCTTACAACCTTGAACTCAATTATCAACTCATACATAGAATTGAGGATATCTTTAATATTTCAAAAGATCAAATATTTCAAATACTAATTACCTTTTGTTCATTATCTATGCACTTGGACTTAGAATATGTAAACAACTTATATACCTATCTCTACAGATCTAATTCAAAT
This sequence comes from Erythroxylum foetidum, assembly GCA_026546835.1. NCBI lineage: Eukaryota > Viridiplantae > Streptophyta > Magnoliopsida > Malpighiales > Erythroxylaceae > Erythroxylum > Erythroxylum foetidum. The sequence continues at coordinate 13,921,241 of JANZLF010000005.1, read as the reverse complement.
AATTAAGTTATTTCATTTTTATATCCAATAAGAGTTGATCAATAAGATATAATTTGGTTATATTAATTAAAATGCTCTTTTATTTTGGATCGATTTTTCTACTTAATTAGTAAAATAATTTTTTTTGTTCTATGAGGTGACAAGTTGAGGTTGAATCAAATTTGTCTTGAAATATCAAATTGGAGCATTATTTGGTAAAGCCATGAATTTTGGAAAAAGATAACAAGTTGCTGCAGTGGATAAGATGAGATCATGCTTAAAGTCATATTCACTCTCAGAGTTTCAGTTAAATTACGAGACTTATTCACAAGTTTATTATGTACCAATTTGGATTTTTTATTAGGTAGAAAAATGGGAGAACGTTAAGTACACACGCTCAATAATTCCCTTTTGTAATTCTTTTTTTTCTCTTCTTCTTTCTTATATTTTTTAGTGAAACTAAAGCCAACTAAGTTTATATTTTATGTTCAAGGGGAATCAAAACTCTACTTATAACCTTGTGAGGTTTTGTTCTAAACATAGATTATATTTTAATTTAATCAAGTCTTTCTTATTTCTTGTTCTTCTATTTCATACATAATTAATACTGATTTATTTGATAATTTAATTCAATATTGATTATTTTATAGCTATTTATGAATTTATTAATCTGTAATTGTCATGAACACTTTGTAAATGTAGCAAATAAGTTAATTAAGAATTTACATATTTAACTTATGAGAAACAAGAGAAAAAACTAGACAGTCACTGCTATCTCAATTATTTAATTTAAGGTTTTGTCTTTTCATTGAGCATATTGCTATCATTTAACTGATATGGATTACTATTATATCCAACTAATTTATGGTATGTTTTGGTTTCAATGTTGAGTTTGAACCAATTAACTTTAGGGAAACAATTGAGACTTATTATATGTTGGACTCCATTCCCGGAACCCAACTATCTCTCCAGAGTCAAAAAACGCGAGTGGGTTTCCTTGTAGGGTTATTCCAATGAACCCTCACTTTGTCGTCATCTCACATGGGTGGCTTGCCCACACCAACCAATCACCAACGTCACAATTTGACTTCTTCAAGAAAATTGCAAATCTATGTCTTTAGTTTATTTTGAAATAAGAACCATCTCATTTGGAGCTCTATAGCTCAAGATATGCTTAAATATGCAAAGTATGTTCATAACCTAGTTATGCCCTTCCAATAGATGCCTCATTTTCCTTCCATCAGTCTTTTTCAAATCGACGCCAAAAGCTACAAATTTTTATGAAGAGATAGTAAAATGTGTCAAGAATCTACTACTTTAAGAATCATTTAATTTTGAGGTCGGGTTATGAAGTTATGGCCAAAAGAATCAACCATGCTCATGTCCTCAATCACGTTGTACCTATCTTGGAACAATTAGCATAACTTTCACTAGAGATTTCGGATTAAGGTTTTCTTTGAATGGTTTCGAAGAGGAAATCTAGATATACAACTTTTGTGAAGACCTTGAAGGCAAATTCTATCATCTAGGGGGTTAAAAATGAGACTAGACGATAGGATAGGATGAACAATGCACCAAACAATATGACATCATGACTTGATATTATCACTAGACGATATGACGTCATCAGACGATACGTCCTCACCAAATGAAGCGTCCTCACCAGACGAAGCGTCCTCACAAGATGATCCATCCTCACAAGACAAAGTGTCCTCACTATATGAAGCATCCTCACCAGATGATATGTCCTTACCAAATGAAACGCCCTCACAAGATGAAGCGTCCTCACAAGACAATCCATCCTCACCAGACGATCCGTCCTCACCAGATGATCCGTCCTCACAAGACGATCTGTCCTCACTAGATGAAGCATCCTCACTAGACGATATGTCCCTACCAGATGAGGCGTCCTTACCAGAAGATGCGTTCTCACCAGACGAAATGTCATCACCAGATGATACGTCCTCACCAGATGATACGTCTTATACTCCTAAGCATCTCCACTTATAAGGACCATAACTTTTGACTCTGATATCCAAAAATTTCATACTTTATACAGTTGGAAAGCTAGAAAGATAAGCTAGAGCTTCCTAGAAGAAAATTTTGACTAATTTAGCCTAAGTTAGTCCAGTTTTTCCCTTGAAGTTAGTATACAATTTATATACCTATGAAGGACTTAGATTATGCAATGTACAACTACAAAAGAAACATGCACATAAATCTGAGGAACCTTTCAGTTCTAAACTCATATGCCAAATCAACATAAGCTCATACATAACTTTAATTACATAATACTATTATAAACAAAGGCTTAACAAAAAATACAACATATATAGGATGCTCAATGTTTAACATGCTTATGAAGCTATCCAAAAGTGATCGAACTAACTCAGTTACAAAAGTTTCTAATATCTTGGAGTTTCCGATGCCTTGCAAGGATTGTTAACCTTCTTTTTCTACACCTGAGAAGGGAATATTGGGGTGAGCTACAC
>JANZLF010000005.1:13889206-13910487 GCA_026546835.1 Erythroxylum foetidum | reverse complement strand
AGAAAATGAAGATTTCTGTTTGCATGTGTTTATATTGTATTATTGTTAAGTTAGATGGTTGCTGAGAAGTCTAGAATCGTTGTGTATTGTGTACTTTGGTTTAGGGTTATGGGTAATGTATAAGGCTTGAAAATGCCACTGTGATTTGTATAAAGCTTTGATTTATGAAATGGTGTATAAATCGTAATTGAATTATGAGGGTTGGATGAGGCTTTTGAGTTATGATATTGCACATGGATATGTTATATAACTTTTGTATGTTCAACTGAGATATAAGCATGATTTGTATATGGAAAAATGTGAATGAACGTGTATTGGACATTGGATAGTGCAATTGTATGTGAATGTGTTTGGATTGAGGAATGAGAAAAGAGAGAAAAGAAAAGGAAAAATTTATACCGATTTCGGATTGAGGTTAGTCTAAGGTTTCCAACGCGACCATTTTGACGCTTTTCTGAGATATCTGTGCGGATGTCAGAATTTGTGTTTCAATTCGATTGGATCGTTTGTTTGGTTGTCTTTGAGCCAAGTCGATTCGACTTTGTTTGGATGCTTTGATTCCAAGTTCGCTTTCGATTCGTTAATGATTTGTTTCGCTTTATGATCAATCGTTTTATTCGTTCCGCCTCTTTGTGATTCGTTTCGTTTTGGCTTCCGTTTTTGGGTTGGGACGCCGGTCTCCGGGATCGGGTTCCAACACTTGTCCCCTTAGTCTCCCTGGAGGGTTCACTTTCTTGGTTGCATCAAAACTTCTACTGCTCACTTCCGTTACTATCCTGTTTCCCACCATCTCAGCCCTCTTTGAAGCTTGTATCTGATTGCTCTCTTATCTTGCATTATGAGGGCACTCTCTGGCCATATGTCCTTTCTCCCTGCAATTGAAGCACGCTCTAGTGAATCGGTAACATTCCCCATTATGAAACCTTCCATAGTGTTCATATTTAAGAATGGGGGCTTTATCCCCATCTCCCCTCCTACTGCCTCCAGCCGTTGAGGCTTGATATGAGACAATTTTAATCTGTCTTACCTTGCTTTCTCCACTACTCTTCTCCTTATACTGTGCAAGGAAAGTCTTGGCACTCCTCTCAGGCATAGAAGTACCACCTCTCCTCTTGACCAATTCTCTTCCCTTTCTCTTCTTGTTCATGACGCTCTTTATGTTCTCTATATTCTCAACCCTCAGTGTGGCTTCAACCAGCTGTTGAAATTCATTGAAGTTCTGCACCACCACTTTCTCTCTGATAGTTAGATGCAACCCCGATTCAAACCTACGGCACTTAGCCGCCTCACTCATCGTCATCTCTGTCGCATACCTGGATAGTTGTGTAAACCGGCACTCATATTCGCTCACCTTCATCTTCCTCTAGGTGAGACAGAAATTCTCTCTGCTTCTATTAAATGTACACCTCTGACAGATACTTCTTCTTATAAGCAGCAAGGAAGTCCTTCCATGCTAACACTGGCGGCTTCGTCTGACTCCCTAGCACACTTTCCCACCAATGTAAAGCATCTCCCTGAAGCAAGCTAGCAGTATACTTAACTTTCTCCTTATCTTCACAGTCAAGCTAGCAGTATACTCAACAATGCTTCAAATTATCAATTATTTTTGTTCAATATATTTTTATAATAAATTAACAATAAAAATATCGAAACATTATATATAATAACATGGATTAAAATAGTAAAAAATAATTTATTCCAACATGGTATAACATTTCTTTAAAACTTAAATAAAAAATTTGACTATATTTTATAAAATGTTGCTAAAAATATTTGAAAAATGTAGCTAAAAACTTTTTCCTTCTGAATACATTTCTAAAAACGTAGTTAAAAACTTTTGACTGTGTTCCTAAAAACATAACTAACAATTTTTAGCTACAAAAAATAAGCATAGCCATGTGTATTGGCAACGATTCCTCAAAATATCACTAATATTTTTTTGCTACAAAAGTAAAGTATACAAAACACTTTTAGCGACGATTAGCACAAAACATCACCTATTATTTTCAAGTATGAGATTTGACAACATTTTATACGATGAAACTACATTGTTGCCAATTCATATTAGTGATAATTTTTGTACCTTTAACTACGATTTCTTTTGTAGCCAAAGGGAAACTTTGTTGTAGTGTGCACATGAAACATCTAGACCCTCATTTGCCTTTAACAACAAAGCAAATCCCATTCTTCAGTATTTATTGCATACTCTTTTTAAAAATCAATTATGGAGGAGTAAGTTCACAGTAGATGTATGTACAAAAGGAGTTATTGACCTGCTACCAATTATTTAATGCACTTATGTACAATTGTTTACCTGTGCTGTCCCAATTCACTTTAATCTTAGGTGGGAACTGGGAAAACACAAATCTAGTTCTGATATGCTCTACTCAAAGATGCAATGTTTTATTATTAAGGAAAGGGTTCATAGGTATGATGGTTGGGTTTACAAATTGGTAGTGTGGAATAGATTAAACTTGTCTTCATCTCAGGTGACAAATTAAATTATTCACAAAGATTGGTCGAGGCAAAAATCTAGCAAAAAGTAAGGGCACCCCCACCCATCAGTGATTCTATCCTGACTTTGCTTTAGTTTTGACCCAAAATGTGGTTATTAACTTAACGTTGGAACCCTTTAACCTTCCATCTAAATAATGATAGAATTTTGTCATTAATTTTGTGGACTAGCATAATAAACATAATTTTGTACAAACCTTGATTAATTTGATGTCAAGATAATTGGGCTTGTTAATTCTCTCTTTAACGTGTCATTAGGCATGTGTTCATGGGCTTGCTATGATGGGTAGGCTTGGCCCATTGAGAACTATATGTGCTTTTGCTGATTAGAGTTTGGAATAGCATTAGTAAATCTTCTGCGTTTCTGTCACATCGTTTCACAGAAAACAACAATGGATTTAATTGCTCCACAATTTCCAGGTATTTTTCCATAAAATTATTAAATGTAGCATGTTACAATACTAGGGTTAATTAATTGTATTGATTAATTACGAAATTAATATGGAATTTCGTGTTAATTTCTTTCAATTGTTATCAAAGCAATGTTAACCCTAATTGCGACTGCTAATTTTGTGTAATTTTCAAGGTATTAATTTCATGGAATTTGGGGATTTTCGAATTTGTTAATTGTTTTTTGTGAAATCATGTTTTATTGTTGTTGATTTGTTTCGTTTTAGTGTCAAAGCATGTGGTAGGTTTGTTAAATTTGTTGTTGTCTTTTGAAAACCTCAAAAAGCTAAAAAATTCGAGCTGACAAAGTTTTCTTTCGTTTTTTAACCTATTTAGTAGCTTCTTTTATGAAATTAATTGAGGGGTTTTATAGATCATTAAATTCTAAATCTATTGACACTAATTTCATTGAAAACGGATCAAAATTGAGCAAGATATAGCAATTTATCTGAATCGGGTCGCTAACCAGGTCGCCCAACCCGAATACTAGTCAGCCGGATGAGGAAGATGCAACCTCATCTTCCTCATCCGGCTGGACGTTTCCCACACGTGACACCAGTGCATGGAGGCACGTGCAGCAATCTCCAATGGCCATTTTTCCCTAAAATTTTCCTATTTGCTCCACTTGCCCACTTTTGCTTTATGGTTTTTTTGGAATTTTTTGAATGTTAGAAATTTTATTTTATTTTTCCTGAATTTTAAAATTAATAAAAATATAATGTACTCTCCGAATTTTTTCTTGAAAATTTTTGTACATGTTTCTAGTATTATTTGGGCTTGTGGGGTCATGTGTACTCTCAGTGTCATATAGTTATGGACCAAAATTAATTTTTGGATGTAGTTTATGCATATAATGTTATATTATATAATTACTATGGTTAATTTTATAATTGTGGTGCTAACTGAATCTATGGGAACAATCTTGGGGAATGTTATTGGATTATTGTCATTCATTTTGTGTAACTGTGAACTCACCTATCGTGAGACCAATTATTATAAATTGTTGTTGTGATATAGTTATTAGGCATATATTAGATACTATGTTAATGATGCACTTACCATATCGGTTTGTCTTTATCAATGTAGTTTCTAATATTTTGTTTAATTAATTGAATTATATCTTTAAAGTTTTAAATATCTTATCGATATTAGCTTTAGGGCATAATTTAATGTTCTGGGTGATCTGTGTTGTAATTCGAGACCCTTAGGCAGGATTGCAATTACATGAGAACCTAACTGTGTTGTTTGCCCAACTTTGCTAGTTGTTGATATATTTGCTAAATCTCCCTACTTTTTATCAATTTCCATCTTTGAATTCTTTGATTAAGCTGAATGGGACCAGTTATGAGGACTGGCTTGAATCCTTGAATCTTTTTTTGGTAGTTTCTAATGTTGAAGTTGCTCTCATTGAGAATGAGCCTGCACAACCCATTGTTGAGTCTTCTATTACAGATAGAGCTAAATATGATAAGTGGGTTCATTCTAACAAGGTCTATTTGATGACCATCAAGTACATAATAGTGAAGACTATTAAAGAGAGCATTACAGAAACAGATAATGCCAAAAATTATCTCGAGGCTGTTGGTTCAAAATTCTAGAAGTTTGATAAGACTGAAAAGTCTAATTACTTATCTTTACTGTCTAAGACTAAGTATGATGGTGTGAGTGGCGTTAGTGAGCATGTTATGAAGCTTTTAAACTAATATAACAAGTTAAAGGCCATGAAAGTTGTGCTAGGAGAGGATTATCTGATCTGGCAGGTGTTTGAATCTCTTCCATCTAAGTTTGATGTTCTCAGGACTACTTACCATGGTCAGAAAGATGAATGGAGCATTGATGAGTTGATTTCCATTCTTATTCAAGAGGAGCATACTATGAAGAAAGGAAATTCCTACAGTATTCATCACACTTCTCACACGAGTGGTGACAAGAAGAAATTTTATAAAAACAAACAGAGTAAGCCTCAATTTAAGAAGAAGGGGAATGATAAACCTGCATTACCTTCTGGGCCTGGTGAGAGTTCTGGTGCGAAGCCCAGGCACGCTTTTAGTGTAAGCTGTAACTTTTATCATGAACATGGGCATGGCAGCGTAACTGTGTGAAGTTGAAAAAGTGGTTGGCAAAGAAGAAAGATATACCTCAAATCTTTGTTTGTTTTGAATCAAATCTGGTTGACATTCCTTCTAATTCATGGTGGTTAGACAATGGTGCAACTATTAATGTAACAAACTCATTGCAGGAGTTCAAAAGCAGACAGAAACCAAATAAAGGAGAGTCAACAGTGCAACTAGTTGATGGATTTAATGTTAATGTTGAGCACATAGGAGTAGTTTCCTTGAAGTTGAATGGAGGACATGATTTGCTTTTGAAAAATACTATTTATGTGCCTTCTATGAGAAGGAATTTGATTTTAGTTTTTGTTTTACACAGTTTTGGATACATTTTCCATATAATCAATAATGATATTGTTTTGTACTATGATTTTGTTATTGTTGGTTCTATAATTATGCGTGATGGATTATTTATGCTAATTGCTAATTCTTCTCGTTTTGACTGACCATATGTTGTTAATGTTGTTACTGGAAAGAAACGTGAGAGAGTTGCTGAAAAATCTTCTATGCTATGGCATAAACAGTTAGGTCATATCTCGAAGGAGATAATGGAGAGGTTGATTAAGGAAACAAATTTGTATGATTTGGCCTTCTCTGATTCTGACACTTGTGTTGATTGCCTAAAAGGGAAGTTTATAGCTAAAAGTAAGAAAGGAGAAAAAGACTAGGAAGGAGGAACCATTACAAAAAATTTAAACAGACATTTATGGACCCATTGCTCCTATTTCCATAGGAGGCTACAAGTACCTCATCACCTTTATTGATGATTTTTCTCGGTATGGTTGGATTGAATTGTTATATGAGAAATCTGAATCCTTGAATGCTTTTAAGTCACTGAAAAATTTTATTGAATTGAAACTTAGGAAGCAGATCAAATGTGTAAGAACTGATAGAGATGGTGAGTATTATGGTCAGTATGATGAAACTGAAAGAAACCCTGGCCCTTTTGCCAGATACTTGCAAGATTGCGGAATTGAGGAGCAATATACCATGCCCGACACTCCTCAATAACATGGGATTGCAGAGAGACAAAATCGTACTCTTATGGAGATGGTTAGGTGCATGCTTAGTCACTCCACCTTACCAGAGTTCTTATAGGTAGACGCCTTAAGGACTGCTATTTATGTTCTCAATCATGTACCTAGTAAGTCTATACCAAAGACTCCTTTTATGCTTATATTAAGAAAGAAGCCAGTTTGAAGCATTTCCGTGTTTGGGGCTGTAAGGTTAAGGTGAGGACTTGTAATCCTCAGTTGAAGAAGCTTGATCCTAAAACTATTTCAGGTTACTTTATTGGTTATTATACTGGCTCAAGAGGTTCAAGATTCTATTGTCCCAATCACACTACTGTAGTCATTGAATCAGATTAGGCTGTCTATTTTGAAGGGGATATGGAACATAATGAAAGGCATGAGTCTCGTGTTGTTGATTTCAGAAAGGATCGTGTTATTGTTCCTACACCTATTATTTTTTCATCTTGAGGCAATTCAGTCTCCTATGATTCATGATGATGTTGTTAATTCATGAAATAATGTTGAAATTCCCCAATAGGTTGGCATTGATACTCAAGTACCAGATGTGGTTGTAGTTCCACCTAGGAGATCTGAAAGGATTCCTAAATCCACTGAATCTTCTAAATTTTGAGACTATTACATTTACTTAGAGGAGTATGAATTCAATTTAGTTGAAGACTCATATCTAATTTCTTTTCAAGATGCCATTTCTAGTCCTTGCAGTTCACAATGGTTGAATGGTGTTTGGGATTTAAGTATGAATGGCGCTTGGGATTTGATGGAATTACCCAGTGGTTGTAAAACTGTTAGGTGTAAATTGATCTTTAAGACTAAACGTGATGCTAGAGGTGAGATAGAAAGGTACAAAGGTAGACTTGTTGCAAATGGGTATAACCAGAGGGAAGGTATAGACTATAAACAGACTTTTTTACCCAGTATCTAATAAAGATTCATTACGTATTGTGATGGCTTCTGCTCATTTTGATTTGGAGCTCCATTAAATAGATGTGAAAACTGCTTTCCTAATTGGTGATTTGTATAAAGATGTGTTCATGAATAAGCCTGTTGGTTTTGTTGAGAAAGTTAAGAACACATTCTATGCAAATTGAGAAAATCCATTAATGGGCTGAAACAAACCTCTTGACAATGGTACTTGAAATTTGACCAAATTGTTTGCTCTCTTGGTTTCACGGAAAATGTTGTTGATCAATGCATTTACATCACTAAGTCAAAACTTAGCATAATTTTTTTAAAACACAAGCATACGCTATGCGGGAAATCATTACCATACATAAATCATCGGTAAATACAATGACCATAGGGGCCCCTTTCATAATTACAAACTAATTTAGTCCATTGACTTTACAAAATGACTTAATCATTTGTACACAAATTCAGAAAATACAGATTTTATACAGAAGTTATCAGAAACTAATGCAGATGCGAACTAATCCCGACCTCTTTTCTCACTCACAGGCAGTTGCTGTATGCCCGTTGCTTAACGGGGTATTGTTCTGAGTCCTGAAAAATAATTGCAAATTTTGGATGAGTTTTACGAACTCAGTGAGTGACCATCATCGATGGTTCACCTGGTTACATAACACAATATTCATACAACTCACTTTATTTCATAGTGCACAATCACAATATTTCATATTCACACGTTTACAAAATTTTACATTCACATTATTCATATTCGATATTTCTACTATGCAGATATAATACACATGAGACTCACTTTCTATTTATTCTTTTGCTATAACCGAGTGCCTAAACTGTCCCTTGTGGGGCTCATTAGTAACTGTCACTTGTCCGTTGGTGGATGCAGGGCTCATTAAACGTTGAGTCTGAGGCTCTGAATCATTTATGAGCTCGAAGCTCATTTTCACTCGTTGAGCCTAAAGCTCTAATCGGTGGTAACTCTGGTCACAACAACCATTATATTTCATGCACTTATGCCATGTGATGCATCAATCACCACCACTCATTTTCACATATTATCAGACCGTAGTCTGACACGTATCAATCACATGACAATGATTTCAAAATTTCACATTGATCAAAACTATCATATTATCATATAAGTAACACTTTTATTTTTCACATAAGCATAAGGCATTTCGCCCCTCACTCAGTCAAGTAAATTTAATCAAATGCATAAGAGATTCCAAGTGACACTATTCCAATTTATTATGGTGTTGTAACCGAGCGCCTGAACTTTCCCAATATGGGAACATTAAGCATTGAGCCTGAAGCTCTAAATCACTGTAGGGCTCGAGACCCAAGTACAATCATTGAGCTTTAGCTCTAATCGGTGGCTGCTCCGGTCATAACTGTCATTTTCTGAGGATGCATTCATATACGAAATGCATATGTTACAATTAATCAGTATATATCACAATCGATTTCATAAGTCACAATTAACACATATGTCACAATTTATCACATCATAGGCACGTAGGTCTCAAATTCACATACAAGTAGCACTTTTATAACACGGCTCCCCAGTACACAGTCATCGGACCTTTTGTCTGGAATCCAACAATCCATCACCATTATATAAACATTCAGTAGTCAATCAATACAAATTAAAAAAAAAACATAACAATTTAGGAAATAAGACCATCTCGGTCTACTCACAATACGCTCTAGATTAGCATTTGTTTCCAAATTCTGGAAATGCCTGTCTGCGAAATCTTAGCCTGCATAAACCATTTATTCAATACATTGCACACACATTAATAATTTTGCACAATTATAATCATTAATGCACATATATGTTCGATGCATATTCATGACTATCCCGGTATCAATCGATGAATTTTATCTCAAAAAACATTCAATAAAACATCTCAAATATGCCTAGGGTTTAGTTGCACTAAAATTCTTAAACTTGCAATTTATGCTTATTGCAATTTTTCTAAACCATACTTTCGGGTCTACTATTTCCCGATTAATATGGACAGATAGAGGGATGTCTTAGAAATCCAACGCTTTAAAAATCAGGTCGATCGGATGTCGGACAGAAAAGATATAAGCAAAAGAGTGAAGTGTATTCAAAAGACTGATTGCCACATTTTGGCCGACCGATCACCACATTTTGGTTAACCGATCACCACGTTCTGGCTGACCAATCGCCACATTCTGGCCGATCGACCTGGCCGACCGATCGCCACATTTTCTTCACCAACATCTAGACTTCTAAACTCCATAACTTTTGATTCAGAACTCCAAAATCTACAAACTTGGTATCATTAGAAAGATAAAAGGACGATCTACAACTTTTATGAAGAACTTAAAAGAAAATTCAACCTCTAGATAGGTCAATTTCTCATACCAAAATTTCTGCTCCCATAAGTGTCATCCTCGACAGTAACACAATCTTCCAAAAATCATAACTTCCCATCCCATCGTCCAAAAATTCAATTCTTTATATCACTGAAAAGATCAGAAAACATGCTACAATTCTCAAGAGGACTTAGAAGAAAATTCCACCTCTAACTAGGTCAAATTCTCCCATGATTGTGGTTGTCCTGTTAAAGGTTGTTAAATCAATATATCACCGAAACCATATCCATACTTTAAAAATTCATAACTTACAATCCCTACATCCAAAATTCGCATATTGTACCTCAATACAAAGCGAAGATATTCCTCTATAACTTTCCATAAGATCACTTGAGCTATTGTAAACCATAACAGTCCAGAATTGGCTTCAAAACATAGTAATCATAAAACCTACACTTAGAACCATTTCACACACAAAACACATTCATTCATTGAAAAACCAGCTGAAAGTTCACAAGTCATAACTTTCAATTTCAAAATCAAAAAATGTCAAACTTAGTGGAGATAGAAAGCTAACACAAAACTCTCCAACTTTCATGAAGACCAATCTCACAAAATCTGTCTACTTTAGCCTAGAAAAATTCCCCAAAATTTCATATCACAAATCTTCATTGTTAGAAACATGACTATTTACCCTACACATATTGCCCACTTTTAAGGCAAAATTCCGAACCCTACAAGCCACAATTGGACAGAACTTCCTTCATAAGAATTCTAGCCAAACTTCTCAAGTTTAATTTAAGCTAAACCTCATCTCAATAGTATAACCATATCAAAAGTTATAACCAAAACATTGAAACATACACACATCCAATTTTCCATATTTTACACCTAACTCAAATCCTATCATTCCAATACCACTTCTACAGCAATTCTCACTCAATTAATCCACCATAACTAAATCACAACCTCTCCTTAAACATTAGTTCACAAATAGCAGCACACACACTCAATTATCTTTCTTGAATGAATACTCATCTATCATCATAAAAAGCAATCCAAAACACTTAATTCACATACTACACATGCTATATCATTCATCTTCAATCAATCATAAATCAACCAAGAAAATAACCTACCCATCTACACCAAACACAAGTTCATGCAATTCACTTTAAATAACATCACAATTTATGTAATTAACCATCAAATAGAACATATTACTTACCAAATCAAGCTTCCACTTCTTCAATTTTTCAAACTCTCCAACTTCTCTACCTTCCCACACATATACGATTATCAACCTCTTAAGGCTTAGGTATGGATTTTTGGTGAACAAGAGAAGAGAAGGCAAGTAGGACATAGGAACTTTTGTGTGGGTATAATAAGTAGAGGAAACCATCAAAGAAGAAGGAGGAAAGAAGGCCACGGATGAGAGAAGAAATCTTCCATCTAAACTCCTCTATCACCTTTAACCCTTTCCCATGTAAAGTATCGTAAATGGCTAAATGAAAGGCCAAAATGTGGTCTTTCATTTATCACTTTCATGGCCCATATATATGGTGGGGCAAGTGACACATGTCACTTGCCATATGTCAATTTCTTATGCTTCCAATTGGTCCACTTTAGTAACTAGTCCATTTGATCTTCAATTTCTACTCTAAATTTTCCCCACATTCTAATGGCTCGAATTAATAAATCCAAACATCATGTACTTAATTTTTCAGTTCCATTGGATAGCCATTTCCAGTACCAGAAATCAATCAGTCTGCCACTTGGCAATTTTCCAATCTAGAAATTTTCTCCAAAATTTTCCAGAAAAATTTTTAAAATTCTCCCAAAATTTAAAATACACAATGTCCCACTCCAATTAAATTTCCAAGCACAAGTATCACATTTTTCACAAAAATTACATTTATGACCAAATATATCAGAAAAATGTCATGAATGCATGTACAGTCATTTACATGTTCAAAAGTCACTATTTACATGTATGTGTATGTATGAACATACCAATACAATTCTAAACACTCGTAACCCACTCAAAATTACTATTTTACCCTTCCCATCAGTGATGAGATGTTACATTGGTACATGAAAATTAGAACGATTAAACTATGAAGTAGTTACATTTGGCATAGTTAAAGCATTGACAAATGGCATAGTTGATACGTTGACAAATGGCAGCACCAAGTGTGTGACATATGGCCTAATGTATCATTGACACATGGAAACTCCTACATGGGACATATGAAGTTCATGCATGGAGATATATTTTGCTCCAATTCAATGACACTTAGCCTTAGGATGTGGCAAATTTTGCAAGAGCAATATCTATTTTGCTCATACTTTACTTTGCTCTCTTCTCTACACCGAAATTCTCCTACTCCCCCTCTCAACTTTTGGAACTTTGTTGAATCTTGGACCATCATCTTTGTAAGTTGTTTCATCAAGTATTAGGTCTTGTAACTCTGTGTATTATTATCTAGTTGGTGTTGAAGTTGCACCTTAATCATAGGTATATGTTGATTGGTTGGAAGCTTAGTTTAGCTTAATCTTGGAGTTGTTCCTTGAATTTTAAAGAGGTAATGGAATACTAAACTTGATTTCATGTTAGAAAATGTATTTTTTGATGTTTTAAATGGATGAAATGTGTAATAAATTAATGAAGAATTAAGGTTAGAAACCCAATACATGCTAGATACTTGATAGAAAGAGTGGGTCTATTGAATAGGAATCAGTATTATAGCCATATCTTTACCTGTAGATGTCCAAATGGGATAATTTTAAATTCGTATATATCTACAACTTTCATGCAGGAATTTAATTTGATTTTTTTCACTAAGGGTTTTTTAATTTGGCTTTAAGTTTGTGGTTGTAGTCCACAATTGAGAATAGTCTGTAGTATTTTGGGTATAACTCTCAGAATAATGAACCTAATTACATTATCTTTATTTTGTTGGAAGCTTATTACATATAGGAACATTTTTTTCTAAGCATATATAGCCTAAAAATGTTAGTTTCTAGGTCAGAATGGCCATACAAAACTAATTCAATAACTTGTCCTGTGAAAACAACTGTTTGAAGGTTTCGAGACACTTATCCCACAATTGTGGGAAATTGTTAAGAAGTTGAAAAAAATGGGATTTTATGCAATCGATGAACTATATAAGGTTAAGTTAATTTATTTTGTATAAGAGACTTGAATGGACTTGTTTAAGGTGTGTTATGAACTTAAATTGTTATTTAATTTAATTAAGTAGAATTTAATTTAATTATGCATTATTAATTGAGATGATAATATTGGTTTAATAATGATGAATACAATATTGAATTGCTTTGTGTGTTCGTGAATGAATGAGTTCCAAAGGCTTATGTATTATGAATTGGATATGGATGTTTGTGAATTGGGAATTTCTGCGATGATATTGTGTTAATTTCTAGATCATCAAATGTTTGAGGAGTTTGATATTTGGGATTATGTTAGAAGGTTTTTTATTTGGGTGAATATACATAAAGTTTGACAACTCACTACGTTTATTGATGCATTGTTGCACTTAATAGTAATTGTATGACAAGTTTGTTTGGAAATCAATGAATATGTCAAGTTGAAAAAAATGGGGAAAAGTGGTATGTGTTACAATATGTTCCTCACATGAGAATTCCGAAATGAGCTTGATTTGTTTTAAAACTATTAATTCCTAGTCTTGGCTAAATAGGCATGCCTAGAAGGGTCTGTAACTACTCCTGTTATTGAAACTTCGGTGTCTCCTGTTATTGAGACATAAGTTTCTCCTGTTTTGTGATATCGATCATGGTATCTCCTGTATTAATCCTATTACCTTCTTCTATATAAAGGATTAACATACTAACTTGTTTTGTATTCTGTTATATGCTCAATTCTGATATAAGGAAGCTTTAATATAAAACATCTGAACTCTGTTATGAAATAAGCAAATTCTATTTTATTATAGATAAGTTTTGTATTAATAATGTTCATATTTGAAATTTGTTAGTTTTGCTCTGAAGCAAATGTGTAACCTGTTCTAATATGTTATATTTTGTTTTGAGATTCACGATATTTTGGTTCAGTTTGAAAGTGGATAAGTAAACATTGCTTATAATCTTATGTGATTTTGAATATGTGAAAATTTGGATGACTGTTTGAAATAGTTGTCAGCTTATATCCTGTTTAGTTTATTCTCCACTAAGCTTTATATTTAGCTTTGTGGTTTTGCCTCGTGTAGGTTCAGATAGGATGTTTGAAGGCTGGGACAATAATGACCGTAGTGGCTAACAAAGAAAGTGTTTTGTTTTGGGAATGTATGTTTAAGTTGTTTATAATAATATAAGACAAGATGTATTTTGTTTAAAGTTTGTCAGTGTTGTAATACATAGTGTATTTGAACTTAAGATATGTACTGTTTTGTTTAAGGGCTTGTAATGTAATAACTTTTATTTATGATGGTGTTGTATTTGAAGCATGTATTTAGATAAATTCAGTGTGCTAGTTAAATTCTGCTTAAAGTCGAATATATATGGAAAAGTAATGATTGGTCATTTAAATTTCTGGCAATGCTTTGCATTGTTTTTATATGTTTTAAGTCCTATCTTAGGTAACATCTACATATCCTTCCAGGGGGTATGTGGGTGTCATAAATAGATTTTACAAAATTTTCTCTCCCCTTCAAATACCTTAATGTTTATATTTCTTCAAGAAAACTCAATTATGAGGATTGTAGAGCTTTATATGACCAGATGACATCAATAATGAATAGTTAGAAAAAAGTAAATCTCTTTCATTCTCTGGAAGACTTCTAATTACTTGCTACAAAAGTTACAAGCTTCATCAGGCTTCCTACTATATCCTACCTATAAAGAATATAAAATGCATAAAATGGTCAATGAGGAACTTTTTTAGGACTAGAGACATGTTCTTTAAGGCTTTTGCCAAAGGAGGTTAGAAGGAACTTTAACTTCCAAAGGAGGGTGGTTTCGGCTTTACCTCCCTAAAAACCTTTAACTCTACCCTCCTAATAAAAAACATATGGAGAATCCTTATACAAAAAACCTCTTTATAGATTAGATGGATTAATGGGTTTTTATCTTCAAAGGGATAGCCTTTGGAATGAAAAATAAAAAAGGGATGCTTTTTGAAAAACACAATAAATCTTTAAGCACAAAATTCCAATATAATACTTTAAAAAGATCAAGAATGGCATTGGATATGACTCATCTTTAGGGTTTGACAATAAGAGCACCTTAGACCCCTTCAACTTACTTCACAACTACCACAAAGTAAGATACTTTTTCCTAATCAATGCAAAAGTCCATTCTTTGATTTAAGGGAGTAACTGGTTAGATGCTAGAAGATTTTCTGATGACTTACCCAACTAGAATGTAACACCCGAATACCCCCTGAGAGGATATACAGGTGCCACACAAAACAATCCTAAAACATACCAAGATATTCAAGAAATTCATTGACAATATGATAACATACTTCACATTCATACTTCACTAACATACTTCACATTCATACTTTGCTGAGTTATATATAGAACGTCATGTACATATTGTACTCATTATATACATGTCATACATACAAATCCATCCCGTATTATAGTTATTACAAACCATTTATACAAAACACAATATGTCTCAACACACTAAAATACAACTTAAAACTTAAACATAACATTTTCCAAATTCATAGCAAGTCCTTCATTGGCCACTACGATTGTCATAGCCTTAAGTCTTCTTATTAGAACCTACACAAAGGAAAAATGATCATGCTAAGCATATAGCTTAGTGAGGAATTTCTAAACAGGATATATAATGGCAACAATTTCTAACAGTTGACTAACATTCACATGTACTGAATTAGGTCATATCATAAGCAATCTTTAATTGTTCATATTAAAGAGCAATCCAAACATTATTTGTATCAGAACATAATGTAATTCATCAGTACAAAAATTCTTGCATCCAAACAATATAAATAAATATTAGAATAGAACATCATTACTTTAGAATAAAATGTACAAGTCTTAGAACATGATATAATTGTGTCAGAACAGAACAAAACTTGTATCAAATCAAAATATATCTTGTATGAAATCAGAACATATATTAAAACAAAGAAAATTAGCCTACTAGTCCTTTTTATATAAGTGGGTAATAGGACTTGAACAAAAAATACCTATGATTGATATCTCAGAAACAAAAGAGACTTAAGTCTCTAAAATAGAATACACTTAAGTGCCTAGGATCAGAAAATACTAGAGCGTGAAGTACGGAAGACACCAAAGTGTCTAGATATAGAAGACACCTTAGTTTCTAGTTACAGAAACAGTTGTAGACCTTTCTAGGCATGCCTATTTACCCACGACTAGCACTTGGCAATTTTTAAAACAAAACATTTCGGATTTCATAATTACATGTAAGTGATGTAGTGCATAATATATGACTTTATTTCATTTTGCCAAAATTTAACATATTCCTTCACATTTGATCAAAATTAACATGCCTTATAAACATTTGTAATAATGCACCAATGAATACATTAAGTAATTATATATTACATGTATTCATACAAGTTCCCAATTCATAAATATTCATAACTAACACTTTACTCTTATTCTTTAAATCACATTAGCATTCATAAGTAAAATTCATTCCTTTAACAATTTATAAGTTCCAAAATTGGATACTTTGTTATCAAATAACACCTTCCTTTAGTTATTAATGCAATTAATAATCTAAACGTTATTTACCTTTAATTAACTAATTCCACATCAAACTAGGTTCATTTTACACCTTAATGAAGTCTAGTTATACCATTAAAAAGCGTCTTAACCTTATATAGTCCAACAAATGTTTAAAAAACTAACCTTTTTCCCTTCCAAAGCATTTTCCAAGACCATAGGAAGGTGCCATATAATTCCCATGATTGTGGGATGCATGAACTGAAGGTTCACTTCGGTTCACTCACTCATGACCTTTAATCTGTTTCCAAATTTAACTCCTTCATACTCCATCCAACACACCTTCACAAAAGTCCATCAATTTCACTTTAATTTTACCTTATTCATGCTTCAATCCCTTGTCAAATTCATCTCCAAATCTATATCAAAATCATTCGTTAGGCAACTCATAAATCATTATCTATCGACAAAAAAAATAGAATTTGCCATATAAGGATCAATTTTCCAGCACTCATTTATCATCATAACACATATTCTGTGCCAACTCAATCATCATAAACTTGTATTAATACATGCTATCAAGTTAAGAATTCCCTTACATGTTTAACTTCAAATTTTAACTCCAAAGAACCAACTAATCTAACCCTTCCAAGTAACTAACACACATCTAAGATCAAGGTACAAATCTTAGCACCAAAAAGACAGCATAAAAGATAACAAAATCTAGCTTCCTAGATGTAGCATCTTGAAAAGATGTCAAATGATGATGATCCAAATTGAAGAAAAATCTAGGAGTTTATGAGAGTACGAGAGTTTCGGTGGGCAAAGGATAGTGAAAATGCAATGGAAACATCAAATAGGCTGGAGTGATTTAGCACTTGTTTAGTGCTAGTGTCATAAATTTGAAGGGCATATGCCTTTTAGTGAATCAACCTACATATCACATATAGAAGTGAGAACTTATCTCGATTTAAGCTACCAAATGTCACAATTTTATTACTACCAAATGTCACAATTTATTAGGCTATTTGTCACTCAACTAATGCTGCCAAATATCATTCAATGTATACGCTTGTCATACTAATTTTCATGTACCAACTTATATTGACACTTGATAATTTTTCTAGTCCAAATGTACATTTTAACATATTAATTTTCTAATGGTACCAATTAAATGCAAGTCACTAATCATGGTCCATCAAACCAAGATTCAAGGCATATATAATTCATAATCATAACACAATTTCAACACCGATCATATTTACTTTCTTGAACATGTAACATTACAACTAGGGTATAATTTGGGGGCTTACAATTGGAAACCAAACTATCACCAAACATATAATTTAAAAGTGTAATCAAATGGGAATTCAATCCTTCAGAAGCCTTTCCTATCAGATCTTACAAAAAGATGCTTAGAACTATAGGCAACACAATTATATGATACAACCTTGTATGAAACTCCCTGCTTCCCTCTACAATATCACACAATCTAGCTACCCTTAAAAGGAAAGCTACTTACACTAGAGAGAATATGCAAGCTGAGTAACTCAGCTACTAACATCAGGTGAAAACTCTATAAGGAAAGTGTAAAAATAACTTATCACATTTTCTTTGATTGTATCTTAATATAGTTCTTCGTTTCATTGTATTTTATTGTCCTATATTTACCCTAAACCATCTCCTTCTTTTTCCATAAAGACAAATGAGTTTAAACATCAAGAGGATGGCTCAAGGAATATGCTTTTAACTCATTTTAGCTTTTTTGTTTCCAAACTTGTACTAAAACCAATTATAAACCAAAATGAGTATATTAATCATTTCATAGCTTTGTTGACTAAGTGATATAGAGTAAATGTATAAATAATCAAGCTCACATCAAGTTCCCCCACACTTAGCATTTGAACATCCTCTGGTAAAAGAACAAAATCAAAGTCACAAACTAAAATACTTTCACACTTTCCATATTTACTAAGAATAGATATTCATGTGGAAAGAGGAATAACTTTTAAAACCATAAAAAGAACTAAACATTAATTACTTATACTCATGGTCAATTAACAACCATTACCTTTAGAAACTGAGCAATCTAGGGGTAGACTTTAACCTGGAGTGTTTAAGAGTAAGACAGATCTATAGGATTACTCAAACACTATTCATGATCAAGAGATTTTATGACTTTGCATATCATTTCAGTTCTCCACCACTAGATTCGCATGCATAATCATGAACCAAAGGACTTTTTAAGATTGTAATGTGGGAAAAAGTTAATGTGAGATGTATTTGGATAGTTTAGTGCAAAATTCATTAAAGCTAGTGAAGTAAGAAAATCACTCAATGTAATATCAAGGACAAAAATCAACATTCACTTAAACCTAGGAACCAACTACGATGATTGCAAAAAATATGTTTAATATCTTACATTCAAGCTCTCACACAACAAACCTCATGAAGCATAATGAATTAGAAGGAATCACTCACAAAAATTGTCGATAAAATACATATTGTAACCATAAGGAGTGACCTTTTAAAACATCACCTCCCTCATTTGCATCACAATGAATCACCCATTCCATACAACTTTAGGAGGAAAGACGAATCATGAATAACTTTGCAAAACAAATGTGTTTCCTCCTTAATAATTTTATTTAAACAAATTTTTGTTTTATTTTATCTTTCATCTTTTATCTTTTCTTTTTTCTTTCTTCAACAAAATTTAAAGAAGCTACATCAACACTATAATTCTTTGATAAGAGACAAAATGACATTCTGACAATTATAATTAACCCATATGTATACACACCCCCATACTTATAATTTTTTACATCCACAAACATTGGTAATCATAAATGTTAATAGATTAAAACATGTAATATGGTTAACAAAAAGAAAGGCTAATAAAGCTTAAAGGGGCTTAACAAAAGGAAAAATTGTTGGACCCCGCTTCTAGAGCCCAACATTCTGAGTCACAAAATGTGAGCAAACTCATTCTTCTACTTCAGAACAGATTTTGGGAAACTTCCAACTGGAATTTCAATTTGACTTCTTCAGAACATTTGTTCCCCATTGTCTTAAGTTTTTAATGACACCAAAATAATTCCATTTTGTTTAAAAATCTAAAAGTTATTACCCAAACATTTTTATATTGTTGTTATACTAAAGTAGTACATTATACTCAACTTTCATCCAGAAATTGAATGTCTTAGAGACCGAATTAAAATTTGATTCCTTCAGATTAAGATATCACTAGAATACTGAAGTATGTTTAGTAAAAATATCTAACTCATTCTCTTCCAACAGATTCCCTCAATTTGATTCAATTAATATTTTTCAAATTATTACAAAAAGCTATAAATTCTTGTTGATAGATAAAGGAATGTGTTAGGAATCCAATGCTTTAAAAATCCATTTTGAGGTCAGTCAAAAAAGTTATAGCTAAAAGAGTGAGTGGTGTTCAAGTCTTGGGGGGAGCTGTGGAGTTGCGATCGCAACTTCAACGTGCCCGCACAATGTCGTGATCGCAATTTGTGACTTTCGCAAAGTTTCCATAAAGTTGCGATTACGACTTTTTGCTTTTATCTTTTCTTCCTCCATCCTTATTTCGGTAAAAGGGCATAACTTTCACTACAAATATTAGATTAAGGACATTCAAATACTGTTTTCAAAAGGATTTCTAGACCTTCAACTTCTATGAAGACCTCAAAAACAATTTTCACATCTATAAGGGTTAAAATTTCAAACCAATGCAACTATCCTGAATGTCCATCCTATTCAATATCAAAAGCTTCTAATAACCGTAACTCTCAACTCCAAAGTCAAAATATTTCATACTATATATCATTGGAAACTAGAAAGATAATCTACAACTTCCCAAAAGACAACTTTGTCTAATTCTACCCATATCGATCCAGTTTTTTCCCTAAAAGAAAAACACAATTTCTGCACCTATTGAAGACTTGAAATAAGAAATGTACAACTCTAAGATAAATGAGCACATACATATTGAAAACTTCTTCAATTCTTCATTCATTTCTAAATCAAAATGAAGTTCATACATAGCTTTAATTATAAATCAAAATTACATTAAAGTCTTACCAAAAGATGCAAAAATGCATTGGATGCTCAATCTTCAATATGCTTATGAAGCTATCCAAAAGTCTAGCCACTTAATACAAAAGCTAGCTATCTTGGAATTTGTCTAAATGCCTTGCAAGGATCACTGATCTTCTCGATCTACACCTGAGAAGTGAGAAAAATATTGGGTTGAGCTACACAACTAAGTAGCTAATATATGCATAGTCATTGGCGATAAGCCACACAATCAAACATATATGCATCTAATCATATAAGCATACTCATGTTATCTTGACCCAACAATGTAAGTTCAACATTCATAACTCATAACTCAATACATCATCACATAAAACATATTGGATGTGATTTAACATTAAAGTATAATACTCAACTTCATCATAACTTAGCACATCAAAATATAAATGCACAAACAAATGGCTCGAGAGTTCTGTGAAACAAAAAAAAGAAATTGATGTTTACTCCGTGAACAAAATGAGTCCACTTTTCAGAAGAAGGCTTTATCTCAATATGCACATGACTACAAAACAGTTCCTCTCTCGCCCAAATACAATCAAATCTCATGCTCAATTCAATTAATCATAAGTTCATATTCTCATGCTTTTTCTTCTTTTCGTTTAATCAAAATGCTATGACACAATTCCAAGGCATAACATAATCATACTCACAATTTAATTTTTATCAAATGACATACATCATAATGCAATTTCCACATCACTATATTTCAAAACAAATCATTTTAACACATAACACATACACAAGGCATTTTTCTCATTACATAATAACTATAAATAAATTACCCACCTTATAACTCTTGAAAATCCAAACTCAAATTGGCCCTTCCGTTTGCTCTTAGGTAGGATTTTCTTGTTTTCCTAAAACAAACCAATTTCCCCTTAAATTCTAATTTAATAAAACCCTTAAAACTTCCATAATCACCATAATTGAAATCCACACAAATCAAGCTCAAAACTAACCTACCTATAGTCCATCTAGGTTCAATAACCCAAAACCTAGCTTAGAAACCCGAAAATCAAATGGGTCTCTCAATCATCTTCTTTCAACACAACCCATTCTCTACTTCTTTCTCTACCTAAGCAAGAAAG
>JANZLF010000005.1:13860096-13870635 GCA_026546835.1 Erythroxylum foetidum | reverse complement strand
ATTATGGGAGAAAGTTACCTTATATATGGTTTTTCCGTCAGGTTTTAGGTTTGAACTTCTCTCTACGTATTTGCATGTGGGACGTTCTCTTACTATTGGGTCATGGATGTGTGGATCAGGCCCAAATTAACCAATAGGTATAAGACTGACCGATCGATCTGTGGGTTGTTATGATTGGGCTCGGGCCCAGTAAAGCCGACCCAACCAGGGCTCATTCTACCTAATAATTTTTCAATCTAAATAAGAATACTGAGACAACTAAAGCTTAAGAAAATGCCACCTCTCTTCTAATAAAAAGGAGATCAAGAATTGATTTAAAGTGAATAGTTTTAGAACAATAATAAGGTTGAGGTGTACCTTAAAGATTATATCATTTGCTTACTCGCACTTTCAATTCTTTTAATTATGTTTTTAACAATTAAATGCTTATTTAAACACATAACACTCAAATATAAGATCCTTATTATTCTTTCTTGTGTATTTTTGTGCATATCACAAATAAGGTTTAAATAGACTAATTTGATTATTAAAATTTTATTAAGTATTTAAAATTAATGAAGCACTTTTTTTAACTTAAAGGTGTAATCAAAGCCTATAACTTACTTGAATGATTAAATTTACTTTCTTAAAATAATATTAATTGTATTATTAATATTATGATGCATATATTGCGTCAAACTCACATTTTTTTGACCAATAATTGTGTCTAACCTCATTTTGAGTTGAGGAATATTCTTGACTTTCTATAACCTGTAATATTATTAAAAAAAAAATGTTACAGATGCCTCATCTATAAACTCAATTACCCCTAAACCAAACTAATTTTTGATCTTATTAAATACATATTTTTCTTGCAAACAAATGTAAATTTAAACTGCTGGTATGTTATTTTTCCCTAAATTGTGGCTTTGAACATTTGGCAAGATAACATGAGGGATCCTATATATACGGTTTTCTCAAAACCAACACAAACATAACCGTTGACCAAAAAAATCTAATAGCAGTTAAAATCTGAACTAGAAAATCAAGAATTTGAGCACGTGTTCTGCATCTGCCATCACACTCGCAAAGACAGATTCCTAATCCGTCTAAGAAATCCCAACACTCTTCAATGAGCAATGTCCTAATTTACGTTTTCGACAGTCCTCTGAGCGTCACAGGCTCTAACAATCCCATATCAGTCATGTTTTAAACATTCTTGGTTTATTAACAGGAACCAAGAAAGGACAACAGGAGAGCTTATTCTCCAACTTGGGGGGCCAGCTAAGCTGCAGCAACTAGTGAAAGCTTAGAAATGAATAATCCTCAGAGCTTGAAAACGACACAACCACAAAATTTGTCACTTGGTGTTAAGAAAGAGAGACTAATTTATTGATATAAAATTATAAGTTAATTTAGTCAGAGCAAGCTTGTGGTTCTGAAATTTCCCCTTTTTACATGAGGCATGTCCGTGCAGTTTGAGTATTAAACAGAGGGTGAAATGTTTCCATCAAACGGAAATGAATACTTGGAAACAAAGTCTGAATCTTTAGCTTTAAATGTAGATATCTTAAAAGGGCAACAAGAACTTCGTATAGGTTATAAAAATCCAAAAGCATTCGTGAAGCCATCGGTACAGAAATTGGAGCATTGAAGCCGGAAAGAGATTTCCGAATCGCAGCTGAAACGCTTTTCGGAAAACAATAACTCCAACCGGAGACTTTGGAGTCCTCAATCCAATTTCCTTGTGCTGTGTTAAAAGCACTTAAGTTAGTACCGTAAGAACGACCATGCCCTGAACTAACTTAAACAGATCAAGAAACTGAACTGATCCTCCTCTGTTCAAGTTTAACATATCCATGCTCCACCTGTAGTATAAATACATGCATCCAATGCAGAAAAAAAAAAATTCCTCATGTTCAAATTTATAATTATATACACCAGGATGACCAGGGAACATGAACAGAAAATAGCTATTTTGACTTTGATTGGAGCCTCACAACCTACATGAGTTTCACAATCTCATAAGCTCAGCTCCAGGCTCACCTCTAATCACCCTCAAATTCAAATTACACTAATACAACTATCAAAGATTACTACTTTACAGGGAGACTTAAAATGTCCCAGAACTCTTAAAAAGCAAATCCAGCTCTTTATCCCCAAATCTTTATTGAGCATCACCAACTTTGGTTAGCAAGGCTATCCTGAGCTGCTCCTGTGTGTAGAAACGGCTGCTCATCTTCACAGTTGCTTGCTGGATCATCAAATCGTTCACAACTGAAACACTGGCATGGTGAACATCAAGGTCCAATTCTTTTAAAGTCGTCATAAGCCTTGCTGCGGGATGGTTCCGCTTACTACATTGGATTCGAATCATTGCATCACATCCAATTATCTTTACATCAATATCCATTTCTATCAATTTACTTCCATGACTGTTCGGTGTCTTGAGTTCTTGATCCAGCAAAGGACGTGAATCTTTGTTAGCAAATTCCTTCTTCATTGATTCCACATGCTTCTCCAACTCCTCCTTATCTGACTCTGCAGTTTGCAACTTCAATCTAAGCTCTTTAATATAAGCTATAGCATCGCCAAGAAGTGACGCTTTATCCATCTTTGATACATTAGGAACCACAGCTCTAAGTGCATAGAACCGTTGATTAAGTTTCTCCCTTCTTTGTCTCTCTGCTTCAACATGATTAAGAGGCTCCTCTCGTCCATTCGCAGGCTTTCTTCCCCGCTTCCGAGGCTTCTTTTCAGGCTCTACTATCCTACTACTATCAGCATCCTTAACAACAGAGGCTTCAAGATCAGAGTGATCCGAATCGCCTGATTTCATCACACCAGAAGACGGCAAAATCACACCTGATGTAAAAGAAAGCATACCATCTTCATTACTTCCCCTCGAAGCCGACGTTCTCTTCTTCTTATTAGTCTCCTCCGACACAAACTGCGAACCTGAAAAGAGATTGCTCTTACTATCTCCGAAATTCAATATGTCCCCACTTTCAGGCTTCAGAGGGCAAGAATTCCCATTTCTAACAAGACTACTTCCATCAAAACCACCATAACCCCCAAAATTCAATTCTCGGCTAAAATTACTCTGCGTCTGCATCTGCTGCTGATTCACCGCACTAGGATTGTCACTTGGATTGTTCTCAAACTGTAATCCTACTCCTTTAGGGATTACTTGATTATTGTGGTTACTATTATTACTATTACTATTGCTACTATTGTTCGCAGCAACAGGAGTTGGAACTGTAGTGTTACCGTCCTTAATATCATTCTCACTCTGCGACGGATCACTGATCCAAAGCGAAGACGGATCATTTTCTCCCTGACCAGGATTAGGCCAAGAACCCATCTCCATATTACCGAAATTAAACAAAACCCTCACTTTGTTCATCAGATCCGAGCTCTGGTAAATCAGCTCCGTCGAACCCAGCTCAACCACCCCATTCGCCGACGGTATACAAACCAAAGTCTGTAATCCGAGGACCTGAGCTTGCCTGGCGCGCTCGCAAGGCGAGCCCGCGAGTCGGTCTGGTCCAGCAACCCAGACCGGACTGCCGTTATAAAATGCTTGCCCAGGGAGCCCTGCTCCGTTAACGAAAGAGTTAGTCATGGAGACAAGGAAGAACCACTCGGTGTCGGTGACTTCCTCGTCGACGGCGTCATCGGAGGCTACGGCGGTGGGGCCGGATATGAGCGCGTTGAGATCACGCAGCACCTTCTTGCGGTGCTCCTGTTCGACGACCGAGGAGCTGGAGCTCTTTAGCTTTCCTTTCACTTTATCTTCTTCGCCCTTGTAGTAGCCGTCACCCCAGCCGAGGACGGAGGAGCATGAGTAGTCATAAGAGGACTGCCAGAAGATGGCATACGTCCAGCACTCACGGGCTCCTTCAATAAGGGTCTGGAGGCGCTGCTGAAGGGTCTCTTGGTTGAAGAGCAAGGGCGGTGGCGGTAGCGGAGGCGGAGGCGGCCCCTGGGAGAGAAAAGGTTTAGTGGGTTCGGTGGTGGGAGGGGCAGACGTGGAGGCGGAGGACTGAGGAGGTGGCCAGAGGGCAGAGAGATCGGAGTTCATAAAGGCCTCCATCACGGAGGCATTCTCATCATTCCAAAGGTTCATGGTCGCCGGTATCCGGTAGTCCGTCATTCCATACACCAAATGAAAGGCGTAGAGAGAGAAAGTGACGGTGGATAATAGAAAGAGAAACTGGTGGTGATGTGGAGATAAGAAGATGTAGTGATAATTTGGGGTGCATTTGGCGTATGGGCTTTATTTTGGAGTTAATTTGTATTTAATTTTTGGTTCGTTGAACTTGTTGAAACTAGGAAAAGATACATAATAACATTAGAATAGAGACAGAGACAGAGACAGAGACAGAGACAGAGAGTTCTGAAAACAAAAAAGAAAAAGTAAAAATAACAAAAATTGAAGAAGCCAAGTGGTTTCTAGGAGGAAAGGTGGAAGTAGGCGATTAATCGGGACGACTGAGGTGAGGAAAGTAAAAACGAGGCTTACCGTCACGTGATACGCACTTGCAATAGTAGTAAGTAGTAACAGTAACAGCCCAGCCGTGGGGTTGTGTTGTGTTGTGTGGATTGTTGCTAGTCTGGTCCACTCTTTCTTTCTTGCCGATAGCTACATGCAGTAGTCGGTACTCAGTAGGGGAAGTCAAGAATGCGAGAAATTTTGCCTATCCGCTTGTGTTGTGACTCTAGAATTATACTTATCCGCACTGCTAATTGCATTCTTGGTCTAATCGGGAACTTGCTAATTGCATTCGATGATTTTTTTTGCTGTTTAAGTAAAATCTTATGGGCATAATTAAAGGATGTCCACCGTATTTAGCAATATAGTCTAAATTGAACATTAACCATAAATTTCCATCAATTAATTTAACCACAATTTTCAATATCATCTCTTTGATTATATGTCTTTATTTTCCATATTTCTTAATAAAGCAAATGCTAAAGCCTTTCTACTTCTACCACAACTTTTTAAGTACCGTTCTGTACACATATCGCTGGGAGAATGATACTCAATATTAGCACCATTTCAGTTATGAATATTGATCGGTATCGATTGGTTTCAATTTCAACACTACTAGCTTATATCGGCTACTATCCAAAATATTGGAAAATTTTGAGGACTAAATAGTGATTTTAAAAAATTATGAACTAAAATAAACCCTAAAACCAACAAACTTTTATTCACTCCTCTTCACTGTCTACTTCAGTAACAAAAGTTATAAAACCCACTCACTTTCACTCTTCACGTCACCGCCCTCCTCTTATTCAGTCTTCGCGCTGCTGTCCTTTGAGTCACCCATCCACTCCCGGTCTCCAACACACGCCCGTCGTAGTGCCGCTTCCTCCACACACGCCTTTCGCTGGGAGGCTGGAGAGCAGAGACCTAGCCTGGGACCGCTCACTGTCGCTGTTCTCCAGTCTCCACCGTTTTTGCTCCCTAGCCGCTGCTCTGCTGTGTGCCCAATGACTCCAATCAACCAGTCCCGAACTCCACAGTTCAGATTGCAAAATGCAGATCCAAAATCCAAGTTCATCTGCATCTGATTGAGCCAGCCCCACTAACCTGTGGCCTTCTTTAACTTGGTTGCACTGTCTGATTTTTTTTTGTGTGTGTTTTAGATTATTTGTTTCTAGTCTGGATTGCAATTGCAGTGTGATTCGGTCGTGTCATATGTGTATTATGAATGGTTTATAAAATATGCATTCGACAATTTGAGCTTGGAATTTAGAATTGGTTGTGTAAATTGTGTGCAGTTCAATAACATTTAGAAAATGTGAATTTACGAAGAAATAACGTCAAAATAATATTGTGTATAGCTTATAGAAGAACATTTAGGCATTGTGAATCGTGTATAACTCAAGAATGTGTCATATTTTTTGTTATTTTAATAGTCATAAAATGATATCAAAATAATTCATTAAATTGTTAATTAATTTATATTAAATATATAATTGACTAATTATTGTTTGTATATAAAAAGTATTTAATATATGATTAATCATTTAAATATAATATTTAATATATAACTAAATCATTTAATATATGAAATTAGGTGAAGACAACTAAATGTTTTTCATTTTTATATTATTCATTGTTGTCATCAAGAAATAATATTATAAATATTAATAATATCTTATAGGTAATAAATACACATTCATCATCTTATCTTATGGATAATTAAATACGTAGTAGAAAATAGTATGTGAATTTATGAGAAAAATACTTATTACTCATCATAATGTGAAATTGTAAGTGTTTAAATCATTTCTCCGATGTATATTATTATAAAGAAAAGTCAATTTTACAATGTGTGTTATAAAAAAAGAAATAAGATATAAGATAGAGTCCATCGAAAATTTGGATATTTTAAAAATTGAATTTTGAATTTTTATAGTTATCTAATGATATTATATACGCAAATTGTATTTTTGAATATGAATTTATTAATTTAGTTTTAATACATGTCTTCATTATTTTTTTTAGATAAATGGAAGGAAATTTAAGTACTCCCGATAATTTAACCGTTTCAGGAAGATTTGATGATCCGACTTAGGCTCATCAAGATTGGTTCCTAGAATAAAGAACCATATCATTTGTGTGTATTGCAACAAGCATTTGAAAGTTAGGGGAATCACAAAATTGAAGAATCATTTAGTTAAGATCAAAGGTATGCAACTTACCAAGGCAGTAGAGAATTGAGGATGTCAATGAGTCCAATTACGAGGCACATTTATGTTAAGTGTGCATGTGCTTCATAAAAAAAAAGTCATGTGCATGTTTTATTTTAAGGAACCAAGCATGTGGGCATAGTTTAAAAACCCAATCCACCCCTCTTAAGTTAGCCTTCTGTTTTTTTTTCCTTATCCTACTAAGACTAAGATTAGTTAATTTTAATTAGTTTTGAAGCCCAAATCTGCGTGGGATTTGTTCTTGGGCAGATTTGTTTCAAGAGAGAATTTGGATTCTTGTTTGTTTTATCTTTGATTCAACTTATCAAGTAAGTTCTAACTTGTGGTGTTAATTCAATTCTTGCAATCTTTAAATTCTTTGTTACCAATTCCTTGTTGCTCGAAAGGTCTTGTTAGATTGATTGAATTTAGGTTTGAGAATAATCATTAAAACGGAGGTGATCTAGACATTGACTCTAGGTTATTGTCGTATCAAAAAGTGAAATAAATCCTTATAAAAAAAGTGAGATATGATGTGAAATGGTAAATGAAGATTTTATTTGAAGAATATTAGCATGAAAAAGATAGAAGACAAAAGCTAAACTGTGAAATTGGTTATGGAAGTTTTTTTTAATGGTCAGGATGATAGTGGAGATGTTGAAGGTGGTGGTAATCCTACCAATAAGAAGGGAAAGTTATACCTAGTGTGAGAAAAAGAAGAAGACATATGTCTATTTTCTTCACCATAAAGAACTCATAAAGTTCAGCTTTCAATTCATAGTGCCTTACAATCTAAAATTGAAAGCTGAGCTTTATGAGTTATTCAATGGTACATGTCATATTATTACTAGCTTCTGGTGAATATTTTTGTCTTTTACAATCAAGGATATAGGGCTCTTTTAATTGATAACTATAAAAGTAAATTTTTAACAACTCTGTTTATAAAATAAAAAGTTGTTTAGATAAAAGAAGAATGACTTGGGCAACTTATAAATGTTCAATCATGTGTGATAGTTAGACAAATAGAAGACATGAACCCGTTATCAATATTTTTTAGTTTATTATGCTAAGGAGGCAATATTTTTGAAGCCTATTAATACATCTAGCCTTGCTAGAAATGTTGATACTTTATTTCAAATATTGTTTAATTTATTACTAACAATGATTCTACTTGCAA
This sequence comes from Erythroxylum foetidum, assembly GCA_026546835.1. Classification (NCBI taxonomy): domain Eukaryota; kingdom Viridiplantae; phylum Streptophyta; class Magnoliopsida; order Malpighiales; family Erythroxylaceae; genus Erythroxylum; species Erythroxylum foetidum. The sequence goes on along the minus strand of JANZLF010000005.1, from coordinate 13,862,774 downwards.
ATTAGCTTAGAAAAGATTGCATAGCAGATATAATTCTTTTTATTAAATTCTTTGTGACGTACATTGTATTGACTTGATATTGAAAAATATAGGAGATATTAGATATGACGTTATATATTTTCCTATCATTGATGAAACTGTACAGAAAGCAAATAAAGTGATTAAGTTTATTTATAATAGTGCGTGGGTCCTAAATTTGACGAGGAAGAACTTCACTATTTGTAAGAATTTGTGTCGTCCTATTATAACAAAGTTTGTAACTAGTTTCTTATCACTTCTATATTTTATTATGATTAAGGAGTTGAGATAAATATTTACAAGTGATAAGTGGGTCGCATCATAATATGTCAGGTTTAAAGTTAAAGTTAAGGTCTGTAAAATTATTATTGAAGATCATAAATTTTGAACCCAGTTTCAATTTCTAATGAGTTTATGAGCCTTTAGTGAGAGTATTTCGTTTAGCTAATAGCGATGAGAAGGCAACAATGAGTTATTTTTATGATGTTACAGAGGGGACGAAGGAAGCAATTAAGGCTAGTATGAAAAATAGATCTTCTTTGCACACATCTTAACATGCAGTCATCAATGAGAGATAGAAAAGACAACATTACTCTCTTTTGTTTGCATTTAAGACATTTTTTAATCCTATTGTCTATTTTAATCCAAATTTTACAAAAAAAAAAGAAGTTAATAGAAGAATAATATTAACTATTACAACAATTATTGCCCATGAGATAATGTGAGATCTTCTAAGCTCACAAATGAAGGTTTATAAGGATGCTTTTGGTAATTTTAGGATGCTCATTGCTATTCATTAAAAATACAAGATTAATTTGGGTATATATTTTTCTCACTTTTGTTACTTGTTAGAAATTAATCATCATTTATTTTGTTTATAGTATTACTTTTGTTGTCTTACAATTACTTATGGGAACATTCGAGACTAGGATTCCATAATTGCAAATCTACAATTCGTTTTCTAAGTCAATGCGTGAGTGCAATTGGGTATGAAAAGAATTGGACCATGTTGGAATTTATTCATTCCAAGAAAAGAAATATATAGAAATACAAAAGATTGAATGATTTGGTCATTATTTTATACAAGTTAAAGCTTCAGAAAATTTATGTTATTATCATTGTTAAGTTGAATATAATTTCTTCTAATTTCTTAATAATTTAATTTTATTTGATTACTATGACTCTTAATAGAATAAGTAGTTTTGTAGGTCTAATTTACCTTGACCATATCTATCTTTTGGCGACTTGAATTTCTAATGAATCAGGTTTAATAGATAAGAGTGACTTGGAAGATGATCTTGAATGTGAAGGTATTAATATGTCATTTGGTGCAATAAATTTTAATAATGGTGATGATGAAACTCATCTAAATAATGAAAATTTTATACCAAATGAGAATTGAGATCAATGCAATTTGAGTGAATATTTGATTGAATAAAGTTTCATGTTTTTATTTATCGTCTTCTTTTAATTTCACTCATATTTGATAAATATGTTAAATTCTATATATGCAATATAAATATAATTGTAAATGTTTTTTTAGATTTCACTTCTAGTTTGTTGTTTCTTCAGCACGAACTCTTGTTGTAAATTGTAATACTTAGAAGATTATGGATATTTATTATTCTTTTTATGTGGTGTTTTGATATAATATTATTTATTATATGATAAAATTGTAACAATTTAAGTATTCTATATTGTCCTTAATTTTATATTTGTATAATCTTTTTATATTAATTGTGGTTATTATTTATATGTTAACAAGTGAAAAGTAATTTTAATAGAAACTAATATAATTTTCTTACTTCAAATTTTTATTATTATAATTATTTTAGAGATATAGTTGATGTAAAATTAAAAATTATACGGTGTAATATATTGAGAAACTTTTTTTGTAATTTAAAATTTTTTTGGAATAATTTTATAAATTTAAAAAATTATTTAAAGCGATACTCTATATTAATCGGTATTAATATAGCATCCTATCGTAAGTATATTCCATACTGATTCCAATATAGCATTCATAACATTAGTCTACCAGAGATAACAAGTCAAGAAATTTGAGAAACTTCATTAAACTCATTGCTTTGTCTGGTGTCTCTACAATTTTTATATTTTTAAATAATCACTATTTCTAAACCTCTTCCCGTAAATTACCTAACAAAATTAAAACACGATCCTAAGAAGATTGTATGAAACAATGCAAATAATTCGGTAGAATGTCCTTCGAGATGGCGGACCTACTTACGGATAGCTTCAACAGGCAAGTAAGAGTATTATAGTATACTCGATAGTCAATACTGTTGATGATTGTACTTTGCCTATGTCGGTAATGTCATTCTCATTCCTGTTAATGAATAGGAAGATCAGAGTTGCGTGTTATCGCAGAATGCCAGCTCCTAACAGACCAACTATAATTACTGACGGGTTAAAAATTTAATATAAGAGGGTCTAAATATTAATTTTTTTAAATTTTGAGAGACTGTATCATTAATTTTTATATAACGGAGTTATTTAAGAATTAATGATACATTGAGTCTCTCAAATTTTAAAAAAATTAATATTTAGACCCTCTTATATATATATATTAAAAATAATTTTTTAAAAAATTTTAAAAAGCCAGTGGCTCCTTAAGTCCTAATATAGCTATGTCTTTAACT
>JANZLF010000005.1:13809941-13824311 GCA_026546835.1 Erythroxylum foetidum | reverse complement strand
TTAATTTCAATCAACTCATCCACTTAATCATTCATATTACTAAATCAAATTGTCACTCAAGGTTCGGGGTCCAACATGCACGCACCAATTGCTCCTAAGTTATGAAATTTGCAGGTTTTAAAGAATGATACCATACCTTGGCTCGATACCATACCTTGGCTCGATCTCATAATGTGAAGAGAAAGAGCCTTATCCTAACAACATCTTCTGGCATCCCTTGATATTGGAAAGTAACACATATTTCTAGAAAATTCACTAAAGAGTGTTAGGATCCTTATTAGTTAACCCGTAAAATTGTACACTAGTTTGTATTATGTTCATCAAAGCTAGCTTAATCTCGAATAAGGCTACTTGCATCATTGGTCGAGTGATGTATTGGTCTATAACATTAAATCTCAGTTTCATGAAATCCATCAAAGTTCGATGTTGTTCTCTTTGATTGTATTCTTCTGTCGTTGTTTCTTTAATTTCTTCTTCTTGACATCATACTCTTTGGATTGCTCCTTCCAATCAAGTGATGTCAAGTGTTAGAGTTTCTATGATCCTGCTTAAACTTTGAGTGACTCTTGTGTTCATGCAATTGCATAGACACAATAGTGGTAAAAACTCCTTAGCTAAAAAATTGATCTAATCCTACTAACTCCCCAGCAATGATTCCAAAAACTTGTTGAGGCAAGTTTTAATCTATTTAAAACCCTGCATAGGTCGTGGGTGTAGTATGTGAAGTGTCGATCTCTCGAGGAGTTGTTGAACTAATCTAATTCTAAGTTATCTACGGCCTAAAGAATTATTAAAATGAAAATAAAAACTGTATAAAAAAGTAAACATGTGAAGATGATTGATTGGAATTAAAATGTAAAATTAACACACAAAGAATCAAATTGAGCACCACTAAATTAACAATGGAAATCAAACAAGGAAGATTAGCATATTATGAGAAGGAGGATTTATCTTATCATCAAATGCTAACATTATTACTTTTGAGTTAATACGGTATTGGTCTTAGACTTTCAAAGGGTAAATTACTCTCTCTCAAGTTATAATCATTAAACCCTACATCATAATCCCTAATTGAATTATGAAATTAGCAATCTCTCAATTAACAGAAAACTCAATCCAATCAAATCTTAAGCCCTTTAATAGACTATCGAGTCCTCATACGAGATCTCTCTTTATATAAATTACCAATGTTATTATTTGTGTAATCTATTAGATTGTTTAACTCTCATTACTCAATCTAATCATTTTGCTCTCAGTCCACTCTCTCGATTTGTTATCAAAGAATGCAAATATAACAAATAATCATAACACTGAATGTATTAATATCAAAAGAAATCACATTAACATTGATTCAAAAAACAAATCCCTAAAGAAGTTTAGAACATCATCATCAAATCCAAATCCCTCACTATCAAATCCATCTTATATTAAAAAGAAAGAACAATAAAGATGAAATGAAATGTCACTTGGAATGGCCAAAATATTAGGAAGATAGCAGCACTGGAACTCTTCTTCTCCTTCTTCCTTTCTCCTCCTTCTCTCTTCTTCCTCCTTTCTCCCTGGATCTTTCTCCAAGTGGCAGAAAAATAGAGCTTGCTCTAGGATTCTTTTTCTTTCTTTATATAGTCTTTTCCATTTTAAATAAACCCTAGGGTTTTCCTGGGTCCAAACAATTTCAAATGTCCCTCGATAAGTCGCATTGGGGATGCTGTCTGCATTACCTGTCATGTAGGACACGGTCGTGGCACTTGATTTTTGCTCTTTTTCATTATCATGGCAGAAGGAGCCACGATCACGACAGACCCTTTATGCTTCTGTCAAGGGCCACGATTGTGGCCCTGGCTTGCTTTAGGTTTTCTTCGAATTCTCTCCCTTCTTTTATATTTGATATGAAAAACTAACAAAAATATCAAATTACCTCAAATACACAAAATTTAAGCTCAATAGCATGTTCTAAGCCATAAAACACTCAAAACATAAATGTCTAAATAAATAACACAATCATAACCTAAACATGCACTAATCATTCAATTTAACAACTAAACACATACTAAACTACCCAGTAAAACATTATGTAACCTACCACTATCAACACTCAGTCTCTATTCATTCGAAATTTTAGCATAATTAATAATCCCATTAAAAAGCTTTAACTAGCTAAGTTCTATGGGTGTCTCATATGATCCTACTATCCTTCCGCTCTTCATCTCCTTTAAAAAAATTTTAATTTCTTCCCTTATGACCTACTTGCAATGAGATCAGTTATGAAACCTCTCAAACTTACTGAGGTCCCCTAAAGAGATATTGTCCTCTATGCCTTCATTAAAAAGGCCATAGAAGTACCTCTGTCATCCACTCTTGATGGTATTTTCGTCCATGTGCACATGTCCTGTAGCCTTTGATTCCTTATGCCTTTTTTAAAAAAGTGAGCTTTTCACCCAGAGCAATAATGCGAGTCAAAATGTTCCCACCAGTTTTATATGGTAACCTTAACATAACCTTATGACTACCTCAAAGTTTAGTGGTGATACATGATGGATAATGACTTAATGGAATGGGCCCTCGTGGCCCTCAATAGCCTAGTGAAAATTTTGGGTCCAAATATTATTAATCCAAGGCCCACTATGAAGATTGAGAGTAATTTTAAGTAGGTATACACTTCCATTTATAGTGACAAAGCCCTCCTTACTTTAAAGGAGTCATGGTCATTTATGCATACCACCATGTTTCTATTTCTTCCACCTCTAGTATAAAAGGGAGAACCATCTCAAAGGTAAATAGTTCCAAAAATTCTTCATAAACACTTTTACATAAATTTAAAACTTGATTTAAACATTAAAACTTTAGTATCAAAACAATCTTTCAACATTTTGTTTTGAAAACTTGAAGATTCTAGCCATCTCAACCACCCAAAGGCATGCAAGCCATGTTGATAAGTCTAGCCCATCAATTTATATACACAATTGTTAATGTCAATTTTAATTAATACAAGATTAAAATTAAAATAGCAAATTAAGAGAATGACCTAATATTTTATCATATATGATTTAAGTTGTAAAACATTTTGAAGGAGTTTTAAATGTTTAAGGATGCAAAATTAACCAAAGTTCTAACCAATACATTTTAACTCCTTTAAGCAACTTGTTGACCAAGTGAGGACTTAACCTATAGTTTTATAGATAAAAAAACATATTACTATTAATGAATTGACTTTTGGTGATATTAGTAACTATATTATAATGAAATAAAGCAAAATATGAATGATGAATTTTAACATAGGTGCAAAGTAAGTGTAAGCATCAATTGAATAATCAATGGTTGGTTAAAATGAGTAAAATGGAGCACATATGCAATTGTCTTAATAAAGTCATTATAATCTTTTTTGCAATATTATCTTGTTCATTTCAAGGCTTAATCATTGCACGAGCATTTATGTATAAGACACAATACATAAATCCTTTCATAATTAAGAGAAATTTTATTTTGACCTTTAAAATAATTTTAATGAAATTTTCAAATAATTTAATATTAATTTTTAGTTAAAGGATTATGGTTGATCTTTCAATAACTTGAAAAATAATTGGCAACTTGTTTTTAGACAATTGATCCATCAATGTATAAGTGTGGTTGAGTAATGTGTTGTTTTTAAACACATTGATTGACAATGTACAAGTGTGATTAAACAGTATACCAGAAGAAGTAAAAAAATTGTTTACCATGAGTTTATGTGTCGTATTGTTTGATACATTTATCAACTAGTATGGCATATTGGTTAATCAATGTTCCAAATCGGTCAATCAATATCATTATTATTGGTTGTTGTAATAACTAATTTTTGTTTTAGCATCTTTGTACGGTTATTTTATGTATAAATAGACCACATACAAGTTGTGAGTAGTTAGTTGGACATGCTAGAGAGTTTCTAAGAGCCTTAAGAGGTAAGAGAGTGAATATATGCATTGCATAACACATATAACTATTGTTCATTTTTATGAGCAAGAAAGTAGTACTTGAGTTTTATACTTACTGTAATTGAAGAAATTGATTCAGATACACTTTATAAGGTTATTATTCATCCATTATAAAACAATATGATTGTATGGGTGTTTCTTCACCCATGGCAAAGAAGATATTGTCTAGAGGATTATATTTTACCTGTTAAAGTAAGAAGATAGTGAATTTTTAAATAGTGTTAAGGGAGTAGATGATGTTAAGAGTTGTTTGGTTGAACTACCATAAATTAGTTTTATCTCTCTCTACTTTCATTTATTTTTATGGTGATTTTTTAATAATTATAATATTTACATTTTCCACAAGTATTCATTAGAATAAGAAATTTATTCTTTAGTTTACAAATAGGAAAAAAAGTTAGTGCACAATTCACCCGCTCTCATATGTCATCTGGGGACCACCAATTGGAATTAGATTTAAGTCTCATTAATTTCATAGTTTCTAGATTAGTTTGAGAAGATATCTATATAAATTATAACATAATTTAATTTGTTTTTGGGCAAAGAAGTAAAAATATATATATATAGCCCCATTCTTTGATGAAGATAGGTTATCTTTATTAGAAAACTAGGATGAAATACTTCATTTTAGTTGAAGGGGTTGATATTTTGGATGTTGTAAATAAAGGACTTTATGTCCTAACGAAATCCTTAGCGAGAGATATCTTGGAGACTAAAGCACCAAAGGATAGAAGTGAGTGGGACAATAAGTATAGGAGACTCATTGCATATGATGGCGCTATTAATTTGGCGAGTGAGCAATCTATGGTGACAAGTATACGCTTTGTGGCTAATAATGATAAGTTACTCTTTAAACACTTACAATGATTATAGCATTGATCTTTCGTATCATGTGTTAATTAAATGTCGAAAGGTCTTTGATGTTGAAAAGAAAGAATCACCTTCCAAATATAAAGAGATTTTAAAGCTCTTAGATGTATGTATAAATGAGAATGAGAACTTGAAATGTGATATGTATGACATAATAGAATCTAAGAGTGTCGTTATTTCCTATGAAAATGAGCTTGATTTGTTACATAGGAATTGGGTATTTAAGAAGGAGATTAGCATCCTTAAAGAATCATTGTCTAGATTCACTATAGGTAATGAAAAATTAAATAGCATTCTTAAAGCCAAAGAGAGCTCAAAATGATAGGCAAGAGACTGGTACACTTATAAAAAGTGTACCACATAATGCCAAGATAATTTTTATAAAGGAAAATTATATTTATGATGACGAATTATTGCCTAATCATATGGGCATATAATATGCAATTATGTATATGAAAGCTTAAAATAGTCATGCATTATCCTCTAAGTCACAAGGTAAAAAGAAACTTCATACTTTCATAAGGTAAAAATAGACACAACATTCATAGTATCACCCAAAAAGAACATATAAAATTCTTCCCATTCATATATTCCTCTTTATCATTAAAATAGCATAAAAAAAGCTCATTATCGTCTAATTCATTATAAGAAACAAAAAAACATTAAATTTGCTCAAAAGCACCATAAATTGTATTTTCATAAACAAGAGTATGTCATATCTAAATTTGAGGCCTGACTATCATAAGGGAATTCATAATTCCCCACATATCTAAAAGAGAGTTTCATACCCTTTACACATCTAAACAATGCCTAAAAATGTATATCTTTGTCATATGAGATTAACACTTTCAATTCCCATTATATGAGATATTCTTTTTATAGTGATTAGAACATATGCATAAAATTTTTGTTGGATTCAATGTTTGTTACGTTAACCTAAAAGAATATGGGTTGAAAAAGTTTTAGTAACTAACTCCCAAGAAGCTATTAATGGTACCTCCAACAATTTAGTTTTCAAAATTTTTTCATTAATCATTGCATTATATGCGAATATTTATACGGGGATCTAACTATGAATAATCGGTATTGGTAGCCAGAGTACATGGTGTTTGTTAGAGATGAAGCCTGTTTTCCAAACAATGCAATAGCCAATTTCGTCATGTTCATTCTAACTATAGATGACATTTACTAGATAGGCATACAAAATGTGAAAGAAAAGTACGTGGACAAGTTTTGTAATATGTTTTTTTTTTCCAAATGTGAGATGAGATGTGATTAAGAATTGAAGAGGAAAAGTAAAGAAAAAGAAAACAGAGAGGTGTGAAAAGGGGTGGAAAGTTGGCTGGTTCAGCTTCAACGTCTCAGAGCGACAAATTCATCGCGACTTCCTTTCTTTCCAGTCCTGGCAGGCAGTGCCAGCCCAACCCCGACAGCAACAAATCGCTAAGTAAAAGGGCGTTGTCGTCAATTCATCGTATTCATTATTTATTCTCTTCCATTTCAAAAACATATAATTAAAAATCTTCTTCTTCTTCTTCTTCTTCCCATATATATATATGTCTCATCATCTGCTTTCTTTTATTTTGCGAGAGCATCTCAAGAGAGGAGGTGTTTTGGGTCCCCAATTAAAACTCCTCGTCTCGACCCTCAATTTTTTTTCCCTGCTTCAGTATCTTTATTGTGCGTGAAGAAGGAGGAAATTCATGGCATCAGAAAATTTCAGCGACAAGAACACTGTGTTCAGGAAGCTGAAGGCCAAATCGGAAAACAAGGTTTCTTTTTCTGGTTTGCTTTGCATTTTGCTTCTTTCAGATCCGATTGTTTTCAGGTTCTGGGATCTTGATCTTGTGTTTGATTGCTCTTTTATTTTTCTTCTTTCGGCAGATGTGTTTTGATTGTAACGCAAAGAATCCTACTTGGGCTTCTGTTACTTACGGGATCTTTCTCTGCATTGATTGCTCTGCTGTTCATCGTAGCCTTGGCGTCCACATCAGCTTCGTCAGGTAATTCAAGTTGGGTTCCTTTTCTAGACATGATATTCAAATGGCTGATTTTGGTTGGAATTTCCCTTTTTTTTTTCCTTTTTTTGTTATCAGGTCAACCTTGTTTGTTTATTAATCTAATGCCCTTTGCACATTCATTGTTTCTTTTGATAATTTTAGTATCCTGGTAGCGAAGTAGCTAGATTTATGCGCAAAGTTTGTTTCTTTTTCTTTATATTATTCACAATTTAGCTGGTAAGGGGATGCATTTGAAGATTTTGGAAATTCCTAGCTTTTGATAATCAATGGTTCATTTTCTGGATCAATTTGTATTGATCTACATACGATATAATCATAGAATGGCAAATTGAATTTTCAACATGTTTGTCTACGGTCTGAGATGCTGTGCAAACATTGCCGTAGTTAATGAGGCTTCTCACCAAACAGGAAGAAATGCTATCACTTGATCCGTTTCTTGTCTGTCCTATTTTATCATTCAGTGGCATTTCTTCTCCCTTCTGTTGTTGATGTTGTGGTTATGCAACAATCTAATGGCATATTGCTCTGAACTCACTAATTGACTCTTATAATTGTGGATCAAACTTTTAACTGTACCAAATTTCTAGTATCCTATTGGTAGAGAGATTTGATTTGTGATTAGCTTCATTACACCATTTCAAAGAGAATAACTGTAATGTTTGCTTGTAGGTCTACTAACTTAGACTCATGGACTCCTGAGCAATTAAGAATGATGAGCTTTGGGGGAAACAACCGAGCGCAGGTTTTCTTTAAGCAACATGGTTGGACTGATGGCGGGAAGATTGAGGCCAAGTATACATCTAGAGCTGCTGAGTTGTATAGGCAAATACTTTCTAAAGAAGTTGCCAAAGCTATGGCAGAAGATTCGGGCTTGCCATCATCACCAGTTGCTTATAAATCAGCCCAAGAAGCAAATGGGATTTCCAGTGTCAAGGTCAATGATACTCCTAAAGCAAGTTCAGTAGCAACACAAGAAACTTCAAGTCTCCCCTCTTCCCCTAAAACTTCCCATCCAGTTATCAGCACTACTGTGAAGAAGCCTCTTGGTGCAAAGAAAACTGGGAAAACAGGTGGCCTTGGTGCTAGAAAACTCGCTACAAAAGTAGGATTCTCTTTCAGCTCTATGAACATATAGTTTGATCAACTGAAGTATCTTCTAAATAGGTCGTATTTGGATTCTTGGGATTTGCATAACTGTCGGGTGGCTTATTTTTTGGTTTTACGACTTTGTTGATTGCAGCCAAGTGAAAACCTATATGATCAAAAGCCTGAAGAACCACCAATTACAGTTCCTTCCTCTACTACCAGCACCCAAAAAGCTGGCACGTCGTTTACATCTCGCTTTGAGTATGTAGATAATGTCCAATCTGCTGAGGTAATTTCCAGTGGTCCCCAAGTGATTAGCCATGTATCTCCGCCAAAGTCATCAAGCTTCTTTGCCGAATTTGGAATGGATGGTGGTTTCCCGAAGAAAGGGAGCTATAATTCTTCAAAAGTTCAAGTAAGTGATGTGCCCTTATTATTTGTATGAAGAAGACATTTTAAATATGTTTTTAGCGTATATGACCAAGAAATAGGTGTATACTCTTAAATGTTAGTAACTTCTAAGATACAAATAGCTGGTATATGAAAGGATTCTGGAGCTTATTATTTTACATATTAAATTGATTTTGGTGATATACTAAACAAGTTAGTGCTCATATGATAAGGATTATATTTTGGACTCTGTGTACAATATTGGCAACTAATTATTTGCATAATGTGGTTCAATCTTTATCAAATTGACCTTGCTCGATTTGGATCCCACACTTATTTTATGGCTTTATTCTTATGAAACAAACAGAAAATATGTTGGATTGATGTATTAAGGTTTGAAAACAATTATTGGACTATTATGAGCCGATTCTTAGGAATTGGGGGGTTGGACCATTCTGCCTAAATAATCTATTCATAAAACTCTTAAAGTTTTAAGTTGGAGAATAATGGGACATTGTGATCAGTCTAGTTTGATTTGTGAGCTTGGTGCAATCTGCTTGTTGTGCCAGTAGTATTTTTTTGAAGCCCTCTGAGTGATTTTGGGCTTGTTTCGATTTTGCAATGAGGTTCACGCTTTAGGCTTCAATTTTACTGGTCTTGTAACAAATTTCGTGTGTTTAACGCTTTGTTTCTAGGTACGGATGTTGTGTGATGTTCCCGACAGGTTCTTAATTGGTGCATTACAATATTATTTGATTTTCGAAACTCAGGGGACAAGTAAGCAATATAATGAGCTTTGACTGATATTGGCAAGACCTGGTTAGAATATATTCACTTAGACAAATAAAAATAATGAAACCATGTTATGGTAGACTTAAGCATGACCAGTTATATAAATGAAGATAGATTGGTTTTCCCATTCAAACTCAAACGTAAAAGGAAGATTTTTCCATTTATTACAGTAATTATAGCACGTCAAATATGATGGTCTAGATGGTTAAAGACACGCATAGCCCCTCATTTTCCTCTTAGATAGTGATTGGTCTTTTGAAACTAATAAAACTGTAATCAACATTTGGACTCAGTTGCATGTGGCCATTTGGTTCTTGGTCTATTCATGTGAGATTCTGCCATATGGGGGTGGATTAAGCCCGAAATCCTGCAGTGAAGTGAAACCTTTTCTGGACTGTATTAAAGCCATATCCTTTCATAATACTTGGAATGTATCTGTTTTATTTTCTTTATGCTGTCTTTAATTTGTACCTATGTATTTTCGAATGTTATATATTATGTACATTGAAGCTGATTCTGATATCAAGCTTAGTATTGTACAAGTCATATGTTAGTGTTATTAGCTGGGATCTCTGTAGTAATACCACTTAATTTCTTTTGGCTAGCATTTGGCTTTCTTTTTCTTACATCTTGTTTTACAGATTACTGAGACAGATGAAGCAAGGAAGAAATTCTCAAATGCAAAGTCAATCTCATCAGCCCAATTTTTTGGCGATCAGAATAACGCTGATATTGATACTCAAGTTTCTTTGCAGAAGTTCTCAGTATGTTCTCTTACTGCTTTTATTTGGGATTAGTTCATTGTAATTATTTTCACTGATAGGTTTTGAGGATTTTTATCCATAACATGTTCTTCGTAAGTTAAGGTGCTGAGTAAAAGAAAGTGGACAGCTTGGTAATTGTATTAAAAAGTTGTGAAATTAATCAGAATCAAAGCTAAGGTGTTTGGTAAATCTGTTGATTAATTAATAGATATATAATTGCTAACAAGAACAAATAATATTATCAATTACAAAAAAATATTTATTTATTAAATAATCATGTAAAGACACAATAGAAATAGAATTATTGTTTGTTATATGAACCCTCTTTTCTCAAACTGTATTCTGGAAAAAAGCATGCAAAAGGTGCTTTTAATACCGTGGTTTTGAGGGGGTGCTTTTCCAGATTGTGATCTTGAAAATATTAATCAAACATTTTAAGGTTTACTTGATGAAAACTTGCAACTCTCAAATGCAGACCTAGAAGCAATCTCAAGCACCATATTATTCCTCTTCTTTTAGTTTATGCTCAAGTCTATTTATGCTTTGGGAACTCGTTGACAGCATCTTCAGTATTTGAGATATAAATAACATGCTAATCCTCATCATAGATCTCATATGTGCACGATGAGAATCCACCTTCACATAGTTTTTTGGTAATTTTGTGTATTTCTTGCAGAGTTCATCAGCCATCTCTAGCGCTGATCTGTTTGGTCATAGCAATGATCAGGCTTCCATTGATGTTGCTGCTAGTGACCTCATCAACCGCATTTCCTTCCAGGTATGCAATGTGATTTTCTGTGCATACACTTGATATATATTATTTCTTAAGTTGGAAGCTTGCAATGGGCCCTCTTTTTTCCCGTTCTTGGTTGGCGCCATGTATTGATGAGTTGCTTATCCTTGTGTTCTACCCATTTCAGGCACAACAAGACATATCTTCACTTAAGAATATTGCAGGAGAGACTGGGAAGAAGCTTAGCTCCTTGGCGTCCACCTTAATAACTGATCTGCAAGACAGAATGCTGTGATGCTGATGAGTTTTATGTTTGAATGTATCTGTGCTTGTTACATTACCTGCGGGATATTTGTAAAATTCTTTTAGAAGAAAAATAAGATTTAAGACTTTCCAGGTGCTTATTATTTAGTAGGACAGTGTAAAGAATCATATGATTTAGTATCTCACACAATAGTTGTGTATTTTGTAAACATTAACCGGTTTCTTGCAATGAATAACCATGATCCTAAATGTACGTAGTATTGCTCGAGACAGCTAAATGGATTATTTCATCTTCACCTTGAACTTGTATCTTTTCTCAGTATGTATTAACTTGTAATTTTATAAGTTTTACCCCTTTTTTTTTAGAGGGAGAGTTTTAAAGCAATCGGTAAAAGCTGCTTTTTTGTTTCACATGTTCGAATAAAAGAAATAGTTATTTGTAAAAATTATAAGGGAAAGTTACGCATATTGAGCACTTTCTTTAAACTCTCGTCTTGTGCAATAGATATATTGACTTTACCATTCTTTTATAATTTAAATTTCTTTCTGTAATTTTTATTTTTGAGTGTTACGGAACACCAATTCTCCCAAAGTGTAGTATTGTAGATCTCTTAAAGGTTTTTTCACCAAGTGTCCATGCTCCTATGGGGTATCATCTCCAACCGGTCATGTAAGTTTGTCCTAGCAACAAAATTTATCAATGATTTAAAAATTAAATTAGTTTAACCAGTTTAACTATAAAAAATTTAAACTGATTCATTTTTTTTTATTTTAACTTTTTGATTTGATTTATTTTATTTTTTTGTTGTTAAAAATCAATCAATTTATTAATTAATCAATTAGTTTAAGTATAATTTTCATTTAACAATCTCTCTTTTAATTTTTCAATAGATAAAGACAATCTTTTTCAATCATATTTCAGTTTCTTTTATTCAATCTTTAACTGATTTTATAAAAATTTAATATTAGTTTAACCTTTTATATCTTAAATCTCTTGTCTTATCAATTCAATTTTCAATTCAATTTTTTAAAAATCTGAAATTAAAAACAATTGCTCATGCAAATAGTGCACCCATCTACAATTGCCACGGTGGGTGTTCCAAAAAATATGGTTTGAAATTAGTTTAAGAAAAATGTAGAAAAAAATGTCGAAGAGAGAAATAAAATGAGTTTAAGGGAAAATAATTAAAAAGAGATAATGGGTCAATTATTGAATATTTAAATAGGCTATAATTTTTATTTTATTAATAAAACCAATTTTATTAATCAATGACCGTTAATAAAATAATATTTAATAAAAATATTATAAATTCATAATTTTTCAATAAAATATAAAATAGAATTAAGTAACAATAAAAAAGTATTTTAAAAATTGTGATTTTCACCTTCTTTTTTCTCTTTTTCTTTATATTAATTTTAATCTTAGAATATAATTATTTTTTAACTTTCGCTTTCTTCAAAGACTCTTCAATCTCTTCAACATTAGGAACGTTAGTAAGGTTACCTTCTTCTACTTAAGTTGCCCCTTCCAATGCTTCGAACTCGAGCACTATGACACCTAATTCCTCTTAGAATAGGACTAAACTCTTTTAAAGTCAAGTGGTAGGAGATAATTCAACTTCTGAAAAGTTGAAATTCTTTTCTCTTTATATCAACAATGACAAGACAGTGGTAACTTTGCCTTTGGATGTTTTCTAGGCTGAGGCAACTAAGTGGTTAACCTCTCTAGTAAGTTCTTCGCAGGGAAGTGATCAACTTTTTTCATGCTATAAATGTGGTATCTTACTAATTGGACCAAGTTAGGACCAGAGAATATTTATATGAATGAAGAAGATGTATAAGTTTAATAATGAGAGAAACCTAACAAAAGTGTTGGAGGTAAGTTGATGGCACATACAAGGGAAGTTAATAATCTTTTACAAGTGAAACTATAAGATGATGCTAGTAAAACAAATGATGGAGAAGATTGCAATGCAGGCTTGCTTTTATAACTGATTAGTGGAATATTGGTCTATATTAGGATCGAGTTGTAGATCGATTGAAATCTTTGATTATCTTGATGACTATATTGCAGAACTTAAAAAGTTAAATTATGCAAGAATAGTTATAGAAATTGAGTTGGATAAGGAACTATAAGTTTGATGAAGATGAATGATATTGATGAATTAAAAGAGACAAAAGTAGAAACTATTTAGTAATGAAAATTTTCAAAACCCTAAACATCTAAATATGAAGACCTACATATAAGAGGATTGATATTGAAGAATACGTTGATTTATTGAATTTAGATCAAAACCAGACTAACTTGGATGAAGAAAAGGAAACATTGACTCTAAGTTCTAAGCAAGGAAAATAAGGAGAATTGTGCAAAGAATTTGATCAAGATGGAATTATTGTCTAAAATAAAGAGAAGAATAAGATGGAGGAGAAGATTAATGTTAGTATTCCAAATGCATCCTTAGACCCTCAAAAGTCTAATGAATTAGAATAATAGTTACAACACAACAATGATTTTCAATCTAAAGGGCACAAACTTCAATGCAATTATGATGTTGTGGTATCTAACAAGGAGAGACCAGGGAGGAAGCTTAAGAAAAAGGAGTAAATAGCCATCTTTTACTAAAATATGGCAATAATAACTTGAATATAAAGGGGTTTAAATTGTCCCAATACACAACAGATACTGAAAGACAATTTGATTTTAAAGAATCCTATTTTGTTTAGTCACTAAATAAAAAACTAACTTGCTTTGAAAAGGCCTATAATTTTTTGAAAAATAATGGTAGTGATTAATAACCATCAAGTTCACTATAATGGAAGAATTATAGTTGTATTTAATCCTCATCACATTCAAACACAAAACTAACTATTCATAGATCAACTTTTGTATTTCCAAGTAAACTTTATCATTTCAATATCAATATTAATGCCACTTTTATTTATATAGCTAATTTAAATTTTTAAGGAAAATTCCACTAGAGGATCTGGAGAATTTGCAATTTAATAGTTTAACCCATTGGTTTTATGTGCTCATAAAGATGAGGGTCAAAAATTAGGGTTAAAGTAAGCCAATAAGGAATTTAGAAAAGTATGATTTGACTAAGAACTTTAGATCCCACATTAAAAGGACATCTTTTTATTTGGAGTCATAACTAAAGTGGCATAGGCTTCATAAAAAAAAGCTAAACATGACTCTCATTAATTCAAATTAGATATCAAATTTTAGGAGTAGCTTTCATGTTCGTTAACAATCCATTATACTTGAGTCACACCCAACAAAAAGTGAGTATCCCCATCCATAAAATAAGGAGAAATTCTCCATAAACTCTAAATGCTTTACTAGTTAGAGAATAACCAAGAAACATACCAACATCAGATTTTGAATCAAATTTTCCTAGGTTCTTCTTTCCATTATTATGAATAAAAACTTTGCAACCAAATGGATGAAAATATGAAATGTTGGGTTTCTTACCTTTCCA
>JANZLF010000005.1:13788062-13806071 GCA_026546835.1 Erythroxylum foetidum | reverse complement strand
ATCCCAAAATACCTGAAATAATTTCTTAACCAATTCTATACATTTTATTATTATCAAAACATAAAAGGATTTAATTTTTCAACCACCATTGGTCCAACAAATGTTTCTAATTAAATTGAAGTTATTAGTGTAATAATAAATTTGAAATAACTTGTTGATTGAATTAAATTAATTAAATGAAACCTTAAGTTTAATTATTTAAAAGGAATTATCTTTTCATACTTTTTTAAGCATTTTGGCTTTAATGATATGCTCATATTATAGGACACATTTCAACCTATTATTCAAAAGTGTTAAATATTTTTTTCTAGAATTTGTTTCAAGAAAATGGTTGTAATGAGAACCCCAATTTTAATTCAAACACTAGCACAACATAATCATATGAATTTCATGAAAGCACAATTGGATCAATATCATATAGTGCCTAGGACAAACCTAATGTTACATGTTATATTGGTGACTAACATGATACAACATTTCATCTTTGTTGGTTATCAAGGGTTCTCCACTCCGATGAGCAAAAATGAAGCATTTTGCAAAATATCCATGTCCCAACACAGAGATATGTTTAGTTAGAGTGTGGAATACTCTATTGGATCATATTCACACTTATAATTGGGTAGAGTAAACTTTCTTGAAAGAGCATAAAAGAAGAAAAATATCTAGAGATCTTAGTTGTAATGGCCTATCATTATAAAGCTAATAACATGTATGAATTTTAATGATTTATCTAAAGAACTAATCCACTCAATTACCTATAGAATTTGTCAAATTCCATATTAATAGGATTCATTGAATTTTATAATTTTAGTCAAAAAATGTTAAGTTACTATGAAGCATTCATTGTTTGTAGCAATAGCTAAATTTTGAGTATTATGTGTTTATTAAAATGCATTGTTCTATCAATTTTATATATATAGTAATACATAAATAAATCATAAATAAGAATATCGGATGGGAGAATTCAATCCTGAGGCATACGAAGCTAATGTAAAACACAGTGAACTGACACATTCTTGCATCTACGTTAAGAGCATCTGAAAATGTTCTTAACCCATAATATGAATACCAAGATGACATAGGATGCTCTAAGGCACCTATCAAAAAACATCCTGAGACCTCTAAGCTATATACTATGACATATATGGCCAAGTTATGCTCCTAAGGAGTTAAAAACTAAGAAGTGGAAGCACAATGGTGAGTCTAAATGAAAAGTGAAAAAAAAAGCCTTCCACAATTCTTAGTATTCCAAGAATAACTAAAGCCAACTAAAATGCTAAAGGAAAAGGTCCTCCCACTAAGAAAAAGTTTTGGTGTCAATGTTTTAGTTTACTTTTGATTCGATATTGATTTCTATAATAATAGAAAGGACAATTTCTTGAGATTATAATATTTACAATTTTATGCTGGATGGTTTTGTTATATTATATATTGTTTATTAAACAAATAATATTATTTTTATTTAATAAGCTCATAAAATTGTTATAATATTTATGCTAATTTGTGGCATGCTAGACTTGATCATATTGGATAAAATCTAATAAATCGATTGGTCAAACTTATTTTGTTTAGAAGATCTACATAAAGTAGGATAATCTACTTGTAAACGTTGTCTTGATAACAAAATAGTGTGAAAATCATTAAATATGGGGCAAAAAGTTGCTAAGCTATTGCAATTAATTCGTTAACATATCTATAGATAAATAGATGTGAAAGCATGGTATGAAAGTACTTATTTCATCACATCTATCAATAATTATACTTATTATAGTTATAGTTGAGAATCCATAAGATAAAGTCAATAAAGAATTCAAGAATTGATCAAGTATAAGAATAGTTATTTGATCAATTCAAGATGTTATGTGATGAAAATTGAATGGATAGCTAATAACTATCATATCAATTTACTAATAAGATGGTGTTACAGAGATAAGAAATAGCACTCTTATCATGG
This sequence comes from Erythroxylum foetidum, assembly GCA_026546835.1. NCBI lineage: Eukaryota > Viridiplantae > Streptophyta > Magnoliopsida > Malpighiales > Erythroxylaceae > Erythroxylum > Erythroxylum foetidum. The sequence continues at coordinate 13,804,117 of JANZLF010000005.1, read as the reverse complement.
TTAATTCTATAATGATATAAGAAAATTTGCCTATCACCTATTAGGGTGACATGTTATTGCTAATCAAATATGTACCTGATAGGAAGCCTATGAAATCATATCTTAAAAAACATGAGATATGGATAGGTAAGAGACTTAATAAACCATATCTGATTTCTTGAGAATGTATTTCTTACCTATATTCATGGTTCCTCTTATAAGTATGAGAATTTAGTTTCCGAAATGAAGAAGAATATCACTAAAAGTTTTTTTTTAACATTACAAAGGGTATATGTTCAAAGGTGGACAAGGCAATAAACAAACAATTAAATTTGTGTCACAAGATATCTCATTTTTAGAGAATGATTTTCCAAAGCAAGAAAAATAGTTCAAAACTTATCCCTATATGGGAGACTTGAATCATAATGATGATGTAAAATGAGATCAACTGAATGATACTCATCATAGTGGGAGTAATTTGAGAGATGATGAATTGGTCTCTGATCAATGACAATTGCAACTTAGCAGGAGTTCTTTAGCTCTATCTAATTTGAGTGGGAGTAATATAAATGTAAATATATTTGTTTCTCAAATTTTCACTACACCCATATTTTGAGTGGATTATTCCTCAAGTAATTTTTAAGTTGAAAGGAATAAGCTTTGTTGTAATTGCGAAATTAAAAAATAAACGTAGGAATATAAAAAAAAGCTCTATCTAGTATTGCTGAGAATGAATGAGTTATGGCAGTGAAAGAAGATTAACCTTTAATAAGTTCAATCTAAGTATAAGACTTAGATAATCTTATGAATGACATGCAATCATCCAGAACAAATACATTTTTCAAATTTTAAGTAAAATATTGATGGTAATTTTGAAAGATATAAAATGTACATAGCGACTAAAGGATACACACATTCTAAGAGATCAATTACGAGAATAAATTATCATTATTTGTTATATGGTTTACATCATTTCGACTTATTCTACCATCAATAATTCAAATGGATCCTCATATACATCAAATGGATGTATAGACTATGTTCTTAAAAGAACTAGATGAATGAATCTATATGATATAACCACTGTTGGACCCCGATTTTTTAGTGAAATTTAGAAATATTAAATGTATGAAATGAGTTTTTTTGTATATGTATTGTGTTATAGATGTTATTGTGCTTTAAGCAAATTGATGAGAAAAGAATTGATTGGTTTTGATGACTTTGACATTTGAGTAGATTTGTATGGGTTATGAAAGTTAAAGTGAATGACTTGATTGAAATGGAAGTTGAAAATCAAGAAATAAAGAGTGAAAGTGTGAGAATTTGTTGAATTATGAAAGTTGACTTTTTGGAGATGAAGAGTTCACTTTTTGGGCTGAAACTTTGTGAATTTCTCTTTGATGATTTAGACAAAATTTGATAAAATGATCTCCATAAAACTTGTATCTTCTGTTGAGCACTTTCTATCGCCATAAAGTATGATATTTTTTGATATCGGGATTGAAAGTTATGACCATTCGAAATTAAGTATATTTTACTTTATTTTTTAAAATGCTCTTAAGTGTAGGATTGTGTATGCAGTGTTTTGAGGAAAATTATGGACTGATATGTTTTGAGTTAAGTTAAGTGGTCTTATTTAAAGTTTTATAGGAAGTTTATAGCTTTACAATGATGTATAATATGTTATTTTTGGATGTGGAAATTAGAAGATATGAAATTTGGAAGTTTGGATGTTGTTTTAGGATGACACATTTCTGGCAGAAACTTTGATTGAAAAATTGACCCAGATAGAGGTTGAAATTTCTTTTAAGTTTTTCATGAAAGTTTTAGATTATATTTTGATCTTTCCATTGATGTAAAGTATGAAATTTTTGGACCATGGAATGTGAAGTTAGAAATTTTAGAAGTGTGATACTGTTTAGGGAGACTTAAATTGGATAGAAAATTTGAGTGGATTTTTGACCTCTTTTGAGACGGAATTTATTTTTCGTTCTTCATGGAAGTTGTAGAGCTTCCTTTTATCTTTCTTTTGATACCAAGTTTGTGAATTTTAGACTTCTGTGTAAAATATTATGAATTTTAGAAGTTGGAAGGTCGCCCTAGCGAGCGGCCGTGCTCAGTCATTCTGGAGAACGACCCGCTCGATCGCTCCCACTCGGTCGCTAACGCTCGGTCGCTCCCGCTCGATCGCCCTGGCGAGCAATCCGCTCGCGAGTGTGAGCTCCGATTTGAAATTTTTCCCGACCGACCTCTCTCTATTCTTTTAACAATAACTTTTTTGTCCGACCTCCGATCGACCTGATTTTTGAAGCGTTGGATTCCTAAGACATCCTTATATCTGTCCATGGAAAATTGTGGATTTTTTAGTTTTGAATTGAGGATGAATTTCTAAAAAGGGAAATCCAAGTGCTTTGTATGAATAAAGAATGAAAAAGAAAGAAGAAAAAAATTTATACCGGATTTGATTGGTTTACACTGAGTGAGTCATGTGGTTTCCAACACGACGTTGTTCTAAAAGTGTATTGTTATCGGATGTCAAAATTTGTATTTCAGTTTGATTGAACCGTTTAGTTTGTTTGCTTTGTTTCGATTCGTTTTTGATTCCGAACCTATTTGATTGAGTTCGTTTTTGCCCTATTGTTCCGTTTTCCGTTTCTTCGGTTGGGGTCCGATCCTGAGATCGGGTCCCAACAACCACAAGGTTTCATTTAAAAAGGTCAGGATAATTTCATACTCAAATTGTTAAAGTCATTCTATGGTCTTGCATAGTCACAAAGTAAGTGGTCTATTTCATTAGTGTTATAACCATATCATATGATTTTAGTATGATTGGAAAATACCACTTAATACGTGTTAAAAGGTCCAACAATAAATGTGCAATTTTATCGTTTCATGATGATGATTATTTTTGGTATCTAGTGACAATAAGTAATTTTTTCATGAGAATAAATAAATTGGCTATCAAGCATGAATAAAATGAAGAATATGCCTAAGGCTGCCTACACTTTTGCAGTTATAATTGCAAAGTATCATTTAACTAGAGCTTTTTTACTGTTATAAGCTCTCAATTTAATACTTGAACAATTTTTGTGTGTATGAAAGTAAAATGTTTTTGTGATGCTAATTACTAAAGGTGATCACCTAAGCAATATGTAATATCCACGAATGCCATAAAAAATACAACATAAAGATGATTCTTTATTTTGAAGAAACCAATAGTCTCATGCACACTATATTATGTATGAACAAGTACATTGAAAGATTATAATAGAAAACTCAAATATCATTATCAAATCAAACACATAGGTATCAAATATAAATATGTCAAGGACATAGTATAACAAAAAGAAATGAATATGTCTAGTGACTATTTATGATAGTTGTTATTAATGATAATAATTTGTTTGTCATAGAATATTTGATACAATATATGTTTAATTGAGAATTAAAAAACATTTTCTAGAATAAATTTTAAATAAAAATTCAATTTTATAAATATGAGAATGATTGATTTTAAATTAAGCTTTTTATTCTAGTGTGAATGTTAAATGAGCATTGAACATTCAATTCTTGATATAAGAAGTATGTTAGACAGATATGAGATACCTTCCCTCACAGGTGATCACCTCCATTATTTTGTAGGAATGGAGATGAGAATAGTTTCTAAGTAATTTATTTAGGTAATAAGCGAGAGTTCAAAGCTTAAAGCACTAATGTCAATGTGAAGTACATTGAAGTGTGTAAAAGGATATTAGTAATGACAAACATAAAGAAATGATTTGTTCACCCAATCTATCTTAATGTGAAAAATGTGAGTTTTGAATGGTGGATTAAATAAATAAATGAACTCAATTTAAGCATTAATTATACATGAACTATAATCTGTATGGTATTGAAGAAAAGACATACATTTTAATAAAAGAGAGTTAATATTGTAACATATGAATCATACCATTTTAGTATTTTTGAACAATAAGGATAATATAAGTCATATTCTCAACTTATATTGTATAAGGATCCTTTAAGGCTATATGCATCTCAAATTTAAGGTACCTTTTTTACTGGGGTTCTAACCCTATAGAATTTTGTTAGAAAATTATGACTGATTCAATATAATGGGACATTCTAGAAAAGAGAATCAATTTGATTCAAAGGATTACAAAATAAAGAAGATCATTTCAATTCTAAGTTTGCATCAAGATGTATTCAAAATGCCCACCTTCTATATAACAGGTAATACGAATACAAAATATTTATATAATGAGAATGACATGATGATTGATGGAATAAATAATCTCATAATATATTAGCCACATGAAATATGAGACTAGTATGAGTAATGCATAATCATTTTCTTTATGGTCAATTAACTTTTTTTGTGAGTAGGAGATAATAGATAAGTACACATAATATGTTAATAATATGAAACTTTGTAATTGTAAATGTCACAACTATTATAAAATCATATATAAGATATGATTTGCTATAAGCATAAGTGGATTGAAAAACAAAAAATTTGAAATCACTAAAAAATTGTGTAGAAATGGTTCTACAAGTTTTAGGATGCTACAAATCTCTTATCGTATGAATTATAACAAAAATTCCTATATGATTTTTGTTCGATTAGTGATACAAGTAGAAATACAAAATATTTATAATGATAATGAGATGATGATTGATGCAAGTCTCTAATCCAGTATATTATCTACAAATGAAAATTTCCTAGGAGTTTATGCAGACTTTAATCCTGTAATAAGAAAATTATCCGACGCTTACACCATTATTCCTTAGTTAGGAAACTCATTTTAAACCTTTGCACCACAGTGTCTTACATAACCAATTACATTAATTGAGACTAGCTTTATTGAAAACCTATAAGATAATTGTCCTTTCTAATGTTTATAGTCTCTCCAACCTTAGACTCGAACCCTAATGTACCCCCTCCAACGGATTTTCTTCTACCTCTAGTCAACCTAACACTTTTATGGAAACAAGTTGTGGGGATGAGTATGGAAAAGCATTACACTACTCTCCTCTCAAAATGGAGGAAGGCAAATGTAATGGCTCCTGATATTCAAGTGTTGAAAGGTGGTGTAAAAGCTTGGAAGTCAACATTAGTTGGATTCTTCTAAGAGAAAAGAATATTATTTTTTATTATAAAGGAATAGGTAATTAAAAGTTGGAGAAATAAAGGGTTGAATGAGGTATTAATGTTTATAAGACAAACTAATATTGTTTAAATTTGTCAAGCTAATGCCAAAAAGGTTTTGGAAGCTAAACATTGGCATATATAGAGTCAGCCTTTGTTTCTGCAACCTTGGAAACTAGGTCTAAGTTTAGATAATGTAAACTATGAACAAATTCCAATGTGGATTAACTTATATGGTATCCTATAAGAATACTGGTCTATAAAGAGTCTAAGTTCCTTGGCAAGTTATATGGGCATACATATATGCATGAATGAAACTATTGCCCACTATCGAAGGATAGGTTATGTGTAAGGACTAAGAATGGAAAGGATTAACATTATTTCATTCTCATCATGCAACTAAGCAAAAGGGACGAGCTTGTGTAGGATTTAATGAAGAATACATATCATTGGAGATCCAAGCTTTAACCTCACAAGAAGAAGTGGATGGACACGGGCAGAAGATTTGTGAAAGTGGATTATAAGGAGCTTGTACACCTAGAAAAACAAAAAGAGGTCAAGAGCTAGACAAATCAAAAAAAAAACCTATTGTTGATAGGAGTAGTGTCATTACAGGTATAAATAAGGATCCTTATATATGATGACGAAATTTATCCTAGGTTTCATCTCCCAAAGATTTACACCAAAAGATGTTAAGAGGTGTAAAGTGGGAAGAAGCAAAAGGCTATAACAATCGATGAGGGTGGAGGGAATGGTGATGGTGAAAATGATGTTAAACCTAACCTAGATGTTGAGATGTTGGAAACCCCTAAGAAAATGGTAGAGGAAGATAGGAGTTTCCATGGGTTTTCAAGAAGGAGAACTGGTAGAAACAAAAGGAATGGAGATTACACCAATAAAACAAAATCATGATGAATGTGGTAACATGGAAAATCAAGGGTTTCAACAACCCCATAAACATAACGCTATTGAAGATTTCATATATAGCAATAATGTATAGTAGTTATAGGAATTCTAGAAACCAAATTTAGGATTAAGAATTTTGAGAAGCCTAAAAGTAGGGGCTTCAAGTGGTCTTTTGTTTCTAATCATGACCATCAATTTCTAGGGAGGGTATGATCAGGTTTAATTCTAAGAAAACTCATATGATAATCCTAAACTCTAGCTCACAACATATAAACACAAGGATCAAATTTATAACAAAATATAGAAACTTGGAGATTAACTTTATCTATGGGTCTAACTTTGAGCTTCAAATGAAGGAATTATGGAGAAAACTGAGGTTGAAGGCAACTTTAGCCTCAAAAACTATTTCAAGGACTTCATGGATTGCATTGAAGCTATAGGAGCTATTAATCTTAGCATGGAAAGTAATCTCTTCATGTAGTCAAATAAACATTCTAGGAATTATCACATTAGGAAGAAAATAGATAGAGCCTTGGTAGTAGTCTTAATGAATCTCGGTATCTCGAACCATAGTCTAATAATGGTATGGAATATTTGAGAATGTTAAAAAGAAGTTCCTTTTTAGGTTTAATTATTATCTAGTCAACAATGAGGGTTTTTAGAGGCAGTTGTAAGAAGGAAGGAGAAAAAGGTTTAGGGTGAAAAAGTTGGAATGTATAGAGGAAGAGCTTAAAATTTTGAAAAAATAACATATGCAATGATACTTTGTTTCCAATTGGAAAAGACCAAGGGAATCTTGAAGAATGTCCAGAACTCTTTATACAAGAAACTAAGAGATGAATGGTGATTAGAACAAGGGTAAGCAGTTATGGAAGGTTACACTAAAGCATTAAAGGATCACTTTTCTCTTCTGAAACAAAGATATAGAATATATTGTTTGTAAAGGGATGATAGAAACTCTAAATTCTTCTTTAGCTCAATCTTAGTTAGAAGAAACATAAAAAAGATCAATGTTATCTGGGATCAACAAGGTAATTATATTTCCTCTCGAGGCATTGAAAGAGAGAGCTTAGGAGTATTTTAAAAGAATTATAGAGGAGTAGGTAACTATCAATACCAACTCCCTGGTTCTGAACTCAGTAAATTCTAAGCAGTTTTTAAGAGAAATAAGTGAGGCCTTAACAACCCCTTTCCAAGATAAAGATATAGAACATGTTATGTTTGAATTGTAAGTTAAGAAAGACACAAAACTAGATAGTTTTAATGGATAATTCTAATATAAGGCTTGGTCATAATTAAAGATTTGGTTAAAGAGGTTGTTTTAGAAATCTTCAAGTTGGATTATTGCTAAGCTCCTAGCTAAGATATTGAAGAAGGTGTTGCAATATCTAGTGAATCCAATCCATTCTTAGAGGGAAGGTACACAAGGGATAATATCCTATTATCTCAGGGGTTATTTAGAGGATATTATAATAAGAAATACCCTACTAATGATGCCCTAAAGATAGACATCCACAAAGCATATGATTCTTTGAGTTGGGACTTCATTTAATTGGTTTTAATTTTCCTACTAAGTTTAGTAATTGCTTACCTATATGTTTCATTACTCCACCTTTCTCAATTTTGATAAATGGGAAATCTTCTCAATAGTTTCAAGGAAGGAAAGGAATCAAGCAAGAGGACCCTCTTTATGTTTATATTTTTGTCTTTGGTACAAAAGTACTCTCAAGGTTACTAAACCATAGAATAACATCATTTTACTTTTAAATTTCATAACAAATGCAGGATACCAAGAATCTCTCACTTACTATTTGCAAATGATCTTTTAGTGTTTGCCAAAGCTTAAAAGGAATCCTTAAAGCTAATTATAGACACAATTCAAACTTTTAAGAACTAGTCAAGCCATAAAATCAATCGACAAAAGATATTCATCCTCCTATCCAAAAAAGCTCTTAACATGGCAACAGGACTCTCTAGCTTAACTTGTATGTAGGCGAAGGAGTCTTCCTTTATATATCTAAGAGTACTTATTGCTTCTAAGAGGTTATTGTTTGAGGAATGTATGTCTTTAGTGGAAAAGATGATCAAATTATAGAGTAACATTTGCTTATACTATGCTGATAGAGTATTCCTAATCAAGGTAGTAATCAACACTACGCATGCGTATTAGAGCTCACACTTCAACTGTTCTAAAGGTCTTATTAAACCTGCAATTCATGTGAGTTGGTCATAGTAATAAAAGGTTCAGAGCCAAGGTGAGCTGGAAATAGGTTTGTGACGATAAGGAGAAAGCAGGGCTAGACATAATACTCGTTAAGATATGTAGTAAGATTTTTATAGAGAAGAAAATCTAGAAAATATTAGTTCACAAAGAGTCCGTATGGGTTCAATGGATTCACGAATATTATCTCAAAAGTAATAGTTTGCGGGAAGTACATGCGAGTTCAAGAAGATCTTTCTTTTTCAATCAGTCAATAAGGAAAAGAGTTATACTACAAATAGTATTAAGTGCATAGTCCAAAATGGTAAGACAACCTTTTTCCATTTTGACAATTGGTTCAATATGGGTGTAATCCATGATAATTAGATAATGAGGGAAGTGACAAAAGTAAGCATTTGGGTAGGAGATAATGCATGTAAAGATGTCCTAAACCCAGGGTTTAGTTCATATTATCCCTTATTATAATCCTAACAATAGGAAACTCGACTCCTATAGATGGGTTCAACATTACTCAAAGGAGTTTCCTAACTCATCATATGGGAAACAAATTGGAGGTATAGGGAGGAATGTGCATTGCAGAAGCTAATATGGAATCAATTCCTGCCCTTTAAAATTGCATTTTTTCTATAGCTGATGCTCAAGGATGGGGTGCTTTACTATGGCTTGGTTACAATTCTTAAACTTAATGAATAGATACCCCTCATGCAAAAGGGTGCGGGAGAGTGTAGATCACGTATTTTTTGAATGTCACTATACGAAGGAAGTCTGGAAGCAGAGTATAGAAAGGGTCTTTAATAACATTGATAAGGTGAAATGGAAATATCAGGTGAATTGGCTAGCCAATAGAGGTCAGCATTATAGAAAATCGACTAATGAAAACCAGGGAGGATGTTGGTGCAAGAGAGAATTGATGATAATAATAATGACCTTGTTTTAGTGCAGATGTCGATTCTCTCACGATATAGCAAACAAGAAGCACAACATCTCTCTTCGACAGCCATGTTTGCCAAATTAGGGCCTAATGAGAGGCGTACAAAGGAAAGTTGAATCAGAGCATATGTAGTACAGATGGAACTTTGTGAATGAACACGTGTGGAGTCATTAGTCTGAACTAATATGTAGCTAAAAATGACTCGTAACTTTTTATTTCTTAGCCAAAAAACATGAATTTTTGATTGTAAGGGACTTTAATACCAAACATGTAATCACTTTTTATGAGTTTCTAAATTCAAAATTTTTCATTAAAAACAAAGCAGACGATGAATTAATACTCCCCACGTAGCAAAACCACCACAAAAGTTTGATTTTTGAGGGAAAATTAAGTTTTGAGTTGTGAGCAAAGGGAGTGACGAAATGAGATCCTCTCTACTATATTATGACATGTTTAGTTGAGTAGAATAGCTATTCTATTATTGGTACATTCTTAAAGAATAGTTATTCCTTTGTTAGGTTAAAAAATAATATACATAATAACTAATATGAAGTTTAATTATTCCTACAATTTCAAAAATAGCTAAAAATACCTTTCTTGTCTTTGCCTATTCCATTAAATGTAGAATAGGAAAAGACAATTTTTCTCCCTATTATTATTAACATTATTGTTATTTATTGTTATTGTTATTGTTGTTTTATTATCAATAATTTTCTTATTGTTATTATTATTTGTATTATTATTATTATTATTATTACTATTATTAATTTCCTTATTATTATTAATTTTTTGTTATAATGTTGGTAGAGAATATAATTGAATATTTTGATTCTTTTGTTAATTATTCTTTGTTATCTTAAATTTATATTTTCAAACTAAATTTTGACATACATCATTATTAGAACTTTTCAAAAATAAATTAAACTAAACAATACTCATTTTATTCTATTTTTTATTTATTTTATTCTTAAAAATAATCATTTTATTTTTTATCTATTCCAATAGATGAACCAAACACTTATTGTGTTATTTAATTTTGTCCATATAGTTGTGTAAATTCTACATAAATATATAAATAAAATTTAATGAAATAAAATAAAAACTGATTAACGGAACAAAAAATATAATCCCAAGAATGACTAGCAGAGACAATAGACTCAATTTTTTCTTGGTCCTTTTTTAAGTTTTAATGTCAACATGATATTATACCATTATCCAGTATTTACAACACTCAGTATTAATCGAAAGAGCCGATATTATCAAAAAAATATTATTCCAACACAGTGTTATCTGTGAAAGGCTATTGGTTAACTCGTTGGAAAGCAAAAGGAGGCAGCAGTGTAATTTGCACCTGATTCACTAATCTGAACTGCGTTAACTGTTCAATTTAGATCTATAAATCATGTGTCTCCCAAAAACTGATTAGATCAACCATATACCAAAACAATTCACCGCAGAACAGTCACGCTGTGCGTGGATCTATTGCGACTAGAAGGACTAGCTCTTTTACAAGGAGATGATCCTAGCTTTCTCTTCTTGTCATTTTTCGGAAGCATGGCAGCCAAAAGCTTCATGGACCTTGAATTAGGCATCTGCCTAAGGTATCTAGTAGCTTCTCTTATCTCTGTACCCTCAGAAGCCTGGACTAGAGGTCTCTTCAAATTTACTTTATTCTCCTGTTTTAGATGATCTAGTGGGATGCAATATCTGGGCCCTGAAAATATGCATCAAGTCGATTTCAGACTCTATTCTCATATTACACGTAATTAAAAAGGATTTTGATAGAACAAAACTTCACCTGGTGACCCCACTTTTACGTTTTGACGCTTCAGGCTGATTGGTGTAGTTAGGTCAAGACCATCATTTCTTTCAGATGTGTGACTACCCTCATTACAGTTTTCTTTACCAGGAGATTGAGCAACAAATTCGTCCTCTTCAGAAATCGCATTATGGCAATCACCTTTTCCATGTGGAATGGACATATTAAGCATGGGATCATCAACTTGAGACCCGCTCTCTCTTGTTTCATCACGGGTCTTTTGAGAAATTGCCACCGCCATTTCATCCATGGTTCCGTTGTTTTGAGGCTCAGCAAGAATTGTTTCTGCATATATCTTGTCCGTAGCAACAGCAGTTGAACCGCCCATGCTACTATCAATATTTGCTTCACTAAAACAAGTGCATTCACGGTCCAAACTATCCAGAACTGACTTGGGTGAAGTATTTGAGGTGCAAGGATCCAGGCAAAGCTTTTGTGAGTCCATCAAATTCGAAAACCAGGGTGTACCCTCTTTGGCATAAAATAAGACATAGGCAGCTTGAGATAGCACATGCTCTTCTTGAAACTTAGTAACCTGCTAATTACGAAGCATTCTGTTAGAAAAACATACATCAACAATCAAATTGAAGAGGAAGAAAAAATGAAGAAGAAAACAGAAATATCACTGTTGAATACCAACAAATATGGATGCATTGATGACTCTTTGAATTGATTAGACACAACTTGTTCGGGGAAAATGTCAAAACACTCCAACAAATTGAAGCAATTATACATAACGCAAGTATGAATTCATGTTTAAAATTATTTCTAGCTCTACGGCAATCATATAGGTATCAGCATTTCAATTCTTTAACAAGAATAATGATCAGTAGCCAAGCAAAAGCTGAACCTCCCTAAACTTACCATTGAGTCGTCCAACTCATGCCATGTTTCTGGACATGACCTTATAAAGCAAAAGTAATGTCCAGAAGTAGGAGACATCCCCTGGTGAACCACAATGCCATATAGATGATACTTCAAGTCCACCTGTTAGAACGAAGTGAACAAATATTCCAGGTCAGTAATCATCATATATAGATTAGCAAGGCATTAAAAGGAATATGTATTTTGCAAGGAACATCTTGGTATTAACTTCACACTGTTTTCTTGGACAAATAGAATGTGTCTTCCATGACAGTAATGTCTATTAAAATGAAAATAGCATCCAGTTTGACATTTGTAATTATAGCAACCATGCCTATTCCTTGATTGCCATTACCACAATATTTAAATAGTGGTTAACACTTCTTCTGATTAACCAATTAACTCACATCATCCTCTTCACCGTAATTAGTGTATGGCTTCATGTTTAACTCCAATGGGAACTCCACTCGCTTGCCAATCTTCTCAATAGATAGCCCATCAGTCTTAAATCTCTTCAAATGCATAACAGCAACTGAAGGAACCTGGTCCAGCTTAAGTTGTTTCTCCTTTGTAGTTGCTTCCTTGCAGTTCTCACACATAAACTTCGATTCTGGATCTTCAATTTTTTCCACCTTGGTAAAAGATTCCAAAGCACTTTGAAGAGAGTCCACATGTTCAATCTCCAAACTCAAGTCAATAAGGGGCTCATATTTATCTGAACAGTACCCGCAATTGCAGCAACGCAGCTAAATTTCAAATAATAAGAAAGTGAATAAAAACTATTAGTAAAAGCATAACAGGGCCTTAGAAAAAGCATCTTTGAAGGGGAAATGTAAAACAGATTTGGAGAAAAAAATTTTCCTTCTAGAACAGTTTGTAAGATGGTACACTGAGTAGAAATATAACAAAAATTGAATGGTTTGTACCCAGTATACCTTGCTTACAAGACGACCACCAAATACTTGCTGAACGATGTTAACATGTTGGGATGATGAACCAGCCCAAGTTCCATTCATATTCAAACAGCATCTCTCAAGTCTGTCTAATAGGCATTGAAGAAATTCATGTGCATCTTCCTGTTGGTATCGGTGGAAACTAGGCGAAATATCTAATTACTCAGAGGTCAAGAATAAACAACAGTTATTTGAAAATTCGTATCAAATAGGGCCCCAGCAAATTATTATATAGAAACAATGACAAACAAGAAATAAACTTTAAAAGCCATACATCAAGATGGTACATTATCATGCAACACATTTTTGCATATAGCCATAAAGAGAAGGATACAGTTCAGATTGGCTACAAGTTTTGAAGGTGAAACAGTATTCCCAGAAGAAGCTATTGAATTTTCAATATGACCACGAAGGAAACAGATAATACAGAACTCTTCACGATCACCTGAAAGTATCCAGCTCCCAGACAGTGAGTCCAAAATCAAATTCCAGACAGATAAGCAATAACATAGATGCGAGTGAATACAGAATAAACTAAGCTATATAGACAGTATGCTTACAGGGCATCACATGATTGCAGGAACGAAGAGCCTTAACCAATGGCACAGTATGCGTAAAGCATTGCAAGATTGCATTGACAAAGCATGTGTTACCAAGATTGAAAAGCCCCGCTCCCTGGAAAACCAAAACAAAGACCAGAGACAAGAGGTCAACAACCTAACTCGAAACAAGAACAAGATAAATTTCACATCCAACAGAACATACCACTGCAGCATGTCCAATTTCCCTCATTGAAAATGAGAAACCTGGAGGCCCATCTTCTTTGTTCTCTTGATTCAACAAAGGCCATTGCACTCCCGACTGGCACCATTGACTATCATCAGAGCCCCTTTCATCATTTTTTCGGGTATCAAAAGGACGATCTTCAGCATCATGAAAGCTTCTCCCATCGGAACCTTCATTGCATCTCATATCCAATTGATGTGAAGGACTTCCCTCAGGTTCTACTTGCATCGTTGAACTAAGCTCCTTATGTAGCTTCTCATTAGGTAGACGAAGAAGGGCAAGATCATCCGATTCAGTTGATGAAGATGGTGAGGAGCCAGCTCTATTAGACGAACCAGAAACAATAGATTCATACTCTAGGATTTCAACTTGTCTAGAGACCAAATCATCTTCACCTCCATCATTCTTTACTGAATACACTAGAGATCCAACCGAATCAACATTAACAGAGACAGGTGATTGGTTACGAGACGAACACCCACCTAGGGTTTCTAAAGACTCGCACGTGACAAACCCATCTAGGGTTTCGGCAGAATCAGAAGTAATACCTGAAATTGTCGCACACTGCATAGGAATTGAATCGAGGCCCCATTTTTTCGTAGCCATTCCTTTAAACCTCTGAAACTAGCGAAGAAATACCAAAATTGAGTTGTGAACCACTCACGGATTGGCTTTGCAAGGTCTCAGTGTTTGAAGATTCTGAAGAGGCATCAGTAGTTTCACTTTAAAATTCCATTACTAATGGCAAATTGGAGACGTCCCACTTCAAGTTTGAGCCTTATACATGGAAATTTCTGGAATTATTTTTATAAGAATAGAGAAGCAAGAAAACGGCAAGAACTAAGAAGGAGCAAACTTGTAGGGGATTTTAATTCGGAAACAGAAGAGGATTTTCGTTGCCAAATTGAGGGGAAGACGATTGAATCAGAGAAGAGAAGGGGAAGTTAAAGAAGAGAAGGGGGTTTTGGCCTTTTGGGGGTTTGAAAGAATACCGTAAAAACGAAGTTTTGAAAAGGGAGGGAAAACTAAAGCGCCAATTTTGTGTTCGGAACTCGAATATCGACAATGGGATTGGGGACACACGTAATTCATATTTTATAGTGTTCACTCCAGCCTAAAATAAAAATAAACTCTCAAAGAAATTGAATGTTATAGATATTTAATTTAATTAATTATTTAACAAATATTTGATATTTTATTTTATTTTTTATTTTTTATTTTTGGACCAATTTTATAAAATTAATATTAATAAGCATGCAATTTAGCCCAAATTTAATTCAACTCAAAATAGAATAATTTAATTCCAGTTGTTAATATTTTGAATTAAATTTATTTTTTTAAATCAAATTTTAGATTACAATTTAACAATGACTAACAATGATTTTACTTATAAAGCAGGCAGAAAAGAGTTAAAAAGTATATATGATTCTTTTTATTGTGCTTCTTATACTGTACGTTATATTGACATGATGTTGGAAAACATAAAAAATACTAGATACTTTTCTGTCATTGATGAAGTTAGCAAAAGGTAAAAAATTTACCAAGTTCATCTATAATAATGCACACTCTTGAATTAGATAAGAAAAGATTTCACTAATGGTAGGAATTTATGTCTTCCTATTATTACAAGATTTGCTAGTTTTTTATCACTTCAATGCTTTGTTCTATTGAAGAAGGAATTGGAACAAATGTTTACAAATGATAAGTAAGTTGCATTTTAGTTTATTAGGCCTAATGTTGGATTGGAGGTTTCTACAACTATACTTGAAAAATTATAAATTTTCATCCTACTGTCAATTTGTTATCCGAGTTTGAAAACTTTCAGTAAAAGTACTTCACTACAAGGAAAAAGTTAAATTGCGACGGAATATTACCTACGATATGAAAACCATTGATATTACCGACGAAAAATGCATATCTGTCGGGAAAGTTGGTTGGTGTTGCGACGGAACACCATTCCGTCGCTGAATGTTGTGGATGATATTTACCGACACACATTTCGGTCGGTAAAGTGGTCGGTAAAAACGTCAGATTCACACTCTTCATTAATACCAAAACGACGTCGTTTTAATAAATTAATAAACCCTCCATCTCTTCTCCTTTTTTCCTCTCCCGCGAGCAACCTTTCCTTTCCTTTCTTCTTCCTTCTCCTTTCCATCGTTGTCCTCCATCGTTCTCCTCCAAAGCAGTCGGTCGCTGCTGCCTGTCACTGCGTCGTCGTCGTCTTCTCCGATAGGTAAATCACTTCTCCTCCCTCCCCTCTTTCTCCGATACATGTGGATAGGTTATAGTATTATTATTTTTAAATGTAAATGTATTATTTAATCTATATTTATAAACAAATGTTGATTTATATTTAAATGTTTATTATTAGAAATGTTAATATATATTTAAATGTTGTAATTGATTTAAATGTTATATTTAAATGTTGTAATTGATTCTTATAT
>JANZLF010000005.1:13710394-13723982 GCA_026546835.1 Erythroxylum foetidum | reverse complement strand
ATGCATGAATTGGGTGAACCATCGATGATGGTTCCTCACTGAGTTCGCAAACTCACCCAAAATTGTAAATTATTTTTTAGGACCGAGAGAGTAGACTCTTAGCTTTAGAGGGACTTTTCCTGCCGCGTAGATCATGTTAGCAAGAGAAGTCATGGCTTACAGGTCGGTCAGCTGGAATCTTTTGGGGATGACCTAGTTAGGCTTTTGGTAGTAGATTTCTTTTGGAGTAATGTACAGACAGAAAAAAAAACTGACAATTATGTAAATTACTGCTTTGATGATGTGAAATGAGAAAATTTTATGGTTTTAAAAATTAGTGGTTTCATATTGATGTTGTATAATTATTGATGCTATATGAGGTACAGTAGTGATTGTTCGTAGTGCACTCTTATCGTAGGATATGTATCGGAATGGCCTACGGGCGTCCCGGTGTATATCCTATGGTAAGGGGGTGCTACACAATGGGTTCATACACAAATAACTAAATAATAACGAAAATCTGATTATCCATACACAATACCCAAATCAATTAAAATAAGATAACACAATCAATTCCTAATGAGAGAAGAAATAACAAAATAATAAAAAATTACTTAACTCGGATCGTTGACGTCGATGTCACCTCCAAATTGACATCGGAATGTTTAGCCCTTCATTGGTATTTTTTGAAAATGCTTCAACCCAAAATTAACCCTACCAAAGGCCCTTATCACTGCGCCACCTTCTCGTTTCACTGTTGATTGATTAGATGAATAAGGTTGCTGGTTTTTTTTAATATCCTCTCTTCTCCTACGGCTGCTCAATCTCGCAATTTTCACTCCACGCCTGCGCTGCTCCTTGTCTTCACTGTAGCTCCCTACTTCAAGCCACTACAGCCGCCAGCCATAGCCACAGCCGCAGCTCTCCACTACTTGCTCAAGCATCGCACTCTCTTGCCTTGTTCTTGTAGCAGTGATTTGACAATTAAAGATGCAACTCCCCTTAAATCCTTCTTGCGCTGGCTCCTCTACGCTGCGTTTAATGCAACTGTCTGCGTTAAACGCAAACGCTAACTGCGTTTCACGCAGGATGCATGCGTAAACGCAGTCGTTCCTGCTCATGCTGGACTGTCATTTACTTTGACTTTTTATTCTTCTTTTTTCAGCTACTTGTATTTATTTTTTTCTTTTTCTTTCATTTTTCATCTATTAATTTTCTTTGTCCACTCCATGAAGACAAACGAGTATTGATCTTCAGAAAATGTCCCAAATGGTGTGCTTTCGATTAACTTTAATTTCTTTACTTCCAAATTGTATCTAAAATCATATATGAATTAAAGTGAGTATTTTAAATATTTTCTTTTCAATAATTGCTAAGTATAAATGATTAAATCTATCAACAAGTAAACACATATTAGTAGGTCCATCATTTCCCTAAATGATATAGTATGATTATATGAATATATTATCATATTGTATGAGTCTTATGGTGGTATCTTGAATTTCAACATTTGAGTTTCCAACAACTTGTTTTTAGTGAATGGTCTATTAAAATCAACACTTGTGTGCTTATAGTCTTGCTTTGACACATATTAAGTGAACATGGTATACGATTGTATGTTATGGGTGGGATTAGGACACTATTAAGATTCAATAACTTTTCTTAACTGGTTGTTCCACTAAAGTATGTTTCATTTAATAATTTTTGAGCCTATTATGTGCTCTAAAGTGGTTCATATCTAACATTTTAGTTCTTTATAGATGCAAGTATAGATTAGAGAGTTATAATTAAGGTCAGTATTTGCTTTTGTATTCTTTTAAGCATTACTGAAGGCTTGTATATTTGAAGTTGAAAAGCAGTTTAGTAGGTTAGTTTAGTAGGTTAAGTAAGTGGTTTATTAGTTCCATATTTTGTCAAAATAAAATATATAGGTTTATGATTGTTAATCATATGCTTCTTAAGATCAACTAATAGTGGTCCCATATTGTGGACCAAAAGATATAATATATTTTTAATAGGCTTAAATTATTTATACCTAGGTTTGAGTTCAAGTTTCTAAAGTTAGGCCTAACATGAAGGATTAAAAAAAATGGAGTACAACTCGTGGTTTTTTCTCCTTAAAAACTTGTAGAACTTAGTGCTAGAATATTTTTTGGTTTTTAGATTCTAAGGGTGAAGTTTGCATGTGTTAGGTTCCAGAACCCAACCTATTGCGAATATTATAATACTTGAGCATATGGTCCTGTAGAGTTATTTCCAAAAACCCTTATTAGGCATCATCCTACAAGGGTGGAGTGCCCATGACAATTAAATATTGAAACAAACTTATTACCTTAATGTTGGAACCTATCTCTGAATGTGAAGTCCTACTCTTGCTGAAAAGCCATAAAACTCTCATATCTTTACTTTATCATATTCTTTAATAGATTTCATACAACAATTTTCATCATTTACATTTCAATACCCTCAAAACAAACGGGTATTACAAAACTATAATGGCTTTTCAAGCCCCATTACAACATAATCCGAAAATCTCAAACTATAAAAGTTACATGAACTACAAATTCTTGTATTTCACAAAGATAACTTAAATTCCAAGATATGTAGAATTTGAAGTAACATCCTTATTCTCTTAATCACTCGATCTTCTTAACTATCACCTGAAGAGGGGACAGAGAGGGGGTGAGCTCGAAAGCTCATAGGTAACAGTTTATAATAGAAGAAATATAAGCAAAACTTTTGAAATAATTTCTTCCTTGTCATTTTAAAACGCTTTCATTGAGTTTAAACAAAAACACATATTTCTCAAAAATTCTTGCCTTGTCAAGAATTCAAAATCATAACCAACACTACTTATGCAATTTTTCAATTTACTCGAAAATCATGAATGCGTCAACTTGATCAAATAAATCATAAGCACATAAGCATATCAGAATCATTTGGAAGGTTCATAAATAGAACGAACTAGCACATTTCTCACAAAGGGTCTTGTGTAGTCGTGAACAGAACGAACTAATGCAATCCCACATCGTGGTTTTGTGTAGTTGTAAACATGAGGGAGTCCATGAAGGAGCTCCGTGCCACTAGCGGGCAAGCGAAAGAAGCCTTTAGTCAAAGTGCCCTTGACAACAGAATGGACCAAACCAAACCCACATAACATGTATTTCATAATCTTGTAGACTAGTTGCCTAAGCTGGCACTTTTATTGAAAACTTGCTTTTCACATGATTGTTGTCTATCTTGAAAGCCATTCTTGAAAACATGGTTTTATCAACATGCATCTTTTCCAAAAAGGCATCACTCAAATCATGTTACAAACATATAGCAGAATTCACACCCATTTATGAACAATGATGTAGCACTTATGATGCAATTGAAAATCAGAAAACTTCTTTGATTTAACGAAAACAGTAATGGCTTATTAACTTAATTATAAACATGAGACCCACCTTGATTTCCTTGCTTAAAGACTTTATTTGTTCAAAATGCCTCTTCTCTTCACAACAACCTGAGGTATCAAAGGTTCTTTCCTGTGTATCTTTAATATGTACTCTGTGAGATGTTCTAACTGAAATAGGCCTCTATGACCCCCTTGGTTCTTCACCAAATAAAGAAATATTTGTCTCAATTGGAAGCTCATCTCTTCCTCTATCTTTTTCTCTTCTTGAACAACCTCAAAATCTCTCTTGAAGACTAACACAATTAAAACCCTAGCTTGTTTTCTCTTCGTTCTCTCTTTCATTCTTTTTCATGTGTTCTCTCTCTTATCTCTTCTATCATTCGTACATTTTTTTTCTCCAGAATCTTCTCATTCACGTTTTTTCCTTCTCTTAAATATAAGTCCACATTTTGGTCTTGTCCTTTTATGCCCTTAATGAGTCCAAATAGTCCATTTTATCCTTCCTTATAGGCTTATGTCCTTTTAAACTTAAATATCTTGCCAAGAACACCCTAGACAATTCTGACATAACACTTTCTTCTAGAAAAATGTTCCCTGTTTGTCTTAAGTTTCCAATGACACCAAAATCAATCCATTTGGTCTAGCACTTCGAAAGATATACTTCAACCATTTTTGGATTGTTCTTGTCCAAAACAATATACTATGCACAACTTCCATATGAAATTTAAATATTTTAAAGATTAAATTAGATTCCAAGTTCTTCATACCACTTGTAGCTCCATGTCTCTAATTTACCACAAATCAGAAATAATCTTATTTGGAGCTCTACAGATCACACTACAAGCAAAAAACCCCTTTTGTGACGTTTTAAGGTAGTAAAACATCGAAGAAACGCTTTTGCGACGTTAAGAAAAACGTCACAAAAAATGTCGTAAAAGGTGGGGGGTAGGCAAAGGGTTTTCGCCACGTTTTATGGAAAACATCACAAAATGCCTTAATATTTTGTGATGTTTTAAAAAACGTCACGGAAAGACTGGAGAATCTGTGACATTTTTAAAAAATGTCACAGATTGTTAAAGTTTCGCTGACGTTTTTTAAAAACATCTTGGAAACCACCTAATCTACAATGTTTAAAAAACGTCACAGAATAGGTACAATCCACGACGTTTATTTTCTGAACGTCGCGAATTGTATGAAATTTATTAATATTTAACAATTATTCAATATTAATTTTAATTTTTTATGTGTTTTCATTTATTTGAAAATAATAATAATTGAATAGTTATGAAAATTTAATTATTATTATAATTTTTTAATTAATCCTAAAATAAATTTAATTTAATAATTTTCAATTACAATAAATAATTTTTCTTTTATTTTGTTTCAATTTTTGAAAATAATTTTCAATTAATTATTTTTTAATTTAATAATTTAATAATTTATAAATGTCAAATATTTTAAAGTCTAATTTATGTAATAACTATTCAATATTATTTATGAAATTTATTTATTAAATTATTCTTCAATTTTATGAGTATATCATTGATTTTAATAATTATTAATGTATAACAAGAATTTAATACGTGTAGACAATTTATTATGTAATTAAAATTCTACAAAATGTCATAATACGGTAATTAATATAAACAATAGGTCATAAGTGTTTAATATTTCAATATGAGTACATATCTAATCTAATCGAACATTATGTGTAGCATATAAAAGTTCCAAGACCTTTTTTTGTTGTTCGACTTCGGTAGTTAATTGATCCTGCATTTCTTGAAATTGTTTTGTCAATTCATCGACTTAAGACTGTAACCCCTAATTAGCCCTCTTTGACTCCTTTAATTCGTCTTGAAGTCTCTTTCTGGATGAAGTCTTCCTTTGTGCTCGAGGCTTAATTCTTATGCCAACAATGTAATATGATCTATTGCCCATGACTTTGTTGCACACTTCATCCACTGTCATTGGATGACCTTGTTCCGTTGAATATGTCAATTCATGACACATTAATTCTTGAAAAAGTAAGAATTAATTACAAACATATTCTCATTTAAGAAATATTTGTGAATGAACTATGTAAACCCAATTTTCTTTGCATTCAGCAGTTGTCAATTGACCTTTACTTTCATCATAATGAGTATGATACCATAGCTTCATCCGGTCACACTCTTCTCCATCTCTGTCACTCTGTTATATAGAAATATATTGCTAGTAATATTTATTATAAAATTTGCAATGAAAATCAAAGTAAAATGTAATTAAAAAGATAATAACTCACAATCTCATGTCGTATCGCTACAAAGGCCTTGGAGCCGGAGTTTGGTCGATATTTGACCTGACTCCTAACCAATTTAGCCTTTTGACTTTTTTGCCTAATCGTACACAGAACAAAATCTATTATAACATCTATAAATCACAATTCATAAGTACTAAAATATAATTAGTCGTAAAAAAAGTTGTGAAATTAAGTTTTTTAATCAAATAAACTAACCTTTGTAGCTGATTGCTCGTAATACTCGCATAAATCCATCCACTCTGCCACCATGACATTATGCAGCTTCACATCCTTTCCATGCTTGGTAAAATGATTTTTAAATTATACCTTTGATCTTTATACCTTAAAGCAAGAAACCTCTTCATAGCAGCATGTACTTCGGTATCAGTCCTCATTCCCTTGACTTCTAACTTTTGTTGCAAAAAAGAATAAAATATTGGTCAAAGATTTAGGCATATGGAAAACATGTAAAAATTAGATAGGTTTATAATACTTACATCTAACTTATCAAATGAAATGTCCAACTCCTCATTAGTAATGTTTTTCCATTTTGTTTTTATAGGTAAGGAAGTTCGGGAAACCACACCAATCTCACTTGAGAATTTGGCAGATTGTACAGAGTTGGTTGGTTGTCTTTCAGCAGGGGAGATCTCTATCTCTAATCTCTTACCTATTGCCTTGTTAATCTTTACCAATTTGTGCCCTTTTTGGAACGGTCGTGGATCCTAAAATAGAAAAGGAATAATTTATAATGAGCATATAACATACTCTTAATTAGTTAGATAAGCAAAATAATTAAACTTATTAAATTTCACCAATGTGATGTGAAAGATCAAACCTGTAGTGCTTCCAGAAGCAGAAGAAGAGCCCACAATAATAGTCTGATTTACTGGTGTTTGAAAAGCAGAAGCTGGAGGCATCTCTTGAGAAGAGGATGGAGAGCTAATATTGCTCATATTCATAAGTTGTTCATACTTATATCTAGGATGAGTAATAGGCATAGATGTGACTTCTCTTAGTGTTGGAGTAAGCTCACAAGGTGCAGGTGTCTGATTTTGTGGTTATGTACGAGCAGATGGCTCATTAGTTGCGCTTCCAAGAAGCTGATGGTACCGCGACTGCAGTTTTATCGGTACTAAGCTGCTTGGTGTAGCCTTATTCTTCTTCTTGGGTTGACCAAGTCCCATATGAATCAACTACATTCAATTTGACATTAGATTTCAAAGTAATATTCATCAACCATATTTAAAGAAAACAGCAAGAACTGATAATCATACTAGTCACATGCATGTTCACAGCTGAAATTTCAAGTGAAAGCAACATGTATTATTCAATTAGCTGTTTCTTGAAATATTCCTTCATTGTTTTTTACAAGTACCATCCTAAACTTAGAATTTTTTTTAAAAACTTATCTTTTGCCTCGTAATTTTCATGATACAAGCTTTAGCCATTGGAATTGACCCCTCAGATCATGTCTTCTTTTTCTGCATTCTGCAGAATTTTTTACATAACCGTCTTGGTTCTCTGCTAAAATTCCAAAAACCATTTTCAGGTATGTGAAACTTGAATAAAATTTAAGCATGGAACTGACTTCCTTCCTATTATGAAGCTCATGTGAATGAAACAAAGGGACCTGTCTTTGAATTACATGAAGCATTTGGGACATGTGAGTGGTTATTAATATATTATAAGCATATAATATAAGACATAAGTTTCCAAATCAATCCTGAAACCTATAACAGATCTTGGATTTTAATACCTTATGCTCAAAAGGGTTGGCCTTCATTTTTGATAATCTTTTACTTGCATGTTCATATTTATGTCTCATATTGTAAATCCCTAGAACAAGTTACAGAGTACCCATTATTGGATAGATATCCACTTGAGGTTGAGAAATTTTCAATGGCTATCACATATGGATTTTTGTGAATTAAGAACATATAAATTTACATCAGTTAGTGGGGGCCGTTATCCTTTTTCACTTTTTGACAAATGGATCTATATATCTAAGTTATTAAAAGAAGCTTGTCAAATAATGTTCATTTGTCTACAGCTTCACTTAATATCTATGCTCACTTACAAGGCTCTACAAATTCTGAAGCCACGTCATCTGACATGAAACAGAAACAACCATAGGGACATATTTTGATCGTTTAGAAGAAAGTCTTGGACCAAAATTTCCAAAGGGTGTACATGATTGATCATATTTTCAAACTAGGTCCACATAAAAGATGCCTATCTGTCTATAATGACTTGACCTTTCTTGTTTTTCTTTATGGTGTGAAGGTGAAGTGTAGATATGTGGTTATATCTACAGAATAAACAGTGTTAGAGTAAGGAAAATTGTTAAAATTATGTAGAAAATGATATCATATAGAGGATTTAAGTAACAACTTGTGTACAAAACAAACCCAGAAAGCTGAAGTTTCACTAAATCAAGTTTTTTTCTTCAATTATTGGTTCAGTCTAAATTCTACTTGCTTATTTACTTGCGTATATTTCTTTTTATGGAAAATAAGGGTATGTATCAAATGCAGAAGGAAACAGTACAGCAAGGCAAGCATGTGAAGATGGTGGTTGGATGTAAGAGAGAAGAGAGGATGAATGTGTGTATTATATACACATGAGTGAGTGAGAGAGACAGAAAAAGGTAGGCATGGCCTTCTCAGAGATGGTGTCCCTCTACAGATCATATTTCATCATATCAATTACTCACTAATTCAACATTTTCATATTTCAGCATTCAGTGCATGAAAACTTACCATTCACAAACTATAATTCAGTAATCTGCAGGCATCATGGTGGGTGATGAACTTGTTATAGATGGTGGAATGGCAACCTTTGTAGTTGTTGAAAGGATGGGGAATGATTTACGATGTAAATGCATGGATGGGAAACTTTCTTATCACTTGTTTATAATATGTAGAATTCATTAACATTTTTTAATATTTTGCATCTTTCTAAGGCCACAAATTGGTTGCTAGAATTTTAAGTGACTAGCTGTCATTGCTTGTTGCAGTTATCTAGAAGAAGTTCATTAATGGTGTTTTGTTTGTGTTGTCATTACTAAATGTCATAAAACCATTTACATGAACATGTCTATTGACAATTACATAGAGTAAATTTGTACAATGTTTCATTTAGATAAGTTAGTTATGTGGTGTTATTACATTGCTCCTTCCTATTTTGTCTTGCTGATATAGGATTAAAGGTATAAACAGATTTTCAAGGATGCTTTCCATATACACAACAATTTTGTAGAGAATTATATTGCAAGATCAAAGTACATATATGCTTATTTAGTATCAAGATTCAACTTTCTATTGCTACAATTAAAACCTAGAACATTAGATGATAAAAAAGGCATAAGTTCATACTTGGAATCTGCCATGTACAGTAAAAACTTTGCCAACATCACCCAATTTATTCACTTCTGAAAACAACCTCAATATGAAATTAGAGGGCCCTATCACAACACTTTAATGCACTCTGTTAAGGGTAGATGCTACTAGGAAAACCTCCTAGATGTAAAGTTGTATTTGTTGAAACAAAAGCCAAATTATAATATGGGCTACTGCATTAAGTTAATTTAGAGCTTTGATACACATGTACCCTAAGTTATGAAGCTATCGTATAAGTTTCCTAGGTATAGACACAAGTTATAAATCTATCTAAAGAGGAACAATAATGCAACAATACAGAAAATATTGATGCATCACAACAACCAAATCATATCATTGACGCATAACAATCAGTTATTAAACTGTCAACAAGAGAAAGTTATTGACAAAATTTAATTGTACCTTTATCACTTTGGTGCCTAAATCTAGTGAGCATGTCACTTTATTTAATTTTAGGCCCATATCTTGCTCTTTACAATGATTCAGTCACAATTGATAGCTGTTTCCATTGTGAAGTTCCTTATAAACAAACAACAGAATACTAGTCAGTATTATCTATTATAAAAATCTAATGAATATTATTAATCATCTTACATAGAAATATTTCCCAAGTTTTCTATATTGGAATATTTTTGTATTTTGGATAATCAGAATTCACTTTATTATCCTACTATTATAAACAAATAGCCTGAAACCAAGTTAATAACAACCCATTCAAGGTTTACAATAATATTTCCACCATACAGAATCAGTGAAGGGGCATTCAAAAAATATATGATTCCAGGTTTATATGACATAGGAAAGTAGATAAAGAGTAACTATACATTGAACACTACATATAAGTTACTTGAGAAGTTGAAGAAGAAGGGTTATGAAGTCCTCTATATGATTAATGCTATTGATATGTCAACATTTGGCCAGTTAAAGGAATTTGAAGGTAAGAAGCTTGTATCTACAATTTGGTTAGAGGTACCAAGTTTAATTTTGTTCAGGATCTCTTCATCTTTAGGCATTCCCTAACTTTTGATATTTCTTTATTACTTTCAACATATATGCAACTTTGAAGGAGTTTTAGTTTTGGAAAAAGGAAGAACATTAGCTCTCTTGGAAAAAGGAGTTTTAGGTTTGGCATAAAAGTGTAAAACACAATAAATGAGTTTTCAAGATAAAATTCTTCAGAGACTTTAATTCTCATTTTAGATGTGATGATATCATAGACATATATAAACATTTTATTAAAGTTCTCATATTTGTCTATTTCTAAGTTGTTCTAAAGTTTATGGAAGAGCAATTGTCTATTTTGGCTTGACACTTTTTTCCATCGTAACTATTTTAAGAGTATGTGATATTCGTATATAATATCACATACTCTTAATTGATTTTAATCACATACTCTTATTCATACATGAAGTTTTAATCTTTTAATCTTATGTGATTAGAAGTCTATTTTAGAATTCTTCAATAATGGGAATTCCTATAGTCTATCATCTTAAAAATTTTAGTTGTAAAGTTGAAAGATTTTCCTAAGGAGAATTTTAGCTGTCATCAAGGAGCTTAGATCTAAGGAAGGATCATATGTGATCACGTTTGGATTACTCAATAATTGTTCAAAAAAATCACAAAAGGAAAGAAATAAAGGGTTATGTTGTGAAGATTGAATTTAAAAAAGTTTTTTACTCTTTAACAATAAGGAGGCTCTCATTCTCTAATTGTAAACTTTTATTAACTCAATTGAAAAGTGTTCGAATAACTAGTGTAACAAAGCCCTATCATATAGTTAAAGATTTCAAATTATGAATACTTGACCTAAAAGCATCTAGAACACTAGATAATGTGCAAACAACTTAACAATTTTAAAGCTACAAAATTACCTCTAGATATTGCTCCATTACAAATGATACCACAACTAAAGAATTTTTGAACTCTTTGGCAAAAGTACCTGAAATGTAACAGTAATTTGCAATGTTAAATTTATCAATAGTTACGGATAAAAGGCTATAGGAGAAAAATTCATAAACATAAAGTCCAGCTATATGAAGCGAAGAAAGTGAAATAAATATTGGTGGCATTTAACTTTTATCACCAAATGGAATTAAAGAGATAGTCCAATTATATGATGTAGGGAAGTAGATAAAGAGGATGTATACATTGTACGTTGCAGACAAGTTCTGTAAGAAGTTGAAGAATAAAGGTTATGAAGTCATCTGCATGGTTGATGCTATTGATGAGTATGCGGTTGGTCAGTTCAAGGAATTTGAAGGTAAGAGTATTGTATATCAATCAACATTGGCTTAATACGTTTGAAGGTAAAAATTTTGCTAACACAACCAAGTTTGCAATTTACACATGACACAAATGTATGTGTATCATAATGCATTATTTGATAGTGTAGAATGCAATTGTCTTAGCTCCATCATCAATTTAATAAATTAATAGTTGCTCAACAATAGCACACAATATCATCGGACATTCAACAATAGCACACAACTAAGGTTCAACTGCATAATAAGAATTTATTCATCATCATCGTCGGTGGACTCTTCCAATAAAATATCACATTCATTCTCACTATTGCTTGTGTCTAACTCATCCAAATCGTCATACAAACGTTGCTCAGAATTCAATATACAATATTATTTATTACATCAAATGCAATATCAGTTCGAACTAAAAACTCTAAGGAACATTGCTCAACTTCGACAAGAACTTCGTAAGACTCCTCAAAGTCATTTGAACCTTCTTCATTAGCATTGGAAGGGATATCATACGCACATCTAACTTCACATTCTTGCACAATCCGCCAATTTGAACCGAGTAACAAGTGCTCAACTAGAAAAACTTGCTTCACTTGGTTTGCTAAAATAAATGGGTCATCTTTGAACCAAAACTTAGTTACGTTGATGCTTTTTACAATGCTATTTCATATTCGAATTCCCAAGATCGTACCATTTGTATTTAAAATGCATAACACTTTTACCCCTAACATATTCAAGCTTGATAATATCTGTCAGCTTCCCATAAAATGTAATATTATCTTCCCCATAATTTCCTAACACTGCAACACCACTATTTAGTGTAATCCAACGCAGATCCCGGGCTTTAGTGTGAAATCGCATCCCATTTGCATTGCATACAGTATACTTTTGCACCAAAATATGAGGTCCACACACTAATGCATACAAAGACAAAGTTATTTCCTTCACGCCAGCTAGTTAATGTCGTCATCTATAACAAGAAAGGAAAAGTATTTAATAATATATAATTATTAGTATACACCACGTACAAACCTTCTTCTCATCTGATACTTAAACCATGAAGAAAATTGTTCTTTATGTCTCCTGTCAACATATAATGGACTTTGTTGCCTCAACTCATCCATGTGCTCACTATGGATGATTAAAAATTCAATTAAAATTATATGAAATATCTCTACTTATTACATATCTTAATTTCACAGTAGGTTAGAAAAACATACTCAATTAAGGCCCCAATCTCATGACAATTCATAAGCACATACCAATGTGCAATCTCTAGCTCATTTGTAGGAAGAGCAATTGTATTGCCAGCACCAATCGTCTTACATTATTAGCAGGACACTGATATGTCACTACCATCAACCATATTATTGATTTGCCCTGGCATGTTGAAGTTGGTTTTAATTCCTTTTAGATACACTGAACAGAATGTCATGCACTCTTTAACAACATATGTTTAAGCAATTGACCCTTTTGGACGTGTTTTATTTCTAACAATTCCCTTCAGTGTACTTAGGAATCTTAACAAATGATTAAACATAATTAGATAGGCCACTATTTAGTTAAAATTTAAGAGTAATAGGATAAATTTAAATAATACCTCTCAATTGGATACATCCATCTATACGCAATTAAATAATACCTCTCAATTGGATACATCCATCTATACGCAATTGGTCCACCAAGCAAGGCTTCATTTGGTAAATGAATAGCTAAATGTACCATGACATCAAAGAATGCCGGTGGGTATATCATTTCAAGTTTGTATAAGATTAAAGTAATCTCATGACACATCTTATGTATGTCATCCTTATTCAGACTTCATCTACAAATTCGACGAAAGAAGTCCCCCAACTCCATTAAAATACCTGTCACATCTTTATTCAAGATGGCACGCGTGCCTAATGGAAGAATGCTTTGTAACAATATATTACAATCATGAGACTTAAGTCTAATAATCTTCCTTTCAACAACATTAACACATCTAGATATAATTGATGCATAACCATCTGGAAACTTCACCTGCTTTACAAACTCACAAAACTTCTTCTTCTCATCGAAAGACATTGTATAGCATACTGGAGGTTTTCCAACAATAGTTCAATCAACTGCTCTTATCAAATGTAATTCTTTTCGAATATTCATATCTTCGAAATCAAGCTGAGCCTTGATTGTATCTTTGGTTTTACCGTCAACAATCATCAAAGTTCCAAGGATATTGTCACAAATATTCTTTTCTATATGCATGACATCAAGGTTATGCCTTAATCTTAAC
>JANZLF010000005.1:13668364-13685961 GCA_026546835.1 Erythroxylum foetidum | reverse complement strand
TAACACTTTAGTGTCAAATTGCCTCTCAATGCTTCTAAGAAATTGCACAATGGTTTGAGTGGTTTGGTGTTTGTGTCTTATGATGAAGGTCCAAGTGGCTCTAGTAAAATCGTCTACTATTGTAAGAAAATAATGTGAGCCTCCCATGGTAGATACACTATAAGGTCCCCATAAGTCCATATGAATGAGTTCAAAAGGTTTATCAGAATGTATCTCATGTTTAGGGAAAGATTTTCTATGTTGTTTGGCTAAAGGGCAAACTTGACAGTCATGTTTAGTGGGAACAGAAACATTGATTTCATTAATATGTTGCAATTTTTCCTTGGATACATGCCCTAGTTTAGAATGCCATAGATCAAAAGGAACAGAAACAGTAAAAGCAACATTCTCAGTCTTGTAGAACTCTAGAGAGGGACCTTTGAGGTGGTTTGGGGTTAAGAAATCCTTTGAGCTTAGTTCATACAGTCCATTTACGGCCTTGACAATAGCTGTAACATCATTAGTCCGAAGGTCCTACAAGAACAATTTGTTAGAAATAAAAATTGCAGCAACTTCATTTTGAGTAGTCAATTTATTTACAGACAACAGATTCTTGAAGAAATTAGGGATATGTAGAACAATTTTTAGGGAAATTCTGTCCCCTAAATGTGACTGTCCAATATGAGTAACTTCTTGCTTAGTCCCATCCGGGAGAGTTACTGGATCATATGCATTGTTAATTGTATAACTAGTGCATTGAGTGAGATTTGCTGTCATATGTGTAGAAGCACCAGAATCAACTAGCCAAGAATCAGTGTATGTTGTGCCCTCAAAGTGGGTAATATTACCTGCATAGTTGTGACAAGCTGAAAAGTTTGCCTCTGCTGCATCTTTGCCTTTTAATGCTTTACCTATTTCTTGTTGAATGAAGTTAGCAATGCTAGGGGATATTTGTGCATTCCACAGTCTTTCTTTATTCTGCTCTTGTGTTGTTTCTGCTGGATTTTCATCCATTTGAACCATATTAGCTTTTCCTTTCTCCCTCTGTGCAGCAAGCTCCTTGTACCAGTCTGGTATCCCATGAATCTTAAAGCAGGTCTCCAAGGTATGCCCATTCTTCTTGCATTTTTCGCAATACTTGTCTTCCTTTTTGAGGTAGGTCCCTTTGCTAGAACTATTGTTGTTTCTGCCACCTTTCCTGAAGTTATTGGACTGCTTAGCTAGCATTGCCATGTTTGGGCTACTGTCTGTAGTAGCATTCACCATTCTTTGTCTTTCAACCGTTTGCAACATAGAGAAAGCTTTATTCACAGTGGGCAGTGGCTCCATTAGCATAATCTGATTAACTACATGTTCAAACTCATCATTGAGACCCATTAAAAATTGAACAAGTTTGTGAGTATTATCTTTGACAGTGATGGCTCTTAGTGCTTCACAAGTACACATTGGAATGGGACTTAGGCTAAAAAGGTCATCCCATAATTTCTTTAATTAAGTGTAGTAGGCTGACACTGTTAGAGTGCCTTGTTTGGGAGAGCTTATCTCCCTTTCTATTTGATATAGCAAAGGTCCATTAGCTTCACCAAACCTTTCCTGTAGTTCTATCCAAAGCTCTCTAGCAGTAGAAAAGGATAAAAAAGCATCACTTAGCTCTTTAATCATAGCATTGAGTATCCAGGATTTTACCATACTATCTGCTCTTTTCCATTTTGCCAATAACACTGGATCTTCTGTGGGCATGGAGCAGGTTCCATCGATGAAGGACAGCTTGTCCTTAGCACACAAGGCAATAGTCATGGATTTGCTCCAGGTAATGAAGTTATTTCCACTAAAAGGTGTAGTGACAAGAACAACACCGGGGTTCTCTGTGTTGGTGACTGAGTATGGCTCATACTCATTTGTTATGGGTAGATCTGTGGCACTAACACCACTGTTGTCAGGGGTATTAGACATTGATAGCTTTGTAGATAAAAATCAGAGGTAAGGCTCTGATACCATGAAGAAAAGCAGAGAAAAGTAAGGGTTGTAGGGTAATGCGAGGGAATAACTTTTGTATTCAGTCTGTAATGTATGTACAGGGCCTTATTTATATTGTTCTGTATAACAAACTATTGGCCGAAATAAAAAATATTCTAACTTCCTAACTACCTACTGACATGTGATAAAATGCTAGCTGTACAGAGAGGTAAAAACGATAGGAATAAAATCACTGCAAATGGGCCAATAAAGTGTCCCGGTCTAGCCCATCATTTTATCAAAACCCGTATGGAAGTTTATGGTTACATCAATTTGAGGCTCAAATAAATTGGCTTTTACAACATTATAATTTTTTCAAGCAAAAAATGTATTTTAATCATAAAGTTTATATTAAAATACAAATTTAAATTTAATAATTTATAGCATTTGAAATGAATCTTAATATTTTTAAAACATTTAATTTTAATAAATTTTAATAAAATTATATATCCATCGGTTCACCTATTTTTATCTAGAATTAAATTAGATTTTATAGTAAATTTTATGATAAATAATAAACCTAGTTAAAATTAATAATCCTAATTTAACCAAAATAATCCAATTTAACCCTAATTAACCTAAGTTTAAACAAAACATCCTAATTTGTAAATAACTCTAGCTATCCCTAATTCCCAATCTAAATTTTCCTATCTATCGAATTCTGTCTCCATCTTCTCGATACTGATCTATTTCTGTGAGTGGAAGGGATAAGAGTAAGAGCCCAAAAAAGAGCTTCGAATTTATCCATGGCTGCTGCATTCGCAAAGCACTTCTCCCTTAATGGTGAAACCTCCATTTTAGACCTCAGGACCCTACATCACTTCTCAAAACCAGACGAAGAACAACTTTTATAAATGGGTTCATATTTGCTTTTGTTGTTTTCACCACTTTAATTTCATACAAACTCATCTTCTCATTCGTCCATCAATACTTTCAACACCACTTTAACTTCTTCCAATTCTTATATACCTCATTTTTCTTCTGTTTTCTCTTGCTCCTTTCCCGGTAACAACATTAACACATCGTGTTATAGTGGAGATTACAAGTTTGTATTGTCTCACTACTCTCTTGCCTGATGGAAATAGACTCTTAACTTCAAACCACAATCATCTCGCGGACATTGCTGAGTACTTTGAACCAGTGAAGAACTGGCTTATTTGGTGATATCCTAGTGGCGTTTGACTCTTTCCTTGACTTGCTTTTCTTGGACTTCTCTTGATTTTTCGGGCGAATTCCACCTACGCTTGGCAACTAAAGGCTAAATTCCCGTAAATTTTCCTACAATCAACTATATGGTAGAATCCCATATGCATTTGATAATATTGCTTATGAAAACATCTTTGTGCACAATTCTGAACTTTTGTTGCAAATTTGATTCGTCAAATTTGGGAATTTTAGAGTGGGAATTAGGGATACCATTATTATTAATAAATTAAGGTTTTTTGTTAAAATTATGTTAATTAGGGTTAAGTTGAATTATTCTGATTAAATTAGGGATATTAGTTTTAATTAGGTATAAGTAAGTATAATAAAAATGAAAGATGATTAATATTAACACTAGAAAAGATATAATCCCATTAAGTTTCTGTCATTTGAATGATCCACAATGTTAACGTTTGACTTGTAATGTAGTGCCGACGTTAGGTAAAAATACGCTTTTGCCTTCGTTTTAAATGCTACCAAATGTTGGAATTTAAGTTGACATTTCATAATTTTTTTTGGGTCAAATCATCCCTTTTCCATATAAATTCTAATTAAAATCATTTTTTCCATTAAATTTTCATTTGAATACCTTTAAGTTTGATTAGAAAATTTTGAGCTTATCCAAGTTAATTAATTTTAGAAGTGTTGAAGCAGTTATTTAAGACTTCAACAATGGTCATGCTTTATACATATCCCAATCATTTGTCCATTCTTTTTGTTCTCAGTTTAAATGTGAACTTACGTTTAAGTCAGGTTAGGTATATAATATTGAACTAGGGGAATTTAAATAACTTCTACTGAGAAATAATATATAGGAATAGTGAAGAATGAAAAACTAATAAGATCAATAAGAAGATTTTAAAGAGAATCAAATAATTGGGTGTGCCTAAGTCTTTGAGAGTTAAGATTAGTTGATTTCAATTTATCAAATATCACTTTATAAAGACTATAAATTTTCTTTTATATAAACTAGGATTATAGCAAGTATATTAATATGTAAAATTTAGCTGTTGCAATTTGACATAACGTATGCTTACTAAACTCAACCTAACTTAAACATAATTCTAATAGGTTCTAAAATTTTTTAAATTTTCAAATCTATCAAAAATATATATTTTTAGATAATTCTCTTCAAAAAAATATAGCATGGGACACGACCATATTCCAATATAGTGAATATACTATGTTTAGACAACAAACTCTAAGATTGAACGTTTGTACATATGAGTCTTATATAACAATCTCTAGCTTAGTGTCTATGCTTTATATAGATTGTGTTCTAACTATGTATAATACCTTAAGACAATAATAATTAAGTCCAATCAATGCTTGAAATTCTTTATAACAATGAGCTCTATCAACATCATAGCTACATTCTCAAAGGTATGAATCTTTGTCAATAAGATATAATAAGATGCAATCAATTTCTTGAACTTGTGAAACGTCACTTCTTTCATCATAAAACCCATCTATCTATCCTTCACTTAACTGTCCTTTAAAAAATAATTGAATCTCATCAATGATGGTAAGAGCATGTGATACCAAATTTACTTGGGGCCAGATAGCATGTCTTGCTTTATCCTTGACTATAATGTGCCAATATTTTTATGTTTCCTAAACAAGGATTTGTAATCATATTAATCGTTTGTTTTTGAGTATTCTAGTATAAACCAATATTATTCTTTGGATTTTAACTCGTCATCTCTATATTTTTGCCTTAATATATATTGTCAATCCAGCAAGGCATCTTTAAAACTTTTCTTAGACATTTCAACATATGCAAGAAATTTATAAATGTCTAGGTTTTAATGTCTGAAACCCTTCAATAAGCTCCCTTTTTAAAGTTCCATCATAACTTACTGATTGAAATGACCTACCAACATATGTCACAATATGGTAATAATTGTTGGTTTATATTCTATAGCCAATTGATTAGTTGTGGTTTAGCAACATAATTATTTAAAGACATTTTTCAATTTATACATATTCAGATGTATATGATAAAATCCATAAGATAAATGTACATTGAAAATGAAATTATGATGAAATCATAACTTATATAATTTATGTTGTATTTATGCATTATCTCTAAATTGTTTATAATCATTGTTTTATTTAGTCTAGACATTAATAGAGCGTAAAAAGACTAGCACACATTTTTCTTCTTTATAAAGGAAGTATTCGAACCTTATAGACTAAATTATGAAGATACGTAAACAAACGTGTGAGTTCTTATTAAAGAACAAGTTCACTGAATTGATCTCATATAAGAAATCTATTTGGAAAATTACTTATGTATCTATGAAATTTCTCATTATGATGATTATGTAAGTAATCATTTGACTTGAGATCACTAAGGTATCTCATATAGGTATTGTTATACTTTGATACTACTTATGACTTATTTTAGTCAAGGTAGCTCAATTGGTAGTTAATATATATAGTATCAACTATATGAAGATAGTTGAGTGATCAATATAGGATTTATCACCTTACAATGATTAAGGTGAATGTTTCATTGTGTTTTATTTAAATTGATTCGAAAAATCTTTAACCAAGGTGGAATGACACTTTATAAAATAGTATTAAAACGTCATTAATTAAATTAATTACTAATGGTAAGGAACCAATATGATTAGACTTAAATAAAGTAGACATTGATTTTATACTATATGTCTAATCGAAACATTAAATGATTAAATGATATAAAAAGATCATGAATGAAAAGGTTAGTCAAAAATATTTTGACATTTCTTATTTAAATGGTCATGATGTATTTCTAGACTTTAATCTTAATATATGGATATAAAATTTTAATTAGAGAATTAAAGATAAATTAAAGTAGTTTAATTTATCTAATCTTGAATATATATATGTATATATACATGCATGTGTGTGTGTGTGTATATATATATATGATAGTGGTAGGTTACATAATGTTTTAGTGGGTAGTTGAGTATGTGTTTAGTTGTTAAATTGAATGATTAGTGCATATTTAGGTTAGGATTATGTTATTTAGTTAAATGTTTGTGTTTTGAGTATTATATGGGTTAGAGCATGCTACTGGACTTTAATTTTATGTGTTTGAGGTTCCTTGATGTGTTTGTTAGTTTCTCAGATCAAATATCAAAGAACAAAGGAGATTTGGAGGAATCCAGGACCAAAACCTAGGGCCACGACCATGGCCTCATATGCCACGATCATGATAAAAGCAAAATTTTAATGCCATAATCGGGCCATGCGCGATAGAAGACACGAGCAGCCTTTCGAACTTAAGTTTTTTAGGGACTTTTTGGACTTTTTAGTCACTAGAAAACCCCGAAGGTTTACCTTAAATGGAAAATACTATATACTGAAAGAGAAAATAACCTTAAAAGGAGCTCAAACCTCTAGCACTTTGAGAAAGATCTAAGGAGAAAGGAAGAACAAGAGAGAAGAAGGAGAAAGGAAGAGGAGAAGGAGGAGGCTGCTATGTTATCATCTTCCCGATCGATTATGACCCTTCCTAGCGACTTCATTTCATCTTTATTGTTCTTTCTTTTAAATTTATAAGATGGATTTGTTAGTGATTGATTTGGGTTTGATAATGATGTTCTAAACTTCGTTAGGGATTTGTACTTAAATCAATGTTAATATGATTTCTTTTGATGTTAATACATTGGGTGTTGTGATTATTTGTTGTATTTGCATTTGTTGTATTTGCATGCCTTGGAAATAAATCGAGAGACTAAACTGATGGTAAAATGATTAGATTGGGTAATGAGAGTTAAACAATGTAATAGATCACACAAATAATCAAATTGGGAATTTAGACAAAGAGAGATCTCGTGTGAGGGACCTGGTTTTCTATTAGAAGGTTCAAGATTTGATTCTAATTATGGTTTGTTAATTAAGAGATAGCAAATTTCATAATTCAATTAGGGTTATGGTTTAAGATTTAATGATTATAACTCGAGAAAGAATAATCCACCCTTCGAAAGTAGATCGATATCGCATTAATTTAAAAGTAGTCATATTAGAATTTGATGATAGGAGAAATCCCCCTTCTCATGTTCAGCTAATCTTCCTTGTATAATTTCCATTGTTATTTTGGTGGTGCTTAGTTTGATTCTCTATGTATGTTAATTTTACATTTTTATTCCAATCAATCATCTTTACGTGTTTACTTTTCTGTGTAGTTTTTATTTTCTTTTTAATAATTTTTTAGCCTTAGATAAATTAGAATTAGATTAGTTCAACAACTCTTCAAGAGATCGATACCTCACATACTACACCCATGACCTGTGCGCTTTAATATTTTGAGGGTTTTAAATAGATTAAAACTTACCTTAACAAGTTTTTGATGCCATTATCGGGGAGTTAGTATGATTAGTTTAATTCTTTTAGTCCATAGAATTTTCACCATCTCTTGTGATTAAGGTATCCAATCACAAGAAATTAATTAAAAACAAAAAAAGATAAAGAAAGAAGTCAAACAAGTTTGGGCACAAAGTAGAAAACACATCAATGTGGACATCACAAGGCAACAATAAGGAATAAACAAAAGTTAAATGTCAAGAAGAGATAAAAATGACGACGATGGAGGAAACATGTCATAAGGAGCAAAGGACCTTTGTGAACTTCAATGAGGCACAATTTGATGGGAGAAGTCATTATTCTTATTTGAGCACGTACAATCAAGGTTGGTAGAACTAACCAGATTTTTGGTGGTCTAACAATGTAATCACATTGGACATCAAGACCTATTAGGATTTCAACAAGATGAGTCCAGTTTATGGGATTTTAAATTGGACAACATCATGGATAAGCTTATGAACATAGAATAGGTCCATAAGAGACTAAAAGAGAAGTTAAGAGACTAAAAGAGAAGTTTGAGCAAGTAGCAGAAGACCATGCCTCTTTTATTCAAAACCTAGAGCTTCAAATAAGACAACTTTCTTATGAAATTTGCAAGAAAATTGTTTAAGCAACATTGAAGTACATCCAAGAGAGCAATGTAAGGTTAGCACATTTAAGAGTAGGAAAGACCTAGAAATACCAGCGAAAAAATAAGTTGAATCTCACCTTATAAAAGAATGAGACAAGAAGAAGGAGGGTGACTCATTCAGAAAAATTGATGTGGTCAAATCTTTAAAGGAACAAGAAGAAGAAGAATAGATAGAAATGGATATAGAGCTTGAAGAATATAAGAAAGTCTCTGATCACGGAGCTAAAGAAGAAAAGGAGATGAGGGTGACTAAGGAAGAATAAGAACAAATTACCTTCTTATAGGACAAACTGCTGGATTCAATAGATGATTTAGGGAGTTTTTTTATTCCCTATTTTATTGACAGTTTGTTAGTTAAAATGACGTTACTAAACTTAATTGTTCCTTTTAATTTCATACATGCTTTCCTTTTGATTATCTTGCAATTTTTAGCTTATTTATAAACTACGAAGCTAAAATTGGGCAACATGGGAAACAAACCACTCATAATTGATGCCAACTGAGTTTCAAAAGATGCAAGGTCACGCTAATGACTATAAATTAGCACATTTGGTAGTTAGATTGAAATTGTTGTGTAGTTAGATTCGTTTTAAATTATATTAATAAGTCTTAATGATTTGGAATGGATTGGATTACTAATTCTTTTACTCTTTTAAATCAATTATAAGAAAGGAAAACAATCTCGATGTCAACTAGATTTGGTCTCAATACCATCACCATCACCACCTCTATCACCATTATAGTTATATACTAT
The DNA here is from genome assembly GCA_026546835.1 of Erythroxylum foetidum. Taxonomy (NCBI): domain Eukaryota; kingdom Viridiplantae; phylum Streptophyta; class Magnoliopsida; order Malpighiales; family Erythroxylaceae; genus Erythroxylum; species Erythroxylum foetidum. The sequence continues at coordinate 13,677,022 of JANZLF010000005.1, read as the reverse complement.
AACCCTTGTCTTTTAATTTTATTATTATTTTCAATTGTTCTCATGTTTCTCATGTTTCATTATTTTTATTCCCACCTTATGTATTATTTGTTTGTTTTTCTCACATTGAGGACAATGTGTTGTCTAAATATGGGGAGGGTTGTATGCATTATATTTTTATTTAAATGTGAATTTTGTATATTTTATGTTAGTTTTGTTTAGGATTACGTGATGTGATTCTTGTGAATGTATCAATGGTTAGGACTTATCATAATTGATTTTGCTTTGAACATATTGTTAAGATTTATCAACTTGTGAAATTAGTGTTCTAAGTTGTTCTGGTTAAATATGCATGTTAATTAGGATACAATGTTAGTTCATTCACTCTAGGAATTTACCACATTTATTTAAAATGTTAGGCCAATCGAATAAGTAGCATTGTTAGTATCTTTTCATGAGAATGATTAGCTAAAGAAATGAGGTAGCAATAAAAATAATAATAATAATAATAAAATGATGTTTTGTTTAATAAATAACTATTCTGTTGGCCCTTTTTGAAACAATTTGCTTTATGAATAAAGCTAATAGCTAGTTAAGAATATGATGTAGCTGAGTAATCAGAGGACATTCATCACAAATGTTTGCCTTCATGTCAAAAGACTATAATGACATTCTAACCAAATTGCTTAACAAAAACATGGCCTAGTTGAGTAATTGAGGGATATTCAACACAAATGTTTGCCTTTGCATCAAAAGACTAGGTTCATGTCAATTAAAAGCAACAAAAATAATGCGTTGTTTAATAAATCCTGCTACTCTTAGTGAATAGCTCGAATTTTCATGAAAAGCTACTTAGGAATAGTTACAATTTTTATGGACCTAATGATTATCAATGTGTGTGCACAAGTGATGGGAGTGAATGAGTTTGATATCAAGGTCTTGATTGGTATGTATATTTAATCTGAAGTACCGAGACACAAATTTCATAGGTTAATAAGTTAAAACAACTTCAAGGATCTTGTTTGTAGTTAAATTTATTTTGTAAAATTCAAAGTCATTGTAGCATTAGTGCATATTTGTGTTTTATGGTTAAGTGTGTTTTGTGTTTCGTGATTTGCTTATTTTGTTTTTTCTTGAGGACAAACAAAAGTTTAAGTGTGGGGATGTTGATAGTGGTAGGTTACATAATATTTTAGTGGGTAGTTTAGTATGTGTTTAGTTGTTAAATTGAACGATTAGTGCATGTTTAGGTTAAGATTGTGTTATTTAGTTAAATATTTGTATTTTGAGTGTTAAATGGGTTAGAGCATATTATTGGGCTTTAATTTTATATGTTTGAGGTGCCTTAATGTATTTGTTAGTGTTTCGGGTCAAATATCGAAGAATGGATGAGATTCGGAGGAAACTCGAAGCAAAATCTAAGGCCTCGATCGTAGCCTCGTCTGCCTGATTGTGATAGAAGCAAAAATTTAGTGCCACAATCATGGCTTGTACGATAGAAGATGGGGGCAACCTTATGGACTTAAATTTTTTAGAAACATTTTTGACTTTTTGGGTATGGGAAAACCCTAGAGTTTACCCTAAATGGAAAATAGTATATAAAGAAAGAGAAAAAATAACCCTAATAGGAGCTCTAACCTCTGCCACTTTGAGAAAGATTCAAGGAGATAAGAAGAAGAAGAGAGAAGGAGGAGAAAGGAAAAGGAGAAGGAGGAGCTACCATCTTCCTAATCGATTCTAAACGTTCCAAGTGACTTCATATCATCTTTATTGCTCTTTCTTTTAAATGTATGAGATAGATTTGTTAGTGATGGATTTGGGTTTTATAATGATGTTCTAAACATCTTTATGGATTTGTTCTTGAATCAATGTTAATGTGATTTCTTTTTATGTTAATACATTGGATGTTATGATTATTTGTTGTATTTTCATGCTTTGGTAATAAATCAAGAAAGTGAACTGATGGTAAAATGATTAGATTGGGTCATGAGAGTTAAACAATCTAATAGATCACACAATTAATCAAATCAAGAATTTAAACGAAGAGAGATCTCGTATGAGGACCCAGTTGTCTATTAAAGGGCTTAAGATCGGATTGTAATTTTTAGTTTTTTGTTAATTAAGAGATTGCAAATTTCATAATTCAATTAGAGGTTATGATTTAGGATTTAATAATTATAAATTAAGAGAGAGTAATCCACCGTTCAAAAGTCTAGGATCAATACCGTATTAAGTCAAAAGTAGTCATGCTAACATTTGATTATAGGATAAATCCCCCTTCTCATATTCGATCAATCTTCTTTGGTGTAATTTCAATTGTTAGTTTGGTGGTGCTTAATTTAATTCTCTTTATGTGTTAATTTTACATTTTTATTCCAATCAATCATCTTCACGTGTTTACTTTTTTGTGTAATTTTTATTTTTTAATAATTTTTTAGGTCTTAGATAAATTAGAATTAAATTGGTTTAACAACTCCTTAAGGGATCGACTCCTCACATACTACACCCATGACTTGTACGCTTGTAGTATTTTCAGGTTTTAAATAGATTAAACTAGCCTCAACAATATAAATCATTACTAATATATTTGAAAGCCTAACAAGTCACACACACAAATGGATTGAAGAGAGAAAAGGTATTTTAATCAAATTAGACTTGATTGAAAAGTTTGAGAAATTTTATAGTTAAGTATGAGATATTTAAAAAATAAGAACCAATATGAGATATTAAAAACATAAATAGTGTTTAAATAGAATTAATTGTAATTCTAACTGAAATTTAATTAATTTTTTTTTGATAAAATTACTAAAATCTTGAAATCCTATTATAAATAGGCTTAGGTTAGAGTTATCACTTCTTATCTAACCCTCGCTACAATATCTATAGAGTTCTCCTAACATTTTCTATGGATACCATTATATAGTGGTTAAGATGAATATAAACAATTCAAGAGAAACAATAAGAAAAGAATCAAGCTTCACATTCAGGTATAAATTACTATTTATGTTTTATTATGTTTTTATGTTAATCATGTTATAAAGTTTAAATGATCTTTATTTTTGAAAAATCAAACAATAACGTTTTGTTCTACATGAGACTCAATCTCGTTACAATTTTCCAACAGTGATATTAAAGTCATCTTTTAATTCTATAACTTGATTAAGTATGTTTAATTGTTATTGATATTTAAGTTTGAAATTGAAAATTAAAAACCTCGAACCTAAAATGAATTACGTTTAACTTAAATTTGAAAAATTTTAGATTAATGCTTTGTTAACCCTAAACTGCCAAATTAGAAAGAAGTAAGATTTGATTAATTTCTGACATGTTACAATGCAAAGCCCGTTTTTAATAGAAGAGAAAGTCGACATTAGTGTTGGTCGGGTTGGCCATTCTGGGCTCGGACCCAATCAAGACGACCTGTGGGCCGATTGGTCCATTCATCGAAGATCAGCTCTGTGTCAAAAGCCCATGCCCCTTTCCGGCCTATTAGAAGAAGGAAATCTCCCATGCAAACACGTATTTACCTAAACCTAACTGCAAAACCATATATAAGGTATAATTCTCTCATAATTCAGGTATGCGATCCTAACCTAATTGTTTCTCTGCTCTTATCAACCTTACCTTCACCAGAAAATTGACTTGAGCGTCGGAGGGGCCATCGGAACACAACCCCCGACGAGCCTTCCTTGTTTTGCAGGTAACATCACGACTGATTCATCGCAACAAGCAGTAGAATCATGGATCAAAATGGCAACGCACCGTTTGGCCAGAATTCGACAGAACCAAGTGTTAATCATTATGGGGTTTTGAACCTAATTATTGGCTACATAACTATAAAATGTCACAATAGGTGGGACTAGTGAGTGATACCAGTAACGGTTGTGGAAATTTTTGGATATTTTGAATGATTTTTGTGGCTTATTGTGCCTAGAATAAGTTGTTAGCTGCTGATAGTGGTGGATGCACCTTGGGCGGTTGACGGTCCAGCTTAAAAAGCAGTGGGGAAACAGTTACTAGAGACTCCCTAGTCTATTGTACGTACTCTCGCTGGTGGCGATTGAGGATGGTGGATCGTCGCTAGTGTACCAGGCGAGATAAGCAGATACTATCGCGGTGAGTTATGATTGGAAAGTGTGTTTAGCAATAGCTAGCTGGAAACAAGAGTCTGGTGGCAAGGCATGGCATCACTTAAAGCAGCTGCACAAAGTGAGGAGCTACGATGTGGTGTGGATGGCAGTCGGCTTCGAGCTAGTAGAAGAGGCTACGGTAATTCACGGCAAAGGGAAAAGCAACTTTGAGCTAACATATGCATAAAAGAAGACACATAGCTAACGATAGGAAGAGGCAAGGTTGGCAGTGTAGGTGGACCAAGCGTGGCGACTATTATTTTATACCCTACATCATTGATTGGTTGTATTTTAATGATAAAATAATTTAAAGACATTTTGTATTTTTGTATGTTTTTAGACGTACATGGCAAATTCCATGAGATAATTATACAATATAAATAAAATTATAATAAGATTATAATTGTGAGATTCATATTACATTTATGTATTATCCTTAAATTGTTTCTATTCATTATTCTATTAAGATTGGACATTAATAGAATGTAAAAAGATTAGCACACGTTATATTTTTCTTAATGAAGAAAGTAGTTAATTTTATAAACTAAAATATGAAGATATTTAAACAAACGTATAGGTATTTGTTAGAGAACAAATTCACTAAATCGATCCGATATGAGATATATATTTGGAACGTTATTTGGATGTCTTCAAAAATTCTCATTGTGATAATTGTATAAATGATCTTTTAACTTAAGTTCTCCGAAGTTATATTGTATAGGGATTGCAATGATTTCATACTCCTTTCGATTAATTTAATCGTGGGTTGTTCAATTGGTACTAATTAGATGTAGCATAAATTGTATGGAGATTGTTGAATGATCAAGATATGATTCATCACCTTAAAGTAATTAGACACAATATTCTAACTTTTTCTATATTAGTATTGATTCGGGAAATCCTTAGCCAATGTAAAATAACATTTTGTAAATAGTTTACAAATTTCATTAACTGAATTAATAACTAATGATAAAGAAGTAATATGATTGGACTTAAAATATAGTAGATATTAATTTCATACTCTATATCTAATCAGAATATTGAATGATGAAAGGATTAAGTTATACAGAAAATTATGCACAGAAAGATTAGTTAAAACCACTTTGATATTCCTATATATTTGGATGGACATGATTTATTGCTAGACGTCAATATTGATATATGACTATAAATTATTTAATTGGAGAATTAAAGATAAATTAAAAGAAGTTTTAATTTATTTAATTCTAATTATGAATTAGAATCGAATTTTATAATTATTGCTAACATATTTGGAAATTTAATGGGTCTCAAATAAAGAACAGGTTGAAGATAGCAAAGATATTTAAATCAAGTTAGACTTGATTATAAAGTTTGAGAAACTTTATGATTAAATATGAGATATTTATAAATAAGGATCAATATGAGATATAGGATATTATTTGGGCACAATTTGTATTTAGTTAGAATTATCTGTAATTCTAATTAAAATTCAATTGAAATTAGAAATTAATTTTAATTAAATTATTAAAACATCCAAACCTTATTATAAATAGACTTACACTCTAATGGAGCTAGTACTTCATGCTTAACCCTCTGTAAAAGTTACAGAGTTTTTTTAACCTATTCTGTGGATATCATTAGAGCCTAGACACTCGTACGACTACAATGGTTGAGATGGATCATTTTCGAAAACAGTTCAAGGGATACGATAAGATATGGATCAAGCTTCGAAAAAATGTACGAATTATGATTCATGCTTTATTATGATTTATGCATTAATCACTTTATTGAATTAGAGTGATCTTGGTTTTCGGAAAAAAAAAAAAAACAAAAAGTTTTGTACTTATTCCGCTTGTTTAAGTGGTGACTAGGGAGGCAGTCTCTTATCAGATTACTAATGACTTTATTTGATATAGTCTTATGTGTTAAAGAAGATTGTTGTGGTAAGTTTTAAAATTTTGATTATCTATAGGGAATGAGATTGTCTAGTGAATACCTTCTTAACTAAATTTATAAAAGTGGATTTATTTAAGGAGTAAAATACAATATGAGATATTGTATAATGCAATAATTTTTTCCGATAGCTATGCCAAGTACAATGACTTACCTTCAATAGTTTCATTTGAATCAATAGCAAGAGATATGAAATGTTAAGTATTTGAAAGAATCAAAGTTAATAATTTAGGGATGTGATGTTTAGTTGAAGCATATAATATCCATTAAGTTTAAAATTAAATTGGATAATAAAAGATTATGAGATATTCAAAAGATTGGATATAATCTTACAGACCTGTTGAACAGATTGTTTAATTCAATGTATACATATAGGAGAATAATTTTCAAGATAAGTAGCGAGAGTAGGATGAAATTTTAAATGTTCAAATCTCATAGCAATACATCTAACTAGAACTATTTCCTTTGATGATATATTTGATGTATAGTTGAAATGCTACGAGATGTTGAAAGATTCACTTTTATGATAAATTATAATAGTTTGTTTTTGAGATGATTGTGAATTTATCATGTCTTTAAGAAGGTTAGTGGGAATATAGTTGTTCTTTTTTTGTGGGAGTATGTGGAGACATATTACTCATAAAGAACAACAATTGTAATTTTCAATTGTTGAAAATATAATTGTCTAAGAATAACTCTTGTAGGATATGAAAAGGTGACAACTTAGTTATGGGAAATAAATCTATAGAGATAGATTGTAAGTTGTTCATCTATTCTAAATCTAAGTACATAGATAATGTACTAAAGTTGTTCAATATTTGAGATATCATTTACTTATGAAGTATGAACAATATCAATTATTTTATGTATAAGTTGATATTTGAGTTAAAGATGATGGATATTATGATGGATATTACTTATAAGTAAATCCTAATTAAGGGATATTTTACTTAAGAACAACATCATTCAAGATTGGAAAGGTTCCAATGTAGCAATAGTTGCCAATTAAGCCATGATACAAACTTCATTTAATGGAAATGATTAATTAGAACAATAAGTTCTTTAACGAACTTAATATAATTCCTTGCAATATTCAAGATTGTAATGTACCATAGAAAATTAAAGCCAATGAGCATACAAAAGTATCTAAGGTCTCATCAAAGATCCAAGGATGAATTTAGACAATTTTTCTTAATTATGATGATAATTAAGATAAAAGTTGTAAGATTAAAGTAAGTGCTCACTATAGAGAACCTCAAAAAGTTCTCTCATTAAGCCACTATCCTAGCAATAGCATAATCGTCATATGGTGATATGGTATAAGATACTTAAACAATTGGCTTAGTACAAGTGGAAGATTGTTAGTTTATACCCTATAACCAATCAATTGGTTGTAGTTTAGTGATAAAATAATTTAAAGATATTTTTTATCTTGTACATGTTTACATGTATATGATAAAATCTATGAGATAATTATATATTGTAAAAGAAATTATAATGAGATTATAATTATGATATTTATACTGCATTTAGGTATTATCTCTAAATTGTTCCTAGATATTATTCTACTCAAACTAGACAAAAGTGTGAAGATATTTAAATAAAAGTGTGGGTGCTTATTAGAAACCAAGTTCACTGAATTGACTTGATATGGGGAATCCATTTGCAACATTACTTATATGTTATAGAATTTCTCATTGTGATGATTATATAAGCAATCCTTTGACTCAAGGTCTCCAAAGTTATCTGATCGTGGTTTTTAGATGTGTGTAAGTTGTAATTAATAACCTCGATAATTTGCAAGCGTACGGGTCATTTGCATAGTACCTAAGGTGTCGATCCCACGAGGAGGGATAATATAATCCTAAAATCTAAGGCCAAAACAATTCATAGTAATTCAAAATGTAACAAAACTAAGCCAAGAATTTAATTCAATCATGCAACTCAATTCCAAGAATCAATTATGAAAATATTAACAAAATAGAAATTGCAACACATACTCAAGAATCAACATAAAGGAATTATCAATTGAGAGAAAAGGGAATTTTCCATTTTAACTATTTTTAACACTAACCTAATCGATTATGAATTACCGGATTATTGGTCCTATGTAACACCCCACTCCCGCCTGACCCGAACCCGACATCGATGGTAATATCCAAGTCCGTGCCCCGCGAGGGTGGCATGCTACATCACTCAGTCAAAGCTCAGTATAACTTTTTTTTAATACAATCATATGCGCAGAAATCAGCAGGCACTTTGTGTTGGATCCCGCGTCCGAGACCCATCTTCTTAACCACTTAATCCTATTACTGCTTAAACTGATCAAGATCATTCTTGAATCGAATGACTCCGAAACGGAACAAGAAAAACAAGCTGAATCGGATCACATAATGAAATGGGAATCAAACACATGAATCGGAATACATAAGTGAAACGAAACAAATGCGAAGCTGATAGGATCGAATCCTACTGAAATCGAATATCAAATAAGTCGAATCGAACAACAGATGGAAATCGAATACGAATGCGAAACAAAACGGATCAAATCTGATACCAAATGAATTCAATTGCAACTAGAAAATGAACTTGAAATCAAAGCATGCAAATGGTG
>JANZLF010000005.1:13557232-13572381 GCA_026546835.1 Erythroxylum foetidum | reverse complement strand
TTGGCTTTCTCAGAAGAATTATTTGAAGATCTTATGCCAATTTAACATGCAAAATTATAAATCAATTTATACCCCTCTTCTTGTTAATTTCAAGTTATCCTCAAGTATGAGTCCTAGCAATGAAGAAGAGAGGATGAAGATGTCTCAAGTACCATATAGATCAGTAGTGGGGAGCTTGATGTTCGCTATGATTTGTACAAGACCAGATATTGCACATACAATAGGAGTGGTTAGCTGATATATGACGAATCATCGTCGAGAGCATTGAAATACAGTTAAGAAGTAGGATTCCCAAATATATCAAGAGAACCTCAAATGTTGCATTATGTTATGGAGGATCATATTTTACTTTCAGATGATACGTTGATGCTGATTATACAGGTGATTTTGACAAAAGTAAATCCACTAGTGAATATGTGTTCACATTAGCTAGAGGAGCTGTGAACTGGGTTTCGAAACTGCAATCACTTGTGGCTACGTCAATAACAGAAAGAGAATATATATTAGCTACACAAGCTAGTAAAGAAGTAGTGTGGTTGAAGATATTGTTGAAAGCACTTGGGTATAAACAAGAGAATATTGTTCTGTATTGCAACAGTCAGAGTGCTTTACATCTTGCAAAAAATCCGGCATTTCATTCAAAGATAAAGCATATTCGAGTTCAATATCACTTCATTCGTGAGAAAGTGGAAAAAGGAATGGTGGACATGCAAAAACTTCAAGCAATGCATAACCTGGCAAATTTTACGACAAAAGCAATCAATGCTGACAAGTTTATGTGGTGTCGATCCTCGTGTGGCCTAATAGAGACTTAAGCAATATGAAGCGACAAGGTAGAAAGAATTGTGTGAAGATATAATTGATTCTCAATCAAATCTTCAAGTGGGAAAATTGTCAAACTTAGTTAGCGTGTTAGGCACCGAATCCTAACATGCCTAATAAAATAATTAATGGTTGGCCAATATAAATAGGTAGGAGATAAACAAAGAGAAAACATCCCATACAGGCAGAACAAAAATAAAAAGAGAGAAGTGGAGTGAGAGAAAAAGAAGAGAGACAAAAAATATTCTGTATTTTTGTGGGTCTAATTTTTTTGTTTCTAAATTTCCAATTTTTCAATAATAAAATTCTTCTGTTCTTACCCATAGTTTTTACCTGATTTAGAGGTTTTTCACGTAAAATCTGTATATCTATTTTATTTTCAATATTTTTCGTTTTAGCTGCGACCCTACTCTGTCCAAATCCTAATTGTTCCTAACACAACTGACAAGAAGAATCAAGGATGGAGATTGCATAAATATTGAATCTAATTACTTCCTAAGCATGATGGTACTATATGCACACAGTATTAAGAAAAGCACAAGTAAAGGATAAGATTTCACATTGCAATTGCAATAACGATTCTAAAAGCAACTCCAATCAACATTACATATATATATATATATATCAGAGGCGGAGAAACATTGTTCGATGATGTAAGTGAATAAGCTCTCAAGACTGTTTATACATTTGTTTACCTTTCCATCAAGAGCTGAAACTGCAGCCTCTGCTTCCTCCCTTGTGCCAAAGGAAACAAATCCATACCCAGCAGATCTTCCACTAGGACTATCAAAAATAACTCTACTTGACACAGGCTTGAAATTGGCAGAAAAAAAATCTCTCAAATGGCCAGACCTAACCTTCCAAGCAAGATTAGAAACATAAAGCTTATGGCGTGTCTCTCCACCAGAGACACCTGGCTGGGAAGGAGGAGGAAATTTCTTTAAACGTTTTGCAAATTGCACCCTTATAATCCTTCCTGCAACTTCCTACATAACAAAATCATGGAAGCCAAAAAACATTGAGTTCGTAATTGATTCATCAGCACAATTCCATCTCTCTTACACTTAACGATGATCAACATTTGCGAAGATTAGCAGAATAGCTCAAGATAGCGGGATTCATAGCAAACTAGGCACGTCTTGTATGAAGACACAGAGAGAGTATCTATAGAACTTTAGGAGGGAAAAACTGACCAGAAAATACCCCCAAGTAAGAAATTGAAGAACTTGAACATCAAAATTCTTCTTCTGAACATGGACAATAAAAAGGGGCTGTCTATCCCAGGGATATAAGAGGAAGAAGAAAGTTGGACAAAAGAACTAATAAACACTGAATAGGCAGGGGGACAAACTCCACGATGTAAGGGAGGAGCTGCAAAATAAGCTGAACAAAGATTTTTTGAAATTGTCGAACGCCAGAAAAGAGTGACGTACATCCTCTGAACGAAAAGAAAGAAAGGTGTAAAATACAAGGGAAAGTGGATACGATAAATGAGGAACAAAAGAGTACGATCTTCCAAAACTCCTGGATGGATGATCCGTTGAGCTCACATGAACATTACAGACATCACTGAAATATAACACGAGCAATTTCGTATTGGTGCCAGTATTTATACAAATTTTGGTTTATCAAAGTCCCATTACAAGCACGCTTTTCGACTTCAGTACAAGACTAGAAAAGGAATTTATCAAAAACAGAAAAACTAATTAAACACGTACATAAGAGTCGAATTTATCAATAGCAGCCTGGGCTTCCTCTCCAGAAGACATTGTCACAAACGAAAAGCCTCTACTCCTCCCATTTTTCTGCTTTATGACCTGCACATAAAAAACAATAAAACTATTAGACCACACATCATCTAATCACAAACGAATAAAGAAAGTAAATTTGATAAAAAGAAAGAAACTTTAATGGGAAAAGACCTCAACATCAGATACAGCTCCACACCGGCCAAAGAGCTCCTTGATATCGGCAACAGTGCAGGACCAAGGCAAATTGAACACGAATAGCTTTCTCTTCTGATTTTCTTCCTGTGTTTGCTCTGTTTTGGTCTCTACAGCGATTTCGTGAGCTGCAGAGCAGAGTTTAAACCAAAGTTTTCTGCTCGTAGAGCAATTGCTAATATCAGAATAAAGCGGAAAATTGTTTAAAAACAGACGACCACAAACAGGAATTGGAGCTTTCAGTGAGAGTAATAATGGTTTGGAAGATGAGAGGAGTTTAGACGAGGGAGAAGTAACAAATGGATCGAACGAGAAGGTCGACAGGGCTGCCTGTAATGCCGCCATTGATGAGAAGATGAAACCAAAGTCTCAACAAAGACAAGTTAAGGAGGGAACAGATATTTTATGCAAGAGATGGGTCGCTTGCAACGTTAAAGAATAACCTCTATTTTTAACTGTTTATTTTAATACTTTTTATTTTAGTTTCTTTTTTTATTTAAACAAATTTATTTCAGATTCTATTTTTAAATTTTGGTAGACGGGTTAGTATTGAAAAATAAATCATGTTTATTCAGTTGATACAAACCGAAATTTAAGCTGAACTTCGCACAATTACAAGGAATATGAACATAAATGTTCGTATCATTCAAAACTTTCGTTAGATCATTTGACCTCATTAGTAAAAAACTTTTGTCAGAAATCAAATACTTGATTGCGAGTATTCGATGCTGCAGGCTGCGCAAGCAAATGAAATAATGGTATAATACCCGAGGACAATGGGCAGGGTAGGACTGGACAGCGTTTGAAGGAACGGAGCAAGCGAATGCAGGATTTCGGAAATCTTTTCTTGATTTATGCACATGAACTGAATAAAGATATAAATTTTTCTGTTATAAAAGATAGAAATAATATGGTGTGCCACTAATTGTTAATATACTACTTAATTGTTAATGTACCAAATGTACTACTTAATTATTAGTGCACCAAATGCACCACCTAATAGTTAATGTACCACTTCTATTATCATGATAGTATTTTATTAGAAATTTTGTACTATAAATAGAAGGATTAACTTGATGTAAGTCACACCAATTTATAAGAAGAATTCTCCTCTCTCAAATATTCTTAAATTTTAGTTTCGGTTTTATAACAATTTAGTTATTATCAGGTGAATATTTTGATATTTGTCAAGTTTGTTATTTCTGTTATTCGAAGATTAAGAGAGAGAATTTGTATTTTTCTATAATTCGGTTTCTTGCAAGGAAGAAGGGCGTGAATGGATTAAACAATATTCTCTCAATTTCTTCTCCTCCTTCCATCTTTCTCTTCCTATCCCTATTCTTTCTTTCTCATTCTAATCCCTGTCTGCTACATATACAACTGCTTTTCATTATTTTTATTTATCAACACGATGAAAGACTCAGTAACTAGTAAGAGAGAATTTCTTCAATTTAACATATAAAAATGATGACATTATTGATAAATTCACAAATGGTGAATCAAGCTTGCATTAGAGGTGGTGGTAAAATTGATCGGTGATATTAGTAAAGATATTTTTGAGATATTGATAAAATGAGTTTTATCTTGTCAATGATACTATTTGATTTTTTACTTTACAAAAAGACATGGTTTTGTATTGAAAATGGATAGATTTGGGCTTTGAACGTGAAAGTGAAAACAATAGGACTGAATATACCTGTCATTGGGCCCAGGTCTGTAATAGGTCGAAGAGTCGACCCACTGTCGCTACTAAACTCATTCAAAATGGTAAAAGGGAAAAAAAAAAAAACACAGGAAAACAGATCTTAAATTTCGAAATCCCTTCCCCATGACACTCACACCACGCCGTCCATTCCCATCATCGCACATCTAACCGTCGAAGTCATCAATCCGCGCCACTCAGAATTGGCCAATCACCTATCACACCTATAGTCCATATAAACAAATCAAATCCTATTCCTCAAACAAGAGCCTTACTCACAATCTTTAGGTGCATTCTAAATCTTGCGCTCCCCTTGTCAGAAAAAAAAAAAAATCCCTATGGCGCCAAAGGCAGCAGAGAAAAAGCCAGCGGAGAAGAAGCCACCGGCGGCGGAAAAGGCTCCAGCGGAGAAGAAGCCGCGAGCGGAGAAAAAGCTCCCTAAAGAAGGCGGCGTGGATAAGAAGAAGAAGAAGGCGAAGAAGAGCGTGGAGACGTACAAGATATACATATTCAAGGTATTGAAGCAGGTGCACCCTGATATTGGCATTTCCAGCAAAGCCATGGGGATCATGAACAGCTTCATCAACGACATCTTTGAGAAGCTCGCTCAGGAAGCTTCTAGACTTGCCAGGTACAACAAGAAGCCCACCATCACCTCCCGGGAGATTCAGACCGCGGTCAGGCTTGTGCTGCCCGGCGAGCTTGCTAAGCACGCTGTCTCCGAGGGTACAAAGGCGGTTACTAAGTTTACTAGTTCTTAGAGTTGGGGCTTGTGATCGTGTTTGTTCTTTAGGTGGGTTGGACTAGGTGAACTTATGGGGACTGTAGATACAGATGTGGCTTAAATTTGGATTTTCTATTCTTTGTTTTCCGATGCTTGGTGTTGCTAAGCCTAAGCGCGATGCGTGGACCCGTAGTGTAAGGTACTTATGAAATCAAATAGGAAAGTATTCGCACTTGGTCTGCAATCCTAATGGCTGTCGTTACGAGTGTACTTAATTCATTTAATATATCTAAATTCTAAAATGCGCCTTAGAGCCCTGAGACGGGCCCACCGCTTAGAAATGAGTCCAATTTCCCTCTTAGCCTTACATATTATCTATTATCCTGGAGGACACGATCAACAGCGCTGCTTAGATCTCTTTTATTATTGCCGGTAACATGCTATTCAACTGCTCTACTTCTAATACTATCGGATGCTTCAATACGCTTGGCCTTCAATCTGCCTTCTATCAATCTCCAACCCCAAGGCCTTCGCTTCGAGCTTCCGTGGCGTCGCCTCACAAAGCGCGATTCGTAGCGCGTCGTCAGGAGACTGTTTCCGTCAGGCAACTCGGACGCCCTCTAAGTAATGTTAGCAATATAAAGTTGCTTCTTTTTTTTTATAGTTTTTTAAAGAAATTATTGTGTGGGGTTGGTGTTTTGGGATTTTTATAGGGTGTTTTGGTTTTAGCTGAGTACATGAGCTTGCCAGCCAGCCAATACTCTGTGTTAGATGCGGAAAGGATAGAGAGAGTGGACGAAAACACGTTTAGGTGTTACGTTTACAGGTTCAAGTTCTTTGCCTTTGAGGTTTGCCCTGTTTTGCTTGTTAAAGTTGAAGAGCAACCTAATGGTTGTTGCATTAAGCTCTTGTCTTGCAAGGTAATTTCCATCTACGCAAACTTACCTTTAAAGATTATCTGTTCCATTTTGTTGACTGTGGGCCACCTGGCAGCTTGAGGGTTCGCCAATTGTGTCGGCACAGAATGACAAATTTGATGGTAAGGTCCTTACTAGGTTCTGTAATAAATCTTAATGTTCTGCACTAGACATTTGGGATTGTTTGGTTTCTATAGTCCGTATATTAGGATATCAATTTATATAATTGTATATAGGAGTTTAGGACTTCAAGTACTTTGTTTTATGGCATGTTGATTTCACTTCCTCACAACACATGCCATAATACTTGAGCTTGGCTTGGATCTTGCGGAAACAAAAATGTTAAGAGTTGCGTACAGAACTGCTTATTTGTGATGAAAAGGATGAAATCAAGTACTTCCTGTCATGAAAGATGTGAGCTATTGAATATGGTTTTTTAGTATGCCAGATGCTATGCGTCATGCTTTGACACTGAATTTGTATGGAAATGCAGCTTCTATGGTAAATCGAATATCTTGCAGTGGCAACCAAGTGAACTCATCAGTTCAACAACTTACCTCAGATGCAATCATTGAAGTACTTGCTAGACTTTGTTGATGTCATTTAACCAACAATCATCACATAATTATTGTTTAAAAGGACCCACTATCTTTGCATTAATTTTCATTTTTCTATATGGAACCAGGTTAGCGTTGATGTTCCTTTTGCATTTCGACCCATTCCAGTTGAAGCAATAGAATCAACTGGAACTAGAATACTCGAACAAATACTTGGCCTTATGCTTCCCCGCTTTATGGCCCAGGTTTGTGGAGATCTTTGTGTTGGAACAAATCAAATATGCAACTTTGTTTTTTTTATCCGCATGGACCATATCTTGTCCAGATGTAATCATATTTTACATATAAGTTACCAGTTTTCTGTTCTTGTTGTTAGCAACTAGCTCCTACATCCACTTATACTTTTAGAATCAAACACTTCATTTGTTTTTCCAAAAATAGACATGTTATTCTTTGTTGAATATTGCTTTTTGCATGTTTAGGAGTAGATTGTCCCATACTCTAATCTCATTTTATTGTTTCTTATTGTCACTTACGATTTACCCTTTTCCTTCTTTTGCATTTTTGAACCCTTATTGTTTAAAAGGCCCCCTTTTTAAAGAGTGTCTAGGAAATTTTATGAGATTCATATGTTGGCTCTCCACTTTGAAAAGAAATGCAATAAGAAAATGTTAAAGAGGCTTTCTTAATTAACTGCTATCATTTGAAGAACAAAAGATGATATACGAAAGTGGGCAGGAGGGGGATTTTGATAGCATAAGTCTTTGGTAGTATTTAGAGAGCAATCTTGAAAGATACACTTCTCTTTATCTTATATTGATTAGATTTTTGCGCTTACTTCCTTGTTCAATCGAGTCTTGCATTCTAGCCATATCTGGTAGTTGCATAGCCAATTCTTCTACTAAGGTGCAATCTTAATGTCAAAATTACTTAAGAGTGTTATCTATATTTGAATGTCAGCATAAAAACATCCTCATGCTAATTTGGGCATGATGATGGGATTCAGTCTCTTAATAAGCTTGAGATGAGCATTCAATTCACTTCTTGATGGATCTTGTGTTGCTATGACTAGTCAAAACCGTTCTTATTTCAATCACTTTAAATTTCTGGATTTGTTAATTGTTGGAGAAGAGTGAGAAGCAGAGAAATTAATAGTAACAACAAATTAAAAACTAGAACGATGTCATAGGAAGAAATGAGATGCAGAGCATCGTGGCATTTTCTTTTTTAAATAGACTCTATACATGGCTAGACATCATTGGCAACCAACTTATATTTGTTATAGGTAGTCTTTGTAACTACTAGAGCATCCAATAACAAAAAAAAATCCCATTTCCCTCGTGAATTAAAACTTATAAGGGCCATTATGATTTCTTAGTTATGCTTTTTGGATTAACCAATGCTCCCTCAACCTTCTAAAGTATCATGAATGAAATCTTTAAGCTCTTTCTCAGGGAATTCATAAGTGTATCCTTTCTTGATATTCTTATATACAATGCGTCCTTCTAGCAACATTTGGGATATCTCCTAAATACTTTGTAGTTGAGGAGAATCGGTTATTGGTGGAGGGGAGTAAGTGCATTTTTTGGAGCAAAACAAGTGGGTCTTTGTTTCAAGACTAGGAGTGCCAACACCTAAATCAATAAAGGATTAAGCGGGTTCCTTGGTCTTATTGGGAACTACAGAAGATCCTTTAAGCATTGTGGAGGAACTACTTACCCTAAACTAAACTAACAAAGAAAAATACTTCACGAAATTGGGAGTGGCATAAAATGGAGCAACAAGAAAAGAGAAATCGTAGTTGCACCTGTGTTGGCTTCACCTAACTTCACATAAACGTTAACATTTGAAGTAGATGCCAATAGGGTTGGAATTGAAACAATACTTTAACAAAACTATCCCATTACATTTTTTAGTAAGGCTTTAGCACCTATGTATTTGGGATTGTCCAATTATGAGAAATATGTTTAACTATTATCAAGGCAATTAAACACTTGCATCATTATTTGAGTGAGAGGCAATTTTAGGTAAGAAATGATTATAAGAGTCCAAGATACTTATTGGAATAACAACAACACCCAATAAAAATTTTGATAAGGCATGGGGTTTGGGGAGGTCTTATGCAACATTTGGCTGGGGAGGTCTAGTAATACGCAGCCTTACTCTTAACTAGTAAAGAGACTATTTTTAAATGACCTACATGAAGGAATCAACGTACTTCGTGCACAAGGTTTTCTGCTTTGCGAAAGTTGGAGGAGGGTTATCAATGTATGCAACCTTCCCTTTGTAATTTTTACAAAGAGGCTTATTGACGTAAATTGACTGAATGAATTACATTGATCAGAATTGTTACAATTTAAAGTTGTACAAAAAAGCTAAATATGGTAAGTATCCTAAGAGACTAGTTTATAACTAATTTATAGCCTAATTTACAGCTGCTTACACACCTATTTTAGGCATAATTTACAAGGAAATAATAAACTAATTTATAGCCTAAAAAGAAGAAAAACTTGCAACACTCCCCCTCAAGTTGGCTTGAAAATGTCTTCTATAGCTAGCTTGCTAACTAAAAGTTCAAATTGACCCTTGTGAAGTCCTTTGGTGAGAATGTTAGCTAACTGGTTCGTCGTTGGAACATAGAAAAGGCAGATTAACCCCTCTCAATCTTTTCTTTAATGAAATGCTTGTCTACATCAACGCACTTCGTTTTGTCGTGTAACACTGGGTTGTGAGCAATTGAGATTGTTGTCGTGTTGTCATAGTAAACTCTAATAGGACACAATATTGGAATCTTCAAATATTCTCTTTAACCATATTGCCTCACTTATCCCATAAGCAAGAGAACTAAATTTGGCCTCAGCACTACTCCGAGCCACAACACTTTGCTTCTTGTTTTTCCATGTAACAAGATTACCTCCAACAAAAGTGCAATAGCCAGAAGTAGCCGTTTGTCAGTAGTACAACCTGCCTAGTTTGCATCTACATAGATTTCTATCTATAGGTTGTTATTCTTTCGAAACATAAGGCCCTTTCCGGGAGTTCCTTTAAGGTACCTTAATATTCTATAGGCTGCATCAAAATGTTCTCACACTGGTGAGTGCATATACTGGCTTATCATGCTCACTGCAAAGGCGATATCAGGACGAGTGTGACAGATAGATTAATTTTTCCACAAGCCTTTGAAATTTCTCCATGTCAATCACCTCTTTAGCTTTGGCAGGGTCAAGCATCAGGTTGGCATCCAGTGGGGTATCGACAGCTTTACAACTTAGTAGTCCTCTCTCACTGAGGAGATCAAGAGTGTACTTCCTCTGGTTCACAAAGATACCCTTCTTTGACCTGGCAAATTCCATACCTACAAAATATTTTAACAATCCCAGATCTTTGATTTCAAAGTCCTGTGCAACTTCTTCAAATCTGCTATTTCTTCAAGATCATCACCTGTCAAGATTCTATCATCTACATAGACAATTAAGATTGAGATCTTACCTCTCCTTTTTCGCTTAAGAAACATTGTGTGATCAGCCTAGCTTTGATGATAACCATGACTTTTGCCAACTTTTCCAAAGCGTTCAAACCAAGCTCTCGAAGATTGTTTAAGACCATACATTGATTTCTTGAGTTTACAGACCTTATCTTTTCCCATTCTCTCCTCAAATCTAGGAGGTAGAGCCATGAATACTTCTTCCTCTAGATCCCCATTCAGAAACGCATTCTTGACGTCTAACTTTTGTAATGGCTAGTCATGATTAGCAGCTAATGATAATAGTCCTCGTATGGAGTTGATTTGTGCAATAGGAGCGAAAGTTACCCGATAATCAATTTCGCATGTTTGGGTGAAACCTTTAGCTACTAATCTTTCAACACTCCCATCTGCCTTACATTTTATTATGAACACCCATTTATAGCCAACTATCTTCTAACCCCTAGGCAAGTCAACAACTTCCCAGGTCCCACTTCTCCTTAAAGCATTTATCTCCTCCATGATTGCTGATTTCCAATTAGGTTAACCTAGTGCTTCCTGTATGTTTCTTAGAACAAACAAGTTAGATATTTCAGATATAAAGGCATTATGTGTCTTTGATAGGTTTCCATAGGCTTTAGGCTAAAGGCATTATGTGTCTTTGATAGGTTTCCATAGGTCAAGTAATGAGATATGGGATGAGAAGTGCACGAACGCTTTGGTTTTCTAATAGCTATAGGAATATCCAAGTCACTGGGTTCATTATTAGGTACAGAATGAGTAATGGAATCAATATTGGAATCATCAAGGGAACACGGTGAATTGGTAGGAAGGCTAAAATCAATACCTAGGGCAATCTCAGGTTCTATCATCGAAGTAGGCAATTTAGGTTTTAAGGGAATCATGGCCGTCTTATTTCTTTGATTACCTTTCCTCCTTGAATAAGTGAGAAGCTCTTCACGTTCAGTATGAACTTTCGGTAGTATTTTCCCCCTTGTAGAAGAATCATGTATGTTTGGCAAAATAGTCTCTAACTTAAAGATTTTTATTTAAGAGTTCACCACTAGTTGTGGAATCAATAATAGTTCCATTAGTTATAAAATCAATAGTATCAACAAATTTGGGTAAAGTAAGAGTATCCCAAAAATTTCCTTCCTCTTTTTCATTCTCCCTTTGAAGTGAAAAT
Organism: Erythroxylum foetidum; assembly: GCA_026546835.1. Taxonomy (NCBI): domain Eukaryota; kingdom Viridiplantae; phylum Streptophyta; class Magnoliopsida; order Malpighiales; family Erythroxylaceae; genus Erythroxylum; species Erythroxylum foetidum. The sequence goes on along the minus strand of JANZLF010000005.1, from coordinate 13,561,067 downwards.
TTTTGAAAGGAAGGTTGATTCTCAAGGAATGTAACATCCATAGGAACAAGAACCCTATTTGTTTGAGTATTAAAACACTTATACCCTTTTTTATTTGGGGCATAGCCAATAAAAACACAATTTTCTACTCTAGGATCAAGTTTTGATCTCCCTTTATCAATATGGACAGTAGTACAACCAAATATTTTAAGCGGAAGGTTGGATGGAATACATGTCTTGGGAAATTTTTTTTAAGGCAATCAAGAGGAGTTATATAGTTTAAAACACGTATAGGCATCCTATTAACAAGATATGATGCAGTTAAAACTGCTTCTCCCTATAAGTACTTAGGGACATTCATAGAAAACATGATTGCACGAGCAACTTCTAGAAGATGCTTATTTTTTCGTTCAACAATGTCATTTTGCTTTGGTGTATCAAAATAGGAAGTTTGATGGTGAGTTCCTTTTTCAGTGAAAAAATTATGGAGAATACCTTTGAAATATTCTGTTCTGTTGTTAGAGTGGAGAATTCCAATTTTGGTTCCAAAAAGGTTTTCAATCATAGAGTAAAACATTTTAAATAATTTTTCAACCTCTGATGTTTCTAACATTAAATAAACCCAACATAAACGAGTATGATTGTTGATAAAAGTCACAAGCTATTTTTTATTCTGAAGCGAATTAATCCTTGATGGACCTCAAATATCGCTATGAATTAAGTAAAAATGCCTTGAGGATTGATACATTTTAGGAGGACAAAAAGTTCTACGACTCTTAAAAAAATGCAATTTTCACAATAAAATTTAGAACAATCCAACCCTTAAATAAACTAGGAAATAGTTTTTTAAGATAAGGAAAACTAGGATAGCCAAGTCTATAATTCCAAAGCATAATCTTATCTCTAACAGAGGAAGAACACATACTAATTAAACCACGAGCTTCCTTATTCTTGTATTCTTGATCTTCAAAGAAATAGAGGCCAATTGTCTTCCTCTAATTCAGTTCCTGAAAGACACAATAGGAATCAAAGAAAGTGACACGACAATTAGAATCTCTGGATAATTTGTTGACTGATAGTAGATTATAGGTCAATTTAGGAATATGTAAGACATTTCGTAAGGAAACATTTTGTGAAAGATTAACCATACCTTTTCCGACTATCGGTGAATAGGATCCATCTATTATACAAATTTTTTCATGGCCAAAACAAGGGTAATAAGAATGAAACAAACTAGATAAGCTAGTCATATGATCAGAAGCTCTCGAATCTATGATCTAAGGAGTGAAATGATTAAATGAATGATGCGATAGAACCTTAAAATCACTACCTGCTTGTGCCATGGAAGCAGTAGGAGCACTAGATGAACCCAAACTAGGCTTCAACAATTTTTGGAGTTGATCAATCTGCTCCTTGTTGAAGGGGACTGAACTAGCCTCATGTGCGGTGGGTTTTTCTTAGATTTTCCTTCATGAGAGCCCTTCCAATTTTCTAGTTTTCCATGTATTTTCCAGCATGTCTCACGCGTGTGGTGTGGTTGGTTATAGTAGTCACACAAACATGGTCTTTGTCACCCGATTTCCTTCCCATACCTCGACTAGAACCCAAACTAGCAGCTAGGGCCGAGTTTTCAACAGGATTCCCGAGCCCCTTTTTTTCCCAAAATGACTATGCGACGACTCTCTTCACGGAGGACTTCAGAAAAATCTTCTCCGAGTGATGGAAGTGGTTGCCTACCAATAATCCTGCCTCTAACCTCATCAAACTTAACATTAAGGCCAATAAAAAATTTATAAATACAATTATCCTCCAAAGTTTTCTTATAGTGATTAAACACGAGAATACTTCCACTCATAATCATTAAAAAGATCCAGGTCTTACCAAAGAGTCTTTAAAGAATTAAAATACTTAGTGACGCTATCCTCACTTTGGCGAATTTCTTCGAGTTTCAGAGTCAACTCATATACCTGAGATTGATTTCCCAAGTTCGAGTACATTTGGTTGATGTTGTCCCAAAGCTTCTTCACTGTCTGGTAGCACTTGTAGTTGAAATTGATGTCCCCCTCCATCGAATTCACCAACCAAGTCATTACCATTGAGTTCTTGCATCCTAAGTTGAGTAAGCAACATCACTGGTCGCAGGCTCCTTCTTTTCTCCTATTAAATAGCCGATTTTGCCTCTACCTTGGATGTACATTCGCACAGACTAAGACTAGCGCAGGAAGTTCTCTGCATTTAGCTTTATAGTGATGATTTGAATGGAATGAGATTCTGAAGAAGGGGCTGTAGCGGCGGGAATTGAAGGGTGAGTAGTAGCCAGGCATGTAGGAATATTCTCAGCAGCACTCATAGTTTTGGAGATGTCTGACATGATTTGGTGAAGTAGGAAAAGATGAAAAGAGGTTTGGTTAGGGTGGCTAGGGTGTTTTTTACCTTTCGGATTGTAGAAGAGGTATAAGATGCGTGGGTTTACCAGAAAAAAATATTTCTGCTGTGATACCATATTGACGTAAATTGACTAAATGAATTACATTGATCAGAATTGTTACGATTTAAAACTGTACAAAAAAACTAAATATGGTAAGTATCCTAAGAATAAGAGACTGATTTACATGCTAATTGACAGCTATTTACACACCTATTTTGGGCATAATAAACTAATTTACAGCCTAAAATGAAGAAACGCTTGCAATAAGGCTGTTTTTTTAATTCAAACCTGTGATCTTATGGTTACAAAAGAGCAACTTTTACCAGTTGTTCCAAGGCTCTCCCTCTTGAAATTACCACTTATTGGAATAGAATGTGACAATAGCCTTCTTGAAAACTTGGCTACCTTAGTTGTTTTTGGTATGATTTTAAGGTGTTATATAGGAGTGGTAAGGAGAATGTAGTGTTTGACTCCTTGCTAAGGAGTTTTAGTGTTGAGTAATAGGAGATTTACAACTTCCCTTTAAAATATTAGATCTTACCTTAGAAGGAGTCTATTTAAATATTTAGTATCATAACTAGTAGATCTATTCTTGTTAGAAGTCTTATCCTAAATAAACTAGTAGGTCTATTCTTGTTAGAAGTCTTATCCCAATAAACTGATATAACCAGCGTCTCCCTCTTGCGTAGAAACATAGGGTTTTCTAAAATGAGAAGAACTCCAATAAGGAAAATCAAGAGGATTCCCTGGTGGATCGTCCCGTGACTAGTTCCTACGCCTGAGACCATATAAATTTGGTATCAGAGCCAAACATAATGGACAACTTAGGTAATATCCATAATGAGCTGAGGGAGTTTATGCAAAGGGTTGAGCAACGCTTCTAGCAGATGGAGGAGCTCCTATAAGGGAACTCGATTGCCGAATTCGAAGAGATGAATCGCCAATTGAGGGATCTAGGAAAGGAAGCGAATTGTGGGGGGTATGGAGGTGGGGTGAGTAGCATCAATGCTTCCACTAGCTGAGGGGAGGAGAGGCCGAATGAAGGGTATCCCGAGGCCCGGATGGTGCTGTGTTAGTTGGAATTCCTCACCTACTATGGTTCAGAGGATACTCTGGTTTGGTTGCACTGCTGTGATTAGTTTTTTCAGAGCCAACGAATGGCAGAAGAGGACTGAGTAGGCTTGGCTGCATTTCACTTGACAGGGGAGGCCCAACTCTGGTATTGCCAGTTAGATCTGGAGATACAATAAATGTCATGGGAGGACTTCAAGTCACAATGTAACACAAGATTTGGTCCCCCTTAAGCACTAATCCGTTAGAAGAATTAGCCGATCTTAAACAGATAAGTACTGTTGAGGAGTACCAACGTTAATTTCAAACCTTATTAGCATGCACCACTGGCCTCCGACCCGAAGGACAGGTGGGCCT
>JANZLF010000005.1:13433105-13446440 GCA_026546835.1 Erythroxylum foetidum | reverse complement strand
GAATTCCGCTTCACATTGTCAGTGACTAGGATCCTACATTCTTAAGTAATTTTTATCAAGAATTGTTTACACTCTCGGGAACTCAATTAAAATTGAGTACCACCTATCACCCATAATCGAATGGCCAAACTGAGGTAATTAACCGCACTATCGATACATATCTTCACTGTTTTAGCTCGGAACAACCCAAGGCTTGGTTCGATTATTTACCATGGGCAGAGCATTGGTATAATACCAGCTTTCATTCATCAGCTTAATGTTCTCCTTTCGAGGTAGTATATGGCAAACTTCCTCCCTCAATCACACGTTTTATTCCTGGAGAAACATTGGTGGAAGCTGTGGCGCAAGATTTAATTAGTCGTGACGAAGCTTTGACACAGTTGAAACATCGTCTGGAACACGCTCGCGATGACATGATACATTTTGTGGATGCTCGAAGGCATTCTCATGATATTCAGGTGAGAGATTGAGTGTATTTGAAGATTTGTCCACATTGGTAAGGGTCCATGCCTAAGCGGCTGCACCCTAAACTGTCAGCACGATACTATGGACTGTATTAGTGGAGAAATACGTTGGCACTGTTGCATTTCAATTGCAACTTCCCCCTCAGGGCCATATACGTCCAGTGTTTCACGTGTCCCAGCTAAAAAAGGCTATTGGGCACCACCATGTTTAGGAAGAGTTACCTCCAGAGTTGGACTATGCACCTGACTTGTGTACACCAACCGCTATCTTGGGTAGTAGGACACTTTATATCAAGGGGCTGCCCGTGACCAATGGTTGATTCATTCACAAGGCAAACCGTTATAGGAAGCTACATGGGAGGACCAAGAGCTTATTCGTCGCCAATTCCCGAAGCTTAATCTTGAGGACAAGATTGTTTCATCAGCGGGCAGTATTGTTAGGAATAATGGTCACATAGAGTGGTTAGTCTATACAAGGAAGAAGAAGAAAGGTTGTAAGCAATAGTGAGATAGCTAGATATCAATATATTTTAGTGATTCGGGTTGTTAGCAAGAGATATCTATTCCTTAGAAGTTTTTTAGGATAAGTAGATATTAAATAATAGTCTATGGGAGAAAGGGGATAGGCATTAGATAGGATGATAGGAATATAAGTAGAGATTTGTATTATTTACGTAAATGAAGGGTACAATAGCAGTATAACTCCTGGGAGTTAGCTCCCAGGCCAATACAAAATCTGTATTTCCAGAATATGAATGATGATGTTCCCCTCTCTATACCGAATCCTATATATCTTCTGTACCTCCTCATTCTCACTCTCTCTCTGTAACTAATTCCTAACCTCCAGCCTATGTGGCATTTGTATTTGTTCCCCTCCCCATTGTACCCCTACAGATGTGGGTTTGAATGTCTTAGTGGCTGTTTACTAATACTAATACTAGCATGCTGATAACTAGGAAGGGTGCTAACATAGGAAATAATTCTCAAAAGATTTCCTGAGATTGTAAGGGGGTTTCCCTTGAGAAGGTTCTTCCTTCTTGTTTCGGAATAATACTGAGTTATTGCTCTCTACCTAGTGTTATTTAACACACGGGTACCTTGAGTTGAATTGTTACCAAACAGCTGGCACAACAACAGGGAGGCTGATTAGGTTAGTTAGATGAGAGAGAAATGGGGAGGTAAAAGTTAGTATATACAAGAAGGAAGGATGAGACACGGCATTCTTTTTATCTACAGAAATTAAAAAGATTCAGCTGGGAGCTTGGGAATTTTATTTTAGCAGGTGAGAGAGTTACCGAAGGTCTAGTGTAGTTCTCTTGTCTCCTATCACACTCACTCTGTCTCTCTCAAAGATACACAAAGTCTAAGCAAAAACAATGCAGGTCCCAAAGAAAACACTGCTAATTTGCTAGCATCACTATGACAATTCCAACTGACAAGTGAAAAGATACAAGCCTACCAAAGCTACAAACTTGACATGCCAACTGTTGTCTCCCCGGTGAGTTCTACACAAATAAATCGGCTTCCACAAGCAGACACTGCTCTTTTGGCAGTAACTTCCATTAGATTGACAAGCAAGTATTTTTAGACCTAAATATGCATGTTTAAAATCCATGACGGTCAAACTAAATGGGTGAATGAAAATGTATGAAACAAGTTTGAGAGAATCCAAAGCTAAGTGAAAGAAAAACATTAAAGATTAACTCACGTATAGCATGAAACAGAAGTTCCTAACCACTGAAGCATTTCAAGGGTGACTGACTATTGACATTCAAGTTTCAAAAACTATCAGAAATAAGAAAAACCTGAAGGTTTTGTGCCAACACCAGTGTGACATATGCGAAGTTGCACTGCAAGGAAAATTATGCTTGTTTCTATTAATAATCTAGATAAACAATTTTGCTAATTAGTTAAAGAAAGCAGCATAACCTACCATCCTACGGGAAACTCTTTCTACATGCCTATCTAAAAGGATAGTTATTGACCTGCAGCAAGATTGAAAAAATGGAAAAGGAGAAAACTTTAGTAATGTCATTTTACTAGACAGAAACTTGATAACACAAATTTATTCACAACACATGGCAATACCAAAATATAACAGAAAGAACCAAGATTCTGATCCTTGCCCGTTTGTTACTTCCCACTGTTGTAGAAGAATTGTTTCCAAAGAAAAGAAAGTTTCCCAACTGGACCCCAACTAGGTACATGCCCCAATATCCTAGGAATAACAATAATTACACATAAATATTTCTTTACTAATAGTAATTGCAAGAAAAGCAGATGTGATAATTCAATAAGAAACTACCTTCTAGCCCTCATGTGTCAAAGGACGAAAACATGATTTCAGAGTTAGGATAAAAGACTCTACAGCAGTCAAAATCTTCCAGAAAAAGGGCTGAGATCTAGAATAACAAATCCATTTTCTGACATTTTATATATTCCACTACTGTTTTCCCTTTTGTGGTATCATATGCATGATCGACCTCTTCCACAACTCTCATGGACTTGTGACGGCATATACACACCAGATGTTAATGAAACATCATGAATTTTACAAGTCCGATGCATGGGAGCTAATTAATTTAAATTAGAAGTATCTAAGTAATCAGGAGGCAAAAGTTTTCTAATTACAGTACAGAGGCTTAACTATGAAAATGGAAAATCTATAATTCCCTTCTATCAGCAGTTGGTACATGAATGCTTTTTGGGGAAGACATGCAGATGAAAGTAAGAATAATTGATGAACAGCATATTTTGTATTTATCCTTACCAAGTATGCTAAATATTCCTTCCTTATTTTTGCTTAAAATATCTGTTCCCCTTTCCTCAGAAAGCAAATATGCATTTAATCCATGACTCAACCAGAATTGATAACCTGAAGAATCAAAAACTGGTTAAGAAAGCTAGCCAATAGATTCTTTTTGCAGGCATCACTAACATATACAGTTAGAACCAAGATACCAGATAATATTGTTAAACCCACAATTCCAGAATAACGTGGTCTGATGTTAATTATTGTGGTGAGGATTGCTACAGAAGCAAGAGTGAAAAAGAAATTCCAGTGAACTCCATATTCCCCTATATGAACCTGCATAGAGAATAAAGAATTCCATTAGAAAGGAACATTAATTAGTGAATTGAGCTGCATCGGGAAAAGAAAGACAGCCAATCTTGCCTTTCAACTTCTTTATACTAAAGCTACCAAAGATAACGCAAAGCTAGCTGTTGTGAGGAAAGAATTCTGTAACTAAAACATTATTATCTTTTTTCTTCCATTGATAATGCTACACTTATTTTAATAGTAAGTTTAGTAAGAGTATGCATCGGATACGAGCAATTTGTCCCTACCAAAAGTGCAGTATTTATGAGACCTGTTCACCAGTTCGAGAATTGACAAGAATAAATGTTATAAATGTTAAGCATTTAGGCATATGTTTGTCCAGAGGAAATATTACCTACGACATTGCAACTCAAAGGCAAGTAGCCTAATGACATTTTTACCTGATAGTCAACACTTCTGGTTGAAAATAGTCGACCAAACCCTAGTAGCAGTAGTGGACTTGTAGATTGAATCACATTCTTCCAACTCCTAAAATAGTATTTTGAAACAAATGGAAACCAAACACCATATCATTAGTGCAAACTATACGATGACTAAAATAACAACTACAAAATAAAATTGTTAAAAAGAGTTCAAGCACTTGACACAAGCATGAGGATAATGCATTAAAAACAAGAAATATATTTAAGAAATGTAACAGTACGAATAATACAAAAATTTGACCATATACCAGCAACAGAATAGTTAGGAAAACACTCCATTGTACAGACCAAAATCATAAAGCTTCACCCGGCTACAAAATGTCCCAAATTGGGTCACTTAAGTAGTTTATGTTGCAATTAGTTTTAACTCACTAACTTCCCTTAGAATAAAATTTTTCATGAGATCACCAAAAATCCTTCAGCCATTGACCGTTGATCAATCCTCTCTTATGAGACTAACATTCAGTTCCAATACCAAGGTGACCTGTTTGTGACTCTTCTGAAATAAAATTAGCAATCTCAGTACAAGAGAACACAGCTGATAAAGAGGAGCTGCCTTTCTTAATGCAAGTGCAATGCTTGAAAGAACATATTCTATATATTACTGCAAAAGAATAAATTTCTCCTGATGATCTCATGAGATAAAGCAATCATGGACCAACAAAGCCTTACATTGAAGAGACACCTCGTGCATTTCGAGAAACTAATGCATTTGCTATTATAAAGGAGCCAACCCCTAAGTCCATCTGTATAAGAAAAAGGGAAAAAGAAAAAACAACAGTTAGTTATGCAAGGTTTTGAAGAGAGAAGTAAGCTTCTTAGCAACAATCTAAAAATCCAATGATTGAATAGACGTAATCCCATAAATTAAATTCGAAGCACAGAAGCAATTAATACTATTAACAATAGAGGGATATTCTTGTAATTACATGCTTATAATCGTAGTTATTCTATTATTTCGTATATACACAATGTCTAAGCATATGATTAGCTTACGCTGTACTCATCCAATCTCTTCCTTTACATTAACAAATACAATGATTGAAAATTAAATGAATCATAAGATGACATTTTGTCCAAGGATAGGCTTATATTACAATAATAAGAATGAAAAAATATATATAAGGGATTGTTTGATGCAAATTAAATTGGCACTGACTAGGCATTGAATTTAATGGGAATCTAGATAAAATGCAAAGAGAAGATGAAACAAAATTCAAAAGAAGAAAATGAAGTCTAAAAGTTTAAACAATTTGTTTGGTGTACATAGAATATAAGAAAGTAAACACATGTTCAATCCAATAGAATATGTAAGTTTCGTAATAGGGTCTAGACACCAAAACCATCAAAGCCCTTCAAGCTATCCCTCACAGAATTTCATTGCAATTGTTCTGTTAAAGTGTGATCTAAAAGAGTAATTTGAACCTAAATTTCTGGCAGTTGGTTGAAAAATCTGAATACTCTTGGCCTTTCATCAATATTGTAAGGCACAGGCATATTATTTACCCTCTCATTAAAGTGCAGATTGGCAATGGGGAGGAATCTTGGATGTCGTTTGATAACTGATCTCCCCAAAGCCCTTTGATCAAGGGAGATGATATGCTTAATCTGTTGGGAAGATGGCCAATCGAATCCAAGGTACCTTGCATAATTATTAACAATGATTGGATCATTTCACGTAGACTGATTGACAGATTTCAAGCTATTCTCCCAAGCAACATGCCTAACTACCTCAATAAGGATAGATTAATCTGGTCTCCTAGTGCAAATAGGGATTTCTCCAACTCTTTCTGCTTGAAAGCATTAAGACCTCACCATCCGAATACTTCCTGGTATACATAGTGTGGAAATCTATAATGCCTAAGGCCTCATTTGTAACTCGGCTGGTGGCTAGAGGAAGACTGAAGACCAAGGATAGATTGAAGGGATACATTGATCAAGTATGTGTTCTTTGCAAGTTACAACCTGAAACCACAAACCACTTGTTCTTCAAATCCAGGTTTTCTGTTTCTGTATGGGCAAGGATGCAGCACAATATAAGTGTAATTTGCCCCGAGAATGAATGGGATAATATATTAGTTTGGGTTGAAAATTTGTACAAAAAAATTGGGGATGATAAGAAGTGCCTAAGTCCAATGCTTACCTGCTCAGTTTACTCAATTTGGTTTGAAAGAAATCAAAGGATCTTCAGCGATGTACATAATGACAAGATGCGGTTATGAACAGGACTTGCTATTGGATTAGGGAGATACTAATTGCTAATCAAGCAACCAATAGTTTAAGCTTCTCCATGAAATGTAATTAGGGTCTGTTGTAACTTCTAGCTTGATTGCTCTGGCATCAATACTAGTTTTGTTTTGTTGAAAGGCTGGTCCTCTACTTATATTCATATTCCTTGTAATTACAGCCTTGTAATCACATGGTTGGCCTCTACGCCCTTCAACGAAATTTCTTTAACTTTAAAAAATTGAACTTAGATCTCAAATATTTGGGAACATTCAAAAAGAACTTCGATATTTCTAAAACATTTAATTTAAACCTAAATTGATAGAACCCTAACTTTCTGTCTAGCTCCTGTCAATTTTAGGCCACATTGATTTTTTTTATTATTTTATATGGGCCCTCTTATCAGCTAGGGCCTCTGCCCCTCTATGGATCCCAAAATATCTTCAACTTGACTTGCTTCCTTGTGCATCATCTGCACAAATCCAGCAAATAGTAAAAATAACGTATGGTGCAGCAAATGTATTCGGCTGTCTAAAAATCTCTCTGTCGGAGGTGTTTTACAAGGTGTAGTTGCTTTTGCTAACAATCTTACTGAAGAGGTGCCTCAGATCTAGGAAATTGTTCTACTCTACATATAGTTCACCTTTAACAACAATAACTTTTTTTCTGGTATTTGGGCTGCCACCAATATGACAACTCATTTTGTGAACACTTCCAAGCACAATGTCTTTGAATTTGTCAAGATTGGAAATAAGTAACAAAAAGTTTTCTAGTCCAGTTCCTACTGGTGTCTCCAAATAGTGGGAACCTATTAAACCACTCGAATGCTCATGATCATCAAACCAGCTAATCTCTAAGTGAACCACCTTGAACTAATTACTTCGTATCCAATGGATTAACTTTCACTGCAACAACAAATAGATATGATTGCAATGGATATACGATTAAGGCGATTTGAGAAAGGGTCAGAAAATTTCAAATTCTTTTGCAACTCATAAGGTATTTGGGGATTTAGGGATGCAATCCCCAAATCCCAAACTAAACCATCAAGGAAGAAAGGGCCAGTGGTTGTGGGCCCTCTTTGCCAGTTGGACATAACTTAAAATTGACAGAATCTAAAAGGGAACTCAGGTTTCCCTCAAGTTAAGGTTTAAATTAAACGTCTTTAAAAGTTTGGGTTTCTTTTTCAGTGCTCCCAAACGTTCGGGTATAAGTTAAATTTTCATATAAACATTACAAATTACCTATTTTTAATCTCCTTACCTTCGAAAATGTAAGGATAACTTTGGCTACTCGCCAAGTTCTCTTGTTTTACTTGCTTTCTTTTCCTAATTCTGACCACTTAGTGTTTGCTTCTTTGGTTGGAAACAAGTTCAGTTTATGGGTATCCCCCGTTCTATTGAGATTGTTGTAGGATATGTTTGTAATACCACCAACAGTTGACAAAATTAAATCACACATATCTAGACTCTCTTCCATTTGCTACTCTAGCTTTACTGCCTCTGTTTTACTTGTCTTACTTTATTATTGTCAACTTTTGATTCACCGGTTGCTATCTCGCCGTTGTTGGTTACTGCCATCGTCATCATCGATTACTATCATCGTCGTCACTACTTGCTACTGCTCATCAACTCTACCAACACTTTATATAAATTTCCAAACCCCAAGAGTCAATCGATCAGCAAAACCCATTTTGTTTATTACCAACTCTTAATCTTTGGTAAGGTTTCTATTTTCAAATTCTCGTAAAGTTTTTGGTTAATCATGGGTTTTTAGTTGTTAGCTCTGTTTTGCTTTGCATCCATTTAGATTATTGAAACACGGATTATAAGAATATAGAAATCCGGGTTTGATTTACTCTGCTGCAAATAATTTGGCTTCTCCCTTATGGTATTTGAACTTTACCTGCATATTATTGATTTTTTTGTTTCTAGTCATGTTATTGAAAGAGGCTTTTCTCTCTTTACTGCTATTCCTAAGCCACCACAACCATCTCTGATTAGACGTTGATTTAGTTTTCGTTTTCTACTAGTTGATTTAGTTGTCCCATTTGAAAGGTTCTCTTTTTTTCAACAAAAGTTGTGGTTTTTCCAATTTTCACTGTTATGTATGTGAATCTGGTTGTCTTCACAACATGATTCACTTGTGTTTGGTTAATCCTAATTGTCTCTAGAGCATTTTTGAATTTTTACTTTTTTTTCCTCTCAAATATGTTTGGTTACAACTATCAACCACCTTATCATCTACAATACCACCGTCTTGTCACTCTTTCATGTCACCGATTCACCTACATTTTGCTTCACCAATTGTCTTCTATTTCCGATCACATATCGTTTGCTTCATCGATTGTCTTCCCTTCTCTGTCGGTTGTCTTCCCTTCTCTATCAATTGTTGTCTATTCTTTGTCATCATCACCAGTTTGGGTTTTACCAACTTGATTTTTAGTCCTCTTCTAGATGTTTCCTCGTTTGGCTTTTAAAAAACCTTGTGCTTTGCTTTCTTCTTTTGTAGGGTCTGCAATAAGCCCCGTAATGGAGGAATTTCTAAACAATGCTAACTAAGACAAGAATATACAAAGCTGGTGTGTGGCATCTTAAACAGATCGTATCAATTTGGTTATTTCCCTTCTCTAGTTAATTGGTATATCATAAATTTTTCTTCTCTATTTGACGCACTTGTGATTAGTTTCAAATTGTGTTTCATCGTAGTTGATTCGTTGCTCTTTAGTTGTTGGAATTCATTTTTTAGTCTTCATTGAACTACTAAAAGTTTTGAATTCTTATTTGTTTATAATTTTCAATATATATATATATATATATATAATTGTCTAGTACTGTGCTTTACCATTCTACAGAAACTCAATGATGTAGGACAAATAGAGGAATTATGAACTAGTAGTTAAAAGCACAAAATTAGGAAGGGCGGATGATATTAGGCTGCTAGAATATTAGGTTTGAAGGTTGAATTATAGCTAGAAATGCAGACTTTTCAGATTTTGTAAAGCTGGGAATTTAAGGTTTGATTACAGGAATTTTAGACTTAGGATTTTTGGGTTTAATATGGTTGGAATATAGGTTTGAGATGGCTAGAAAGTAGGTTTAAGAGGGCTTGAATTTGAGTTAGGATTCCTGGAATTTTAGGAAAGGACACAAAGAATGAAAGGTAGGAAACTATGAATCACTCCTAGGGTCTAAGAATCACTCTTAGAAGAAAGCATCACACCTTCTAATTGAAAACTCTCAAGTTATAGAAAAATTCCAGATTGCTTTTTATTGATGAAAGGCTAGGTACATATATATAGTGTTCTTAGAATCCTTATTCTAGTAAGAAAAGGATTTCTAACTTAAATCCTAATATAATAGAAATTCTATAAGTCCTATTCAACTAGGATAACATATCTAAAATAGAATAATATAGTACTAATACTTCCTTTCTAATAAGGAATCCTAATACAATCTAGATTTCAGCCTTTATCTTTGATGTCAACTCAATTCTCAATCCTCATCACACCAAATTATGACTTTTAGTTGGCTAATCTTTCCTCTTTTATATCTTCTATATAATTTAGTTTTTTTTGCATCACTCAGTTACTATTTTTTTAATGCAAATTAGTCTCTACCATTGGCCATTAGTTAGTTGCAAAGTAACATGAGAGACAGCTATGATTGGTTCAAATTTTAGACCATCTAAATTTTGATTTGCTTGCAATTGTTTGTACTTGCAATATTCATATCTACTTATTACGATGCCCATTGTGGGATTTAATATCAATCCGCGTGTCCCATTTTGAGTAATCTTAGGGTCATTTAGGGAACTGTTGGGCTAATCTTTGATAGCTTGTGTTGGGCATTAGGGTGGGAGTGGTGGCTTTGACTTTCGATGATAGAGTAAGAGCTAGTCCTTTGGCGAGTTTTGGGTCTAGGAGAAGAGAAGATATTGACATGTTACAGATAGGTTCTTGAAATATCGAGACCGTTAGGGAGAAGTCATTAAAATTAGTAAAGTTTTAGAAAAATATGACATTCATATAGCATATATCTAAGAGAGAAAGTGGACGGAGGTTAAAGAAAAAGAAATTAATAGGTTTAAACTTTAGTATTTAGAATGTTTAAGATAATAGAATGAGCTCGGAATTTCGGTTATCAAGGAACTCATACGTGATGTTGTGGGGGGTAAAAAAGACTAATGATAAAATTTTGTCCTTAAAGATTGTTGTGATAGGTGTATTTTCAATGTGGTGTAGCCTTACGCACCCAAAGTAGGGCTAGACAAATAGTTTAAGCCCCAATTCTGGGAAGAGCTAGATGAGGTAATTTAACAAATACTCCATGACAAAAGAGTTATTCTAAGAGGAGACATTAATGGCCATCCAAAGGCAACCTTAGACGGATATTCATCGACTCATAGGATTTTGAGTACAATTATAGAAATAATAGTGATTGCTTTGTTAGATTTCGCAATAGCATTTAAGTTGGCGATAGCTAACTCTTTTTTTTTTAAGAAAAACAAGGAGCACCTCGTGACTTTTAAAAACCAGAACCATAAAAACAAATTGATTAGTTTCTCGTAAAGTAAAAAATTGTAAGGTGATACCTAACAATTACCAGTAAACTCAACATAAATTGTTGGTTACGAACCTTATAATTAAGGGTTGGAGAAAGAAGAAAAATCCTAAGAGGTGTACCAAAGTTAGATGGTGTAACCTGAAAAGAGATAAGGTGGAACAACTTAGAGATAAGAGTAATGTATAGAGAATAATGTAAATTGAAAGGACAAAATAACCAAATGTGGAAGAGAGTAAAGAAAGCATCTAAAGAAATCTTGAGTGTTTCTAAAGGGCCTAAGGATAGTAAGACAGAGTTTTAGTTGTGGAATGAAAATGAGCAAAAAAAGGTTAAGAGCAAAAAGGTTTCTTATAAAGCTCTATTAGATAGCACCATTGAGGTAGAAAGGGTAGTTAATAGAGAAAATTACAAATTGGTAAAGAAAGAGGCAAAAAAAAGAGTCCCAGAATCTAAAAGCAAAACTTACACGAAATTATACCAATGATTGGAAACTAAAGAAGGAGATAATGATAAATTAAGTTGGCAAAAGCTAGAGAACGAAAAGCGAGAGTCTTAGATCAAGTTCGTTGTATAAAAGATGAAACAAGGGGATGCTCGTGGCTGAAAATGATATCAAGAGAAGGTGACAAATATACTTCTACGGCCTTTTTAATGAAAGCATAGAGGACATCTCTCTAGGTGATCTTAGCACGTTCGAGAGATATCGTAACTTTAATTGTTATCAGCCGATCACAAGGGAAGAAATTAAAAGATCTTTAAAGGAGATGAATAGTTGGCAATAGTCTAATGGGATACTCATAGAGGTATGCAAAAACCTAGGCGACATTCCAAGTTGTAATTCCTCTATACAAGAACAAAGGGAACATTCTAAGTTGTAACAAATATAGAGAGATCAAACTACTTAGTAATACCATGAAGTTATGGGAGAAGGTTATTGAAAAGAGAGTGAAAAATGATGCACCTATTTCGGAAAACCAGTTTGGTTTTACGTCAGAAACGTTCACGACAAAGGCTTTACATCTCCTTAGAAGATTAATGAAATATTACAGGGTAATACAAGATAAATTGCACATGGTTTTTATTAACCTAAAGAAGGTTTATGACAAGGTGCCTAGAAAGATCATATGAAGGTGTTTAAAACTTAAGAGAGTTCCTACAAACTATATACGAGTTATTATATAAAAGTGTAAAGACTAAAGTAAGAACAATAAGAGGAGATATAAAACATTTTTCTATTGATATTGGGCTACACCAAGGCTCCTCATTAAGCCCCACCTTTTTTTTTTTGTAGTCGTGACGAATGAGCTAGTGAAGAATATCCAAGAGAATGTACCTTAATGTATGTTGTTTGTTTATGGCATTGTTTTAGTGAATGAGGTAAAAGAAGGTGTTAATGTTAAGCTAGAACTTTAGAGAGATACGTTAGAATTGAAGGATTTTAATTTAAGCAGGAGAAAAACTGAATACTTAGATGTAACTTTTTGGATCATATGGTGGCTTCCAATGTAGAGGTAAAGATTGTTCAGGAGTTATACCACAAAAGAAATGTTTTAAGTATCTAAGATATTATTCAAAGTAATGGAAAGATTGACGCAGACATTGTTCACTGTATCAAATTAGGGTGACTTAAATCAAAAAGTGCATCAGGAGTTTTATGTGACAAGATGATACTACTCAAGCTCAAAGGTGAATTATATCGTTTAGTAATTAGGCCGATCGTGTTCTTTAGAGCGGAGTGTTGACTTATCAAATAGATACATAGTCATAATAATGGTGGAGATGAAGATATTCTGTTGGATGTGTAATCTTACTAAACGAGATAAAGTCAGGAATGTGATAGTGAGAGACAAGATAAAGGGGACTAATATTAATAAAACAGAGACAAAGCTTAGGCGGTTTGAATATGTTAAGAGGAGACATCATGATGCTTTAATGAGAAGACGTGAGAAGATTATAATTAGGAACTGTAAAAGAAAAAAAGGATAGCCGAAGAAGAACTAGGGAAAGGTAATCAAGAATGATATAATTTTGCAAAAAATTACCAAAAACGTGACCCAATAGAAAACTTTGGTATACTAGAATACGAGTAAAGAATCTTACGTAAAGACGTCCTTTTTTTCATAGGTCTTTTAAATATTTTTCTTCGAGTATTATGTCTTTTATTTACCCCAAATATTTAATATGTAGTATTTCCCCCTTAATTATTTAGCCTAAGAATTTTCTTACTTAACATAAAATTTTCTTGTAATGACTTGTTTGTTTTATTTATTTGCTTTTATTCTTTCTTATTTATGCATTTATTTATTTATTATTTATTTATTTTTATTCTTTACCTTGTTACGTATTTATTTTATTATTTATTTTTATATTTTTATTTTTACATATTTATTTAAATATTTTATTTTTTATTATCTTTTAAATAGATTTTATTTTTTTATTTTTATTACTTTATTATTTAATTTTATATATTTTATCAATTTTATTTTATATTTATATTTTTCATGTGACTTATCAAAAACAGCCTCGAGTAAGGTTGC
>JANZLF010000005.1:13357831-13368544 GCA_026546835.1 Erythroxylum foetidum | reverse complement strand
TCACTCGGGCCCTAATAACCCTACTTGAGGCTCAGTCAACCTAGGCCTAACTAGTTGATCACGGATTGGGTTGGGAAGATTTTGCCACCCCTATTAGAAACTTTAGGATTATATAAGAGATATTTAATAAATAAGAATCATATTTAGGCATAATTGATATTTAATTAAAATTAATTATAATTCTAAATAAAGTTTAGATTAAATAAAAATTTTATTTAAATTAAATTATTAAAAAGTCAAAGATTTGTTACAAGCAGGTTTATACTCTACAGGAGCTAATACTTCTTACTTAACTCTCTCTATAATTCTCTCAACATGTTTTATGAATATTGTTAGAGGCTGAACACTTGTGAACTAAAGTGGTTGAAATAAATCAATTTCATAAACGATTCGAGGGAATTGATAGAAAAAAATTAAGTTTCAAAATAAGGTATGAATTAAAATTGATGCTTTAGTACATTTTATATGTTAATTATGTCATAGAATTTAAGTGATTTTAACTTTTGAAAAATTATTTAAAAAATCAATTTCCCAAGAAAGTTATCCATCTCTACAAGTTTGAGCCAAATGAACATGTCGATTTTTAACTTTTTGGCTTACAAATCGAATTGCATTAATACCCTTATCAATGCCCAGTGGTTATACATAGGAACCTTATCTTGTCGATCAAACTGTACGTTGCAAATTTTGCTTTATCTCATAATTTTGTTTTACATGTTTTAGGGACTGCATCCATGGATTGTGCAATCTACTGTTGTCAAAGCCATGCTTATGTATTATTGCTATTGATTGTACCCGAAATTCACATATCACACACAGCTTGTTAGATAGAGAATAATTAGGTAACTTTCACTAAAAATTCGACAAAATAAAATTTTAATATATAAATATGAAATATCTTAAGTAAATTACTCCTACTTAAGACATTAAATACAACGGTTATAGATTAATTTAACTTAAGACATTAAATACAACGGTTATAGATTAATTTAACTTTGAACCTCCATTAATGTTTGAACCTTGTCTTACTATAATTAGGAAATTGATTTAGGCAAAAAAGATAAAAGTATTAGTAGAGAGATATCCGATATCTGCAATACTAACCAGACTAAACATCATTTTGGTTTGGCGTTTCTCCGGAATTGACATCAATGCTGCGAGAAATTGATGGTATCCTTGTGTTTTACTTGTGATAAATTTTGTAGCTACTATCGTTTTCAAGTTGCTTTAATTGGAAACTTACTATTCAATCCAAATTCCAATAAAGCATCAATCAACAGTTCTCAGGGAACTTACTCTTGTGATCTTCAGGATTGCAGTGAAATAAACCCAATCCTTATTTCCATTCAACTTCTACATATATATTCTGTGTGTTTGCTATATATTGTATCCAGCTAATGGTGCATTGAGATTTGGAAGAGAATTAAGATTCTGCGTGAACATCTAATGACATGGCAAGGTCTATTGTTAGAACAACAAAGCTGTGCATGCATGATAGAATCTGGTACCTCAGACTCACAATACTGGTTGTTGGGTTTGCAATAGCATTGACTCTTTCACATTTGGTCTCCATCACTTTCCCAACCATGAAGTCTAATCCAATTCAAGGATGTGCCAAAGACATGTCAATGGGACTGAAAGTTGAAGGAGTTGCCTCTCTAGCTGGTGGTAAGTAACATCAATATATGAAACTCAACATTAATTTCATAACATGATATTTGGCCAAGTATAATTGTCTAATCCAAATTTTGACGGATTAATCTCATTTTTTATGGTAATGCTTTCACCATTAACTTGGATAGATACTCCGTTAATCACATTTTCTATTAAAAAATTTGACATTTTGATAGTTTTAAAGTTTTTCAATCACAATTTAATCCAAATTTGATTTATCATTTTGGTAAGAATCAAGATTGTTTTACATCTCTACGTTAAAATATTGTTATTTATCTCTTTCTTTTAAGTTACACTGTTGGTGTTCTTTTATGAGTAATTCAATTCGGTTTATCCTTTTTTTAAGTCGATTTCAGTCTCCTTATCTTATTATGATGTAGATCTTTTATTTTCCATCAAAATCTTAAGGTGATGCAGAGCTGATCATGGAATATAGTCTAAATGAAGTTTAAAAAAAATGTGGTCTTTGCCTTACGCTTGGTCCAATTCAACTCCAAGAGAAGTTTACCATTTATGCTTAAATATGATATTTTAAATTATAGTTTAATGATTTAATTGCTACTCCATATGATACTT
The DNA here is from genome assembly GCA_026546835.1 of Erythroxylum foetidum. Classification (NCBI taxonomy): domain Eukaryota; kingdom Viridiplantae; phylum Streptophyta; class Magnoliopsida; order Malpighiales; family Erythroxylaceae; genus Erythroxylum; species Erythroxylum foetidum. Next base: position 13,366,294 of record JANZLF010000005.1, on the reverse strand, counting down.
ATAAAAATTTATTAAATTACTGAAGAAGAAATTAAAACACATTACAGTAAAGTTTTTGATGATAAAACCGACCTGCAATTAACTCCATTTATTACTATTAGCCATTAAAATTGGAATCATAAGTTGTGGAATAGTCTGAATGTCTGACAAGTGACAATCCGGACATCCATACTTAATGAAAGCATAATAACTCCAACCCAATATAATTAGACGTTTTGGAATTTCTGAGATTCAGGAGAAGACCTGGAAGTACGGAAACGGCTTGGTGGCTTACTTGCTCCAGGATACGATGAAGGATCATGCATAAGCAGGTATCAAACATACATGTATCGCAAATCTTCACCACATTTGCCTTCTAAATACCTTATTTCTAAGCTACGTCAGTACGAAGATCGTCACAGACGATGCGGACCTTTTACCGAAGCCTACAACAGAAGCATCCGAGGGCTAAATTCAAGCCCAATTGACACTATTAGCAACACAGACTGTAAATACGTTGTCTGGGTAGGCTCCGGTGGCTTGGGGAACATGATAATAAGCATGGCTTCGTTGTTCAATTATGCCCTCCTCACAAACCGGGTTCTACTAGTTAAACATGGAGATGACGTAGCCAATCTGTTTTGTGAGCCATTTCCTAACACGTCTTGGTTATTACCAGAAGACTTTCCTCTGAACAAGCAATTTGACATGTTTGATATAAAGAAGTTTGATGGGAACAGCAGCGTTTCAGTGAAGGACCTACCTTCGTTTCTGTACATCAACCTAGTTTACGAAGATGGTGTTGAACCTTATTACTTGTTTTTCCGGGATGAAACTCAAACTTATCTCCAAGGATTCCCTTGGCTTGCTCTCAAATCAGACCAGTACCATGTCCCTGCTCAGTTCATGATGAAATCTTTGGAGCCAGAACTCAACAGATTCTTCCCAGACAAGGCTTCTCTTTTCCATCACTTGTCTCGTTATCTTTTCCACCCGTCAAATCGAGCATGGGGTTTGATTAGCAGATTCTATCAAGCTTACATGGAGAGAGCAGACCAGAGAATTGGCATACAGGTGAGAATTTTTGGTACAAAACAAAGTCCCTTTCACCTTGTCCTGAAGCAGATATTGTCCTGCACTCAAGGAGCAAATCTGCTGCCTAAAGCAGAATACAACAGGTGCAAAGCTTCACCACCCAAAAATCAGACATCAAAGGCCATCACTATCGCATCTCTGTACCCGTTTTTCTACCAAGAGATAAAGAAATTGTACCTGATGAACCCAACAGTGACCGGAGAGGTGATTGCGGTTCACCAACCAAGCCACGAGGAGAAGCAAAAATTGGGTGACAATGTACACAATCTCAAGGCATGGGCTGATATTTATATACTGAGTTTAAATGATGTGCTGGTAACCAGCGCTTGGTCAACATTTGGTTATGTGGCTCAAGGTCTAGCAGGTGTAAAGTCATGGATCCTAGAACTGCCTGGTAGACACAGTGTCCCTAATCCGCCTTGTCGACCCTCCACATCTTCGGAGCCATGCTTGTTATTGTTTCCAAATTATAATCCAGGTAACCTTCCTCCTTACATCAAGAATTGTGAGGATGCAAAGTTGGGACTAAAGCTGGTTAATTAGTAATATGTATAGGTAGACATGTTTCTAATATCAGGCATTGCATTGCACTTGCAGGCAGGCAGGTAAATGTGAGCAATTAGTTTTTAAAAGAATAAAGGGTAGGCTTATAATTTGGATTTTCTTTAATCCTAAGTGTGTGTAAATGCCTGTGCATGTGCAATTTCAGCCAACATTAAGTTAAGCAAGTAAACCTTCTTGATTACTTACTTTAAGAAGAAATTCTTCTAGTCCTTAGCTTCAGACCACATCAATTGTTTAAAGCTGGCCTAATAAAATGATGAAAAGCAAAGTATAATCCAAAAACCAAATGGTAACGTAGAAAGAAAACATAAAAAGTGTGTTGGAATATGCATAGGCAACACCCCTCATACCGCGGCTATTAAGCCACTACTTTTGGGGCTTGAGAACTCTCCAAACGCAGTACAACTTCTCACAGCACCATGTCTGCTTGCGATCTTTACCCTCACGTGTTCTTGTAACCTCAAAGTGTGCCTATCCTCCTCTCCTCTTCCTTCAACTATTGAGTGTCCTGTCGAGTGTGACCTTCCAAACACTCCATTTGTATCATTCTCCTCCACATTACCCGGAGGTAATCCTTCCCCGTTACTACCTCTTTCTTCTTGAATGGCAATGCAAACAGAATTCCCTATTGCTCCATCATGGCTCTCATCACCATCGTGGATGTCACTGTTCTGGTCCGCTGTTAGAGTCTTTTCCAGTGTGCCTTTTGGCAAGTCAAGATCTCCTCTACAAACCGGACAAGTTTTGTGGGATCCAAGCCAAAGATCAATGCATTCTTGGTGAAAAACATGGTAGCAGACAGTTATCAGACGTAGTAAATCATCGTCCGTAAACTCTGCCAAGCAAATCGCACATTCAAGCCCATATTTGTCACGTCCAACGTCTTTGACACTCGAATAAGTAAACGTTGGAAAAATTTGTACCAGTGCAGGATCAAGTCCCTGATTCACCGGAAAATTAGCTGCATTTAAAAGATTTCCCGAAGGGGTTCGCCGGAGATGCCAAGTTCTCATGATGCTGTCCATGAAACATCTACAGAAGTATATGGAGAAGAAACCTATAAAGAAACAGACAACCAATATTGTTGTAAGGACTATAGTTAATGAAGGGGTCGAAAAATTTGATGCTTGTGGAGCTAAAGAAGAACTGGACGACATTGAACGAACAGAGGCAGACTAAATTGGTGGCCGGAGATCAGAGTTTTCCCGGCCTCAGCTTTTTGCATGGACTTGAAAATGGTTAGGAAGCTAGAAAAGAAAATAAAACATGAGATTTGGGCGATGAAAAGTTTAATGTTTAGCGAAATTCATTAGGAAGAGAGAAACAAGGAGGAGAAGGCAGTTGAATGGGAGACAAGGGCATGACAGGGTCGGCTTAATTTGGAAAGCTGAGGTGGAGAGGCTTGTTATTGTCGATGGTACAAGTAATGCTCATTGAGCGAGTCATTCTGAGAAGGAAGAGGAGAGAGGAGCTTTGTCTGAACCATATAATAATTCAGCCTTCCCGAACTGCTTTCTCCTACTATTTTTACAAACCAATGACGTCGTCAATGTCATTGATTCCAAGTCTGGAGATTCTTTTAAGACAAAGCACACACGCTTTAACGCTGCCAAGTTAACTTGCTTGCGTTGCATGTGTCCTTTTGTCCTACCAATTAGCTCTAACTCGATATGGTGAAATGTACGTATCCTCCTAAAAATGACAAAACCAGCTCGCAGTTATAAGTCATAATTAATAGAATCGGAATTCAATTGATTGCTGGCCGGAAGATAATAATATCTTTTGTTTGAATTCATCCAGTTCTAATATTGATTACACGGATTGAGACTGCAGATTTGAAGCTTCAAAATTTCCATGCAATTGATTATTTATGGCTGAGAGTGAGATTCACCAAGTCAATATATATATATATATTGCTTTTAACGTATATATGACTGTTGCTTATATAATGACAAAAGTTTGCTTTTACATTAAATATTATTAGTAATGAAAGAACAAATTGTTGCTTAAAAAAATTCACTTTGTTTCCTTATTTATTTAACATTGTTGCCTAAAAAGAATTAAAGTGTTGCAATATGTATTTAACATTGTTGTTATAGTTTAAAACTAATGTGTTGCCTTAGTCAAAAATTAAAGTAACATTTTTTATTTTATTTCCTAATTAAAAAAATTTGTTGTCTTATACTTATTACAACGTCACTTTTTATAACGATATGAATTCTGTTACCTTAATAGAATGGCAACAATAATTGTACTTATAGCTACACTTTTATCTGTTGCCTAAAGTACTTTTTGCCGTAGCAACGAGAATCAACATCTGGACTTTGAGATGTTATATGAAATGTTTCTGTTTAACTTCAATAACGACTATTCACAACTTTAGTTATGAAAACTTCCGCACTGGATACTACTTCAATGCCTATAGCTACCTTTCCAAATAGTTAGTGCCTCAAAGAACTGCCTAGTAAAGGATTACTGTGTCCATAGGAGTGAGGAAATTACAAATAGAGATGCATTTTTTAGTAACACTATGTTCTCTCTAATGAAGGCACGCATTCTGTGACTCGGATCAAGTGATATAGAAAAAATATGCAAATTTTTCTCCACCTCAGTGTTAAAAGCCTTACTGTTGCTTTTGGAGAAGCATATGAGACTACCATCTTAAAATTATGATCGAAGTCATATCCTTCAAGGGTATAACAGGAAAGCAACCATGATCAAATTATGGGAGTAGCCTGAAAATATAATTTTACAGTTTTTGATTGGATCCTAATAATTGAATAACTTGAAAAACTAAACTTGAATTATAAAATAAAAAATTGTACCTAATTTGATATTCCTATTACGCATCCAGCGTCTAACAGTATCCACAGAGTGTTCACTTAACTCTTTGAGAGGAATTAACAGGAGCGTTAGCTCCTTAGGCTTATTCATATTTATAAAAAAGAGTACCAAGGTTTTTACTTTATGGTAAAATTAAATACATCAATTATAATTACAATCCAAGTCTAATTATAATTAATTTAATTTTAATAAAATTAAATATCTCATATTTGATCCCTAAAGTTGCTCAAACTTTATAATTAAGTCCAACTTAATCAAAATTGAATGTTCTATTTTGAACTACTCTTTATGTGTAACTCAACAAGTTCTTAATATATTGACAATTATTATAAACTACAATTCTAATTTGTGGTTAGAATTAGATAAATTAAAATTTCTTTTAATTTGTCTTTAATTATCCAATTAAATAATTTATAATCATATTTATATCTAGCAATATGTTATACCACCCAAAAATTAAGAATGTCAAAGTGATTTGACTTAACTTGTCCATGTATAGTTATGATATATAATTTAATCATTTCGTCATCCAATATACCAATTGGATAAAGTATGGATATAATGTGTGCTCTTTTGTGTCCAATCATGTTCATTGTTGCTAATTAGTAATTGATTGATAATTGAACATCTATTCAAATTTCTATTCACTCTAGCTAGAAAATTTCTTATATCATTATTAATCGAGAATAGTAAAACATTCTCTCTAATTACTTTAAAGTGACAATTAGCCAATTAGGAATATAAGAGAATAAAAGAAAGGATTTTTTATTGTAACCCTTAGGTGTTGATCCATGCCCTGTGACTTTATTAGACAATATCTGGTTCCATAGGACTAGGAGTCAACTTTCCCGTATGAGCATATAAATGTAAATTGAATCTCATAATTATGATCTTGTCATAATTTCAATTACACAGTAATTACTCTAGGGAATTTTACCTTTAGTATTAAAATATCAAATGTAATTAATATAATACATAAATATAAATAATGCCTTTATTAATTAAATAATAATCTCATACATTAAAATTGCAACCAACTGATTGATTGCAAGGGCATAAACTAACGATCTCCCACTTGTACGATCATGTTTCTTCTGAGACAATGACTTAGTGAGAGGATCTGTAGGATTCTTTTCAGTGGAAACTTGTTCTGATGTTACGTCTTTCTGCTCTACTATGATCTACAAAATTCTCTTCAATGGAAACTCATTCTAATGTTATGCTTTTAAGCTCCACTATCTCCTTGATTAAGTGAAACTTTCTGAATACATGTTTGGAACATTGATGAGACCTTAGTTCCTTTGCCTATACAGACTCAACAATATTAGGAACCACTTCAAGTTTAGTGATGAACTTTTTAATATAAACCACTTCTATTATTGCCTCTGATATTGAAATGTACTCTGCCTTGTTTGTTGAGTCTGCAATGGTTGGCTATTTGGAATTCTTCCAATTTGTCACACTATCATTCAAAGTGAAAATGTACCATAATTGTCATCTACTATCATCTAGATCTGACTGAAAACCAGCATCTAAATACCCATAAACTCTTAGTTTAACTCCTTCATAGATAAGAAAAATATCTTGAGTCATTTTTAAGTACATAAAGATATTTTTGACATTCGTCCAGTGACACACCTGGATTGAATTGAAACCTGCTCATTATGCTCAAAGCTTAAAAGACATTTGGTCTAATACATAGCATCGTATACATGGTTTATTTAATTATCGAAGCATATGGAATGAAATTTATTTTTATCTCTCTTCTTATGTCTTAGGACATACTCTTGTGAGACAAAAGACTCATGCAACATGGGTAAGAATTCTTTATTAGAATTCTCCAAGTTCAACTTCTTTAGCATTTTGGATTGAGATAACACAAGCAACCTTTTTTTATCTATCTTTATAGAACTTTATTTTTATAATATAGGTTGTTTCCCTTATATCCTTGATGGATAAGTTCTTATATAACCAAAAAGGTTGGTATGTTGTTTCCAATTAGCAAATATGTCATTTACATATGGCACTAGCATTTCTTCAAAATGGCACTTATTCTCAATTGTTACAGATTCTCGTCTTCCAATTAGATGGCTTTACATTGGTTGCATTCCCACTTCCATTTTGCGCACCACCACTAGCCCTTACATCCCCTTTAGGCCCCATACTTATCGTGCCGCACTCTCTCTATTTTTAGACTGCTCATCTCGCGAAAAAGGTACAATTATCTCCATATGGACACCTGTCCTTCGTATAAAACTTTTTGCAATGCCTCCCTTTATAAGACCTCTGTGTGTCACCTACAAGTCCCCTTATCAGCGGGGTATTCCTTTTGAATCTCATCAGGATTCCCTTTCTTCTCTTGAAGTTCCTCTATGTTGTGTGCAAAGTTGTAGTTGGTCACATAGGGGCATAGCCCTTCCCAGAACTTGCAGCACAACTTAGTCTTGAAGAACATTTTCCTGATGGACTTCTTGGAAGTCAATTCCTGATAACTACCCCTCGCTTTCTTGCCTGGTGGCTTGCTACAAGAACGACATTGTGAAGATTGGTTGTTGAATTATTAGCAGTGCCATCAGCGTTGTTCCATATACAACAATCATCCTCTGTTGCCTAAATGGCTTTTAATCAGAAGCATTTGGACTCCAGTTCTTAAGGCAATTTGGGGAATCACATGGACTACATTTCCGCTGGAATAGTCTCTAACATAATACATTTAAAAATAAGGAACCCACTTATGAGAATATAATAAAGCTTAGATCTCTGAAGGAAAAAAGAAACCTAAGAGCTCAACTTGACTGAATTGGATAGGGAGATATGGAGATATGAAATGGATGGAATTTAAGGATTCAACCAATAAAAACATAAAGACTTTAGTTGACGCAATGTTTTAGTGACAAAAATAGAAAACAACAAAAACCGTAACTTCGGAAGAGATAGGAAGCTAGTAATTTAGAAGGGTAAAATTTGAATCCAACGTAAAAGAATTACAACAACAGATATAAGAGGAAAGGAACTTAATAATTGGAGTAAGCACTATTAGGATATATTTTATAAATATAAGTAATTAGTTTTGTCATTCTTTATTAATTGGACATATAAGATATTAATTGAATGACGATAGCTAACCAATAATCCTTGTTTGACTTAGATTGAAAAAAGTATTTTGGATATTGTTCTAGATGTTATAAAATCTTATCTTGCATAGATGTGTATCTTGAGAAGATGTGCTATGGATTACGTTGATATGTTGTTGAAGGGCATCGCTAGAATTTCCTTGTGAATTAATTGATTTATGTGAAAAAACTAAATGTGTAGTTTTTAGGTGTGTGAGACTCACGACTGATGGCTTTGGTGTGTATTGTGAGTGCTTTGAGTAGAATGTGTATGCATTGAAGTAAAGTGTGAGCAATCCATATTGTGCGTGGGAGTGAAGACATCTTGGTGATGTTAGGAACATAGGTTTTGTCGTGTCCTTTGTGAATTAGAAAACTTGCATTGAGAGGTCTATGGGCGTGTAATAGTAAAGATCTTGATAACGTTATTTTCGAATATGGACAGCTGGTTTAATGATGAATTGATTTCAGGTGTGAGATATCTTGGTATGTTAATTGATGGGTTGTTATTGTGGCTATGAGTTTCCTATACAACTGCGTTGAAATCTGAATATAGGCTGCATGTTTATGTGTTTTTCATGATGTGTTCTTTACTTGACTGATAGCAATTAAAGGTGTGCAATGTGTATTTTCTGATTGGGAGATTCACAGTTTTGCATTGATTATGTGGGGGTAGTTACCGTTGGTGATTGAACCAGGTTTACATTATAAATTGGCTGCATTTTCATAGCTGCTTATGCATTCGTTGCATTCGTTGACTCCTAATTGATGATTTTTGTGCTTAAATTGGCTCCTCATAACGAGCTCTTTTAATTCACAATTTGTCAGTAAATTGTCATGATCTGATATTAATTTCTCTATAATCTTC
>JANZLF010000005.1:13343141-13357731 GCA_026546835.1 Erythroxylum foetidum | reverse complement strand
CAATTTTTGGTAATTAGGCTAGCTTAGACCTTTTTCACTTGGTTCCAATTAAGTGAGACGACCCGAGGTTGCATCCTGTATTGCAATCTTTGGAATTATTATTTTTGACCGGTTTCCAAGGATCGATCGTAAGGTCGAATCGACAAAGCCGCGATCAGTAGGACTGTCATCCTTGTGGAGTGGCTTATAGTTACACTGATTGGTGTGTTGCGTGTGACTTCTTTCGTGGGTTATTTGGTGACTGTGCAGCCATATCTTTGTTCTGCATTTTGCGTGAATCAATCTATAGTGTGGGAACAACTTTTAGATCTCTTTTAGAGGAGCTAAACCATAGGGAATTTGTTTTGTTTAAATCTCAAGTGTGTTCAGATTTTGTTATTAATTTTTTAAACACTTGAGTTTTTATTTATTGTCTTTCAATTAATAGATTGTTAAGATAAATTCTCTATGGAAGTTAACACGAATCGGTTGTGTCATCAATCACTAGAACACCACTATTGCACGACTCTAACTATCCTATATGGAAATCACAGATGATAATCTTCATCCAAGCTTAGGGGACATAATCTTGACATTTGGTAGTATATGAGTGGACGCATCCGATGAGTACCAACGATAAAGGAGAGGCAATATAAAAATATCCATCTGAATGGACAAGAGCCAAAGAAGAAAGTGCATTTGGAAACTCAAAGCAATGTATGCAATTTTTAGTGCTATTAGTGAAGGATGTTTCTTAATGATATCAGCCTGTGAATCGGCTAAAGAAGCGTGTGATGCTTTGCAGACTATTCATGAATGGTCCAAAAATATGATGGGGTCAAAACTACAAATGTTAGCTGTGAGATTTGAAGAACTGAAGATGGATGAAAATGAGATTATTGAGGACTTTCATAAAGATTACGCGATATAGTGAATCAGACATATCAACTTGGGAAGAAATATCCAATATGAAACTAGTCAAGAAGACGTTGAGATCACCACCTCTAAAATTTATTCCGAAAAGTGCAGCAATCGAGGAGGCTCATGACATTAATGACGTCGTTGGAGAAGGTAATTAGAATTTTTACCAATTTTGAAATGAATTTGTTGAGAGGCAAACAAGAAAAGAGCAAAGGATTGACACTACAAGTTGAAATTCGAAAAGGCATAAATGATGTAAAAGATGAATCTGATGAGAATGAGGATATCAAATTATTGACAAGAAATTTCAGCAGGTGGTTAAAGAAAGTGAAGAATGATAGATCTGATTTTAGGAAAAATGGTCGGCGCTCATCAAATAATAATTTCAAACCACAAGGGAAAACTCAAAAGGTTGAAAAAAAGTTGAGAAAATTCAATGTCATAAGTGTCAAGGCTTCGGACATATGCAAGCAAAATGTGCTAACATCTTGAAGAAGATAAAAGGGAAGTCTTGTACAAGCACTTGGAGTGAGAATGAATCCAGAATTGAGTATGGTAGTGAATAAGAAGTTGTGAATAGTGTTGCCTTATAGTTGTGAATAATGTTGCCTTAGTTACTTTGTACAGTAAAAATCCAATTACTTGTTTAACAGTAATTGAGAAGGAAGTAACTGAAGAAGAAAAAGTGAGTAAATCGAGAAATTTTGGAAAAATGCAAATGATTCAGCTCAAAGCTCAATCTCAATCTCAGATTATGATAGTGATGACAGTACTTCAGATGATAAAAAGGAAGGTATTTATGAAGCCTATGAGTTAATGTATGGTCAATGGGTCCAAACATGTAAGAAAATTGAGAAGTTGAAGGAGGAAAACTCTTCTATGAAAAACATTATTCAAGATATAGAGAAAAGGTTGTTGTCTACATTAGATGAGCTTGGTAAAACAAAATTGAAGTTGGTTAGTACAGAAAAATGAATAAGAATGTTAAATGGAGGTACCGAAAAGCTAGAAAAGTTGTTGAAAATTGGTAAGGCTAAAGGAGACTTTCAAGGCATTGGCTATAGAGGTGAATGTTTCAAGTCTCATGATGGGAAAATTGGTATGACCACAACTGTCCAAAGAGAAATCTTAAAGAAAAATCGGAAGTTTATACCTATATGTCACTTTTGTGGAATTGGGTACATAAGACCAAAATATTACAATTTGTTACAAATGATTGTTCAAAGGGGTCAAAACTGAAAATCTAGACATTCTCTATTAAATTCCTAGCAGTAGTCTATAGTATCGAAACAAACTTGGATTAGGAATGGCCAATTACAAGCACAAAGATGTTGTGAAGGAAAAATAAGAAATTGACTTTCAAGGCGTTAACTATAGAGGTGAATGTTCCAAGTCAAATAATAAGAAGTGTGACCACATCTTTCTAAGGAGAAATCTTAAAGAAAAATCGAAAGTTCATACCTATATGTCGCTTTTATGGAGTAATTGGGTACATAAGATCAAAATATTACAAGTTGTTACAAATGATGTTTCAAAGGGGTCAAAACCAAAAATGTAAACACTTTCTATTAAATTTTAGTAACAACCCATGGTACCAAAGCACACTTGGATTAGAAAGAGTCAATTACAAGAACAAAGACATCGTGAAGGAAAAATAGGAAATTGTCTAGATTCATAGTTAGTTACTGTTTGTGAAGAAAATTTTCAAACAAAGGATAAGTCAGTTACTTCAGAAGGAGAAACCGATGACAAAGATAATATGACGAGGAATAAGGTTGGGTTTGAATTTCTTCGAAGGACACAGGGACTGTGTGCTTTACATTTTTGAAGTATAGTTTGATGTTATTTATTAAAAAAAGGATTTGTCTTCTTTAGTTTTTATGTTGTCATTATCGTCCAGTCTTTTTAGTAGTTTGCATTTTAGCTTCTATTTGGCTCTATCGAAGATTCATCCTCATCCTCATCAAGCTTCAGCTCTCTCATAAATTGGGCATCATTTTAGACTTATCTCTCAGGAATTCTTCATTTTGACATTGTTTTGTCCTAAGTGGGAGACATGATATATTTTTTTTAGTGATTGTTCAATTTTAGGGGAGATTTCAAGGTATATGTGTGACTATTCTGCTTGATTTTTTGTATCTTTTTGTCCCAAGAGGGAGAAATTTGGATGATTGGATAATTGTGATTTTCTTTAAAACTTGATGTTTGATTAAGGGGGAGTAATTCTCATATGAATTATGAATTTGATACTTGTATGTCCAATTATGTTATTTAGAGAGGAGTTTCATAATTGTGACAAACAATGCCAAAAGAGGGGAGATTGTTAGGATATATGTTATATATCTAAGTAATTTGTTTTGACATTCTTTATTAATTAGACCTATAAGATATTAATTGGATGATGATAGCTAACCAATAATCATTGTTTGACTTGGATTTTACATACTATTTTGGGATAATGTTCTAGATGTTATAGAATTCTATCTTGAATAGATGTGTATCTTGAGAAGACATGTGGTGGATTACGTTAATGTGTGGTTGAAGAGCATCGCTAGAGTTTCCTTGTGAATTAATTGATTTATGTGAAAAACTGAGGTGCGCAATTTTTGGGTGTGTGAGACCTATGACTAATGGCTTTGGTGTGTATTGTGAGTGCTTTGAGTGGAATGTTTGTGTGTTGAAGTAAAGTGTGCACAATCCACATTGTGCGTGGAAGTGAAGACCTCTTGGTGATGTTAGGAATATAGGTTTGTCATGTCCGTGGTGAACTAGAGAACTTGAATTAAGAGGTCTATGAGCGTGTAACAGTAAAGATCTTGACAATGTTACTTTCGAATGTGGCTAGTTGGTATATTAATGAACTGATTTTAGGTGTGTGATATATTGATGTGTTGATTGATGGGTTGTTATTGTGACTATGAGTGTCCTATACAACTACGTTGATATCTGGATGTGGTTTGCACGTTTATGTGTTTTTTGAGACATGTTCTTCGCTTGACTGATAGCAATTAAAGGTGTGCAATATATGTTTTTTGATTGGAAGATTCACAGTTTTGTATTGATTGTGTGGGGTTGTTTATACTGGACAGTCATTCTTATGGAATGGCTCACAGTTGGACTAATTGGCGTATTGCATGTGACTTCTGTCGTTGGTTGTTTAGTAACTATGCAGCTGTAACTTTGTTCTGTATTTTGCGTGAATCAACCTATAATGTGAGAATAAATTTCAAACCTCTTTTAGATGATCTAAACTCGTAGGAAAGTTGTTTTGTTTGAATCTAGTGTGTTCAAATTTTGTTATTAATTTTTTAAACACTTGAGTCTTTTATTTATTATCTTTCAATTAATAGACACAAGTTGATCATATTATCAGGTGTGAAAATCATTTACAGAAAGTGAGGTTGAGAGATAATATCAAATGTTAAATGGTGTCGGCTTAGTAAAATCTTTAATAAATCTATTGTACTTTGATGAAAATGATTAGGTTTTGTGAGAGTTTCGTAGACGTAGACAATGTGTAGCGAACTGCGTTAACAAATTTTGATATTGATTTTTTTTGTTCTTTTAATTTTTCTGATTTTTTGTATTTGTTATAAACGAATCGAAAATTGCATTTTTCGAGCACAATCTCGGAAGAATTAAGGAGGCTGAGAGTTTTTGAAATGGAAAGCTAGCAAGTAGAGTAAAATGAACTGGAATAAGCCTTTGTTTGGATCCTTATTTGCACAAGAGAAAGGAAAGGAAATATTGAGGAGAAAAGAGGGGAAAAGAATGGAAGGGAAATGAGATTTCCTTTCCCTTGTTTGGTTTCCAAATTTATCAAATGAGGGAATTGAAACTTATATTGGACAAAAGAATTTTTTGAGACTTTTATGCTCTTGATTATAAAAATTGTTTATCTTTTGCTATGAAATTGCTATAAACTTGCTGAAGCCGATGTGAAACAAGTGTCACAATTAGTTGTTATTTTGTATACTCCTGACAAAAGTATCCGATTGTTTATTGTTCATTTTGCTTCTCTGAGCAGGACTGGAGCAAAAATATTCAGATATCTGCTTTCCAGATTTTCAAGGTTATGGTATTTCACCCTCTTTTTGATACACATTCTATGCATCATCCCCACGATGTACATAGTTGAAAACCTGAGGAACCAGAGGCCTGCTAATAACTATTTAACTCTTCACGTAATTTGCACCCTTTCTACTTGAATGTGGGGTGTGGGAAGTAGGAATATCTACGTACTATTATTTGTGAAGATACATATATGTATTTAATTACTTGAATGTGGGGTGTGTGGTTGTGTCCTTTTTGTTCAATAAGACTACAATAGTAATTTAATTATATCAAGCTTATCTTGCCTTCAATTTCCCTTCCTTTCCCACCAAATTGGTGGGAAATGTATTTAATCCAATTTTCCCTCCTATTCCTTTCTATTCTCTCACTTTCTCTTTACTTATTTTTATCCAAACAAGGGAAATGAAGAGAAATGCAATTCCCTTCCTTTCTTTTCTCTTGCTTTCCTTCAATCCAAACAAAGACTAAAATTTAGAGGTAGATTTGGTTGACAAATACAAATACAGAAAGATCACAACACTTATCAAACAGGCGAACTATTTCTCAAAACTTGGTAGTAAAAGACGTATGAAATCTGTCATCAAAGCATCAAGCAAGTTTGGACAAGAGAGTGAGTCGTGTAATCATCTTTTACCTTTTTTCTTGATTTTCTTTATGACATCTTCAAGGGAATGGGTTTCTAATATTGGGTTCGTAAGGGGCGGTCACGGCTTTGGGCCTAAATACTGGTGACGAAGGAAGCGCACACCAGGTATTTGTTTAATTGACTAGACAGAACGTCTCTTTCTAGATAAGGTCACGCGTTAAAAAACGAAACAGAGCTGTTCTCATGTCCATGGAATTGGGTAAGTTACAGGAAGCTTAATAAGTCTGGGATATGCATGGGGTGTTAATCAGTGCAAGGTTGGTTCTTATAGCATTCTTTTGCACTGTTTCGATGTTCTTGCCTTTTTAGCACTGTTTCGATGTTCTTGCCTTTTTTAGTATTCTTCTGGCTTGCAAATTTGGATAAGTAAGTAAATTAACAGTGATAAACGGAAATGAGAAATCGTCAGGAGTGCGTCATTTTGTTTATTGTTCTGGTGGATAGTATTTGTGGACACTGGAAGCTTCAACTGGTGGTGAAACTCATCTTCCTGGCTTGTGTGGCTGTTACTTATCGTTTTGGATCTTTAGAGTGGCAAGCGTGGTGGATTAAGCTGAGCATGATTGGAAGTTAATGCTAAAGCTAATACCAATCCTAGGAGCATTAGACGTATAGTTGTCTTAACGCTAGCCTTTCGTTAGTGATCATTGTTCTTGAAAGGTGTAGTAATAGATGTAGTTGATTTGTGTTTTCTGTATACATGTAATACAAGTGAAGAAACCTATTTACACCCATGAATGATAGGTATATAAGGAAAGTATAACAAAGAAAATAATTACAGATGGCTAAAAATATGTGATTGTGCTTTTATTGTGCTCCTGAGATTGCTCTATAAAAACAGGTTTTATGACCATGGTTGCATTTTGGGATAGTGGCATTGTGAGATGGAGAAACAATTTGTTTTTTCTTATTTTTTATTTGAGAGAGAGAGACATATGAGATGGTTGTTTTTCACCTGGTCTGTTGTGAAACCCCATTGTGGTTCATGCCATTATTTTATCTATCTGATTACAATTAAGTGTGAAGCTCAAACATATGCATGCAGGGTTCACTAGAATGACTAAATTAATGTTTTTCTTCCATCATTAGAGGTTGGTTATAATGTCTAACACCGAATATGGCAGCATCCATAAATTTTATTTTCTATGATTATGACCATGAACCAAAATTTGGGATTTCCTTCAAGCAGTGTGGAAAATACCTTAACGTTTACCAGCTACGTGAAATGACTTTACTTGCTAAGCATAAATATAGGTGGGTTGATTGTTTTCAGGCTTTTACCTTGAGGTAAGGAATTATCTACGCTTTCTCTTCTTTCTGGTTAAACCTTGGGTTAGGAAGTTTCAATTTGGTTCCTGTCAAACCCCATCTGCATTTCATTTCTGAGATGTATCAGGGGCAGCTGGCCTTTAGGGGCTCATCTATGCATGTACAGTGTTATCTTATACAGAGGACGGATTTTACAAACAGTGTAGGCTACTTCCTTGGGTTGAACGATTGAAAATTTTTATACATATGTAGGCTACTTCCTTAAAACAAAGTTACCATTATGTGTTCCCTAAAGCAGTTATTTTGTTTTGAGCATATTATCCATGTGGATTAGAAAGGGTAAGCAAAACCTGCAATCTCCTCATTAGTTAATTATGGTTGGTTTCAGTATTTCTTTTACCCATTTACATTTTGGATCCCTTAAACAGGGTACTTTAAATAACAGAAGTTAGTGATCTTAGGAATATTGAAAGTGATCATCTCCGTGTCATCTTGAAACAGTCAACACATTATGTTTTGGATTTTGTATAAGTTAAGTTGGCAACATTGGACCTGATACCTAATATGTTCTTGGATGGCAAATTCTTTTATTATGAGGCAAAAATAGTCAAATTATTATTGCCACTTCTCATAATTATTAATACGTGATGATAACTTAAGTTTTTAATACTGGGGCTTCAGCAGGATTTTCATTCAACTGCATCAAGGTATTAAATTCTTCACTTGAAAGCTATTAATGGTTTCTCAAGTGACATGTTTAGCCGATGGCTTGGAATTCGGGCACAGGTTACAAGCCAATTCTGTTTGTCCATTGCATTCCAGCTCAAAGGAGGAAGGGGCATTACATGCAACAACTTTCTTAGTGAACAACAGGGTTAGGGCAGGATCAAACAGTACAAAATCTCAAAAGCCTTTTTTCCAAACGCTCAAGTCTCTAACTAGATCAGGCAAGCTTGAAGAGGCTGTTCAGCTGATTGAATCCTTACCACCAAATTTGAGAAATACTGAGACATATTCCATTGTTCTACATGCATGTATCTCCCACAAATCATTGGAACATGGCCGAAGACTCTACTTGGAACTCCTTGCTAAAGATCAGCACAGTCAAAGGCTTCTTAAAGAAGCAACCTTAAAGTCCAAGCTTATCACTCTGTTTTCTGTTTGTGGTTATCTTGAGGAGGCAAGGAGCATTTTTGAGGATACCTTCAATAGTGAAACAGTGCACGAGTCAGTATGGGTTGCAATGGCAATTGCATATTCCAGAAATGGATGCCTCAAAGAGGCTCTACTTCTTTACACTGACATGTTGTGGCATCATGTGAAACCGGGTAATTTTGCATTTTCCTTAGCATTGAAAGCCTGTGCAGATTTGAACGAAATTGATATAGGTAGAGGAGTTCATGCCCAGGTGATAAAATCTTCTGAAGAACCCGATCAAGTGGTAAATAATGCTCTTTTGGCCTTATATGCAGAGTGTGGGTGTTTTAATGAGGTTCTGCAGCTTTTTGGTAAATTGCCCAAGAGGAATGTTGTTTCTTGGAACTCATTAATTGCGAGCTTGATCAAACAAAATCAAGTTTTTGAGGCACTTAATCTATTCAGAAGGATGCAAAGAGAGAAAATGGGATTTAGTTGGGTTACTCTGACTTCAATTTTGGCAGTTTGTGCACGGTTGACAGCCCTGCACTTTGGGAAAGAGATACATGCCCAAATTGTCAAATCCTGTAGAAGGGCTGATATCTTATTGCTAAATTCGCTAATGGACATGTATGTTAAATGTGGAGTGGTTCCCTGTGGTAGGATGCTGTTTAATAGGATGAGAAATAAAGACTTGACAACATGGAATACTATGTTGACTGGATATGCAATCAATGGATGTATGGATGAAGCAATGGAGCTGTTCAATGAAATGGTTTCTTCCGGTACGAGGCCTGATGATGTCACCTTTGTTGCATTGTTATCCGGTTGTAGCCATGGGGGGCTTACAGAAACTGGGCAGGCCTATTTCCGTAAAATGGAGATGGATTTTGGTATCTCCCCTACTTTGGAACACTATGCCTGTTTAGTTGATATCTTAGGTAGAGCTGGAAAACTTGAGGAGGCGCTGGAGGTAGTTAGAAACATGCCTATGAAACCTGGTGGTAGCATATGGGGATCATTGCTCAACTCGTGTCGTCTCCATGGTGAGGTCTCTCTCGGAGAAGTTATTGCAAAGCGGTTGTTTGAGATTGAACCGAATAATGCTGGGAATTACGTGATACTCTCCAACATTTATGCCAAAGCAGGGATGTGGAACTCTGTCAATATGGTTAGAGAGACGATGCAAAGAAGAGGTATCAAGAAAGAAGTTGGATGTAGTTGGGTAAAAGTAAAGAACAAAGTTGAGACTTTTGTGGCTGGTGGGGGGACCGAGTTCCGTAAATCTGTGCAGTATAAGAAAATGTGGTTTGAGTTGGCCGAAGCAATGGAAACTCATGGTTATATGCCTGATACAAGTGTTGTGCTTCATGATATAGACGAAGCAATGAAATCAATATGGGTATGTGGGCATAGCGAGCGATTGGCTACTATGTATGCACTCATAAACAGTGGTGCAGGGATGCCCATCAGGATTGCAAAGAATCTTCGTGTTTGTGCAGATTGTCACTCATGGATCAAGGTCGTTTCCCAAGTGACAGGAAGGACAGTTGTTTTACGAGACACTACTCGCTTCCACCATTTCAAGGATGGTGAATGCTCCTGTAAGGATTACTGGTGAAAATATTACATTAGTTCCTTCATCGAAATCAATTGTACCACAGTAGTATAGTATATGATTTTCTAACTAAAGCCCTTGAGATTATAAAATAAACTCACTACTTTCAAAGTGAATCAGATAAAGCGTGACTTCCAAGGCTTTAACCAGGGAATTTGGAGGGATATCTTACATTGTTATCTTTAGGCTTGTCGAGTGCCCAGAATAAAGTGAGTTTAAACATGATGTGCAAGTAGTCCGCAGCAGTTTTTGTTGATAGATTGAGGTATGGTGTTTTTCTTTTTTTTCAACTTCCACTCCTCTCCACTCCACTCCTTATGCATTTTGCTTTTAACTTTATTAGATTCAGGGGTAGTAACAAGCCGGTATAGTCCTGGTCCCTCTAAGATTGGAGCTTGAGCCTTATTTCAAATCTTGTCAAAGATATTTTGAACTAATAATTTTTGTTTAAAATTATCAAATTTGAACTTGATCTATTAATTGCAAGATAAATGTCTAAGTTTTGTCCTGTCTTAATTGTGTCTTACACTTTTTTTTTACTTTTAAATTTTATATTTTATTTAAATTAATTAGATGATGTATAAATATTATTTTATTAGTCTAAGTATCTAATATTTATTTTTCATGTATATACTATCCTTAGTTATATGTGTTGGTTTATATCCTTGCAGCAAATTTTTTGGTTGTATATGTATTTCTATAAATTTTGTTTTTATTCAATAAAAGGCATTCTTTATTTTTGTATATTTGTTAATTATTTAATTATTAATCATAAAGATAAAATTCATGGAATAATTATTATGCAATTATAAATTATAATGTGATTATAATTATGAGATTTAAATTGTATTTTGTATTATTCCTAAAATGTCTCTAGTCATAATTTCATTAAGACGGGGTATTGATGAAATGGTTAGACTATCACATATTTGTTTCTTTCTTATGAAGAAAGTAATCGATCTCATAAATTAAAGTGTGGAAATACTTAAACAAATATGTGGGTAGTTATTAGAGAATAAATTCACTAAATTGACCCAATCATGAGAATCCCAAATGGAACATTACTTTTCTATCTGTGAATTATTTCATTATGGTAGTTGTATAATTAATCCTTAGACTTGAGATTACCAAAGTTATCTCATATAGGAATTACTACGTTTTGATGCTACTTATGTTCTGTTTTTGGAGTAGTTTAATTTGGTAGTTATTGGATATAGTATGAATTATGTGAAGATAGTTGATTAAATTAATAAATAATTATTATCTTAAAGTAATTAGAGAGAATGTTTTGTTGTTCTTGATTAGTAATAATTTTGGGAATCTCTAGCCAGAGTAAATTGAAACATAAAAAAATTGTTTTTAAATATCAATTATAAATCATTTACTAATTAGCAAGAAAGAACACGATTGGATTATTTAAAGTAAACACAAATTCCATATTCTAATTCCAATTGGAACATTAGATGACGAAATGATTAATTTATACATTATAGTCATGCATAGACAGATTAAGTCAAACCACTTTGATAATTCTAATATTTGGGTGCTCATGACATGGTGTTAGACGTCAATCATGATCTATGATTATAAATTATTTAATTAGAAAATTAAAGATAAATTAAAAGTTGAATTAGAATAAGATAAATTAAAAGAAGTTTTAATTTATCCAATTTAATTATGAATTAAAATTAAAATTTATAATCATGGCCAACATATTATGAGCCTAATGGGTCACACATAAAAGGTCTATAAAGGAGAAAGTAAAATTTGAATTAAGTTGGACTTAATTAAAAAGTTTTAGAAACTTTAAAGGTCAATATGTGATATTTGATCTTATAAAAATTAATTCATAATTATAATTAAAGTTGACTTTAGTTGTAATTTTAATAAAATCCAAAAACATGAAAAATAAGATTTTTCATGTAAAAGGAAAAATTATAAAAAAAAATCGGAAGCTAGGATTTCTTATATTTTTCCTCTCAAATTGGATTTGACTTTTCTCTAAAATGATTTATGAATACCAATAAAGGTCGGACGATGGAACGACTCGTGGATTGACAGATTCAATGAAACAAGAAATTATAACACAAAATCGAAATAGGTTAGTAGAGCTTTGTTAATTTTGTTTTATGTTTCTAATTTAATTATGTTAAAATTGAATCTATGGAAAAATTATATTATTTCCACTGCACTAAGATTTGTTTTTGCGTTATTTTTTTCCAACAGTTTTATTAGAGCCACTTTTAATAGTTTTATTTTTGATTCATTCGTGCATGTTGTTGCTGATCATATAATTTTCTAGAAATTTTTGCTCTTAATTCTGCTAAAAGTGTTTTGAGAATTGGGTAGGAGATGTTTTACTTGTTAGTATACTGCTGTTAACAATAACGTTTACTATGTCTGGAAAAGAAGTAAAACGTTTGCATGTATGAGTTTCTGGAAATATGGAATAAGTGTTCTTGTGCTTCTAGAAATAGTGAAAATGTTTCATGTATTTCTGGAACTGATTTTTATTTGATTTTTGTTGCGCTTGTTTTTTACCTGTGTGTTGTTTCTTGAAAACCAGACGAAGAGTTGCATGTTTTTGTTGTTGTCCTTTCTTTTCCATAACTGAACAATAAAACCGAAACAGTTGATTTTCTTTAAGTATAGTTTCTACTGTTTTTCTGATTTTAAATGCATAACGTATGCTTAGCTCTTGGTTTATTAACTGCAGCGTATGTTTTGGGTTATTTACTGCAAACAGTTGCAATAAAGATAAGTGTTATGTTTATTTACTCGAGTTTTTTTGTTAATTTACTCAAACATTAACGTTTCGGTGGTTACAATACTGAAAATGTGTTTTGTCCATTTACTCAAGCATGTTACTTCATTAAATCAACCTTCTTTTTACATTGTAACTTGGCCATTATGTTTCTGTTATTCATTGTTTTTACTCATTGCATTTTCACATAACAAATGCTTGGGTAAAGTATGCTTCATTGATTGTTAATGAATGTTTGATTAATGAGTATTATTGTGCTTCATTGTTGATGAAGAACAGGACCATCAGAGGCAATAGTAGCCATCGTGGTTAGAGAACCACCACATTTGGTAGTGATGGTTTCTCACTCTAGAGAGCTTTATCTCTCTAGAGTAAGAGCTTTATCTCTAGAGGTTTATGTATATTATAAGTATGTTTATAACGATACAAATGGGGTAGAATGACTTAAGATAGTCTGAAGGTAAAGCTAGCCGAATAAAGTCTTGTCTGTTTTTTTTTTAAAAGAAAAACAAAGGTTTCTGGAGAAGAAGGGGCACGTCGCACGTGCCCCACAGGCCAGGAGATACGTCTCCTGGTCGAATGTGCCAAAGGTTAGGTGCATCCAAAAGCTAGCGCTGCAAGTTTTAATTTTTTATTTATTAATTTAATTTTCCAAAAGGATTACAAAAGGCCACAGTATAAATTGACAAGTACCCCTAATTTGTGCCTAACTGAATCACCTGTTAAGTAGGAGGCTTGAAGTGTGTGTGCTTTTGCTGATTAAGGATTCGGAATAGTAGTAACAAATCTTCTGCATCTCTATCACGTCGCTTTACAAAACATTACAATGGATTCAATGTTTTCTCAATTTTTAGGTATTTATCAATCCAATTATTGAATATAGTATGTTACAATTCTAGGGTTAATTACTTGTGTTGATTAATTAAAAAATTAATCTAAAATTTCGTGTTTAATTTTCTTTCAGCTTCGACATGCTAGTAGTTGTAGGAGAGTTGCTCTCCAACGACTAGTTATAATTCACAGCATCGTTCGAAGTGACTGTTGGGATCAAAGGCCCTAATTGGATTCGCGTCGTGATATTTATGCAACCTTGGAACATCAAACTGGTTTAGAACTCACAGGAGGAGCGAACGTCGAAGCTTAGATTAACATCCAGTGATTTAAAAACCGGACCGAACCGGCCGGTCGGACCGGTGAACCGGTGAATCGGAGTATGAAACGGTCCGATTTAGCCCTTATTTTTTGTGAGTGATTGACCCGTTTATTTTACAGTCGGACCGGTAAAAACCGCTGAACCGGTTAAAAAATGAACCAGCCGGTTCATTTAAAAATGATTTTTCATTTAAATTTTAAAATTAAAACCAAAAGATTTAAAACATAGGGAGATAAAACGTCGCCTCCTGTTCACCGCCTCTTTATCGCACTATTCATTTCACGTCTCTCTCTATCTCTCTTGATAAGTCTATTGCTTTGCTTCTCTTGAGAATTTGCAGGTAGCTTTTCGTCCTTTTCTGCAGGTTCTGTAGCTTGCCTTTTCGTCCTTTTCTGTGTGGAAGTCTTGGCCTCTTGGAGTCTTGGTCTTGGGTACGTTTCTATCCTTTTAGTGCTGGGCGTGGAAGTTGTGTTCTCAAATTCACTGATGATTTTTTAGTCAAAAACTGTTTCTCAAATTTGTTAGCAAGGAGACAAATTCACTGACGTTTCTCAAATTTGTCAGTGAAGTTTTTTATGCAGTAGCAAAAAATCGATGAGAAAAATGACAACTTCTCAAAAAGTCAAAAACATATAATACTGGGAAGAAAAAAGGCAAAGACGATGACCTTGTCTTTTTCTTTATCCTTTTAGGCTTTTCTTGAATAAACAAATGATTAGCTAAGTGTATATTCATCTTTTGCAATAATGGAAAGTTTCTCCTTTTGGTGTGTTGTGCTTTGTAAAAATATTTTTAAATATTTTTAATAACAAGATATTTTTATGTTATATTATACTTTATATTAACAACACCTTTTTAAGTTAAACTATTGCAAACTATGTTGGATTTAAAGAATTAATTAATAACCTTTAGTAAATTTTTAATCAAAAGAAAAATTTAGAGCATTTTTTTAATTTTTAGTTTTTTGTTTAAAAGTGTTTATTTGAGTTTTTGGTTTTTTGTTTTTAGTTTAATTTCTTTATGTTTTCA
>JANZLF010000005.1:13308295-13328314 GCA_026546835.1 Erythroxylum foetidum | reverse complement strand
TATGATGATAATTGAGATGAAAGTTGTAAGATTAAAATAAAAGCTCACTATAAAGAATCTTATAGAATTTTCTTACTAAACCACTATCCCAATAGTAGCATAATCATCATATGGTAATATAATATAAGATACTTAAACGATTGGGTTAGTATAAGTGGGAGATTATTGGTTTATGTCTTACAACTACTTAGTTGGTTATAGTTTAATGTCATAATTATTTAAAGACATTCTTTATCTTATACATATTTATATGTATATGATAAAGTTCATGAGATAAATATATATTACAAATAAAATTATGAGATCATAAGTATAAGATCCGTATTGTATTTATGTATTATCCCTAAATTGTTCCTAGTCATTGTTCTATTAAGATTGGAAATAGAAAAATCTGAAGGGATGTACTAGTTTTGCAAACTTTCAGATTTTACCGTAGTTGTTTCTAGTACAATCAAAAATCAGAAAAAATTAAACGCACAAATATAAATCAATACTGATATTTTTAATGCAATTCGGCACACCTTACCTACATCTACGAGGCCCTCATCCAGCTTAATTCTTTTACTGATGACTATAGTTTTATACAAGGCTTTACTGAGCCGACACCACTCAACCTTTGACATTATCCCTCATTCTCACAACCTATGAAAAAATTTCACACCTAATAGTATAACTGTCTCATACTAATCTCAACAGAAGATTTTCTTAAACAATATTTAATGAAAACAAAATAAAATAAATAACTGAAGTGCTTAAATAAAATTCAATATAAACGAAAACACTTGAGATAAAAAGCAACTTCCCTAAATATGCTACTTCATCAATGAAAGAGGGAGAAGTTGTCTACCAAGAACGCTGCTATGAATCCTCAATATAGTCACTAAAACATCCTACGCACAATAGCCACAAAACGTCTCAAACCAATAAACATTTCATCAGCGAAACGTTAACCCAATATAGCTGCAACAACCATGATAATTGCTAAAGTTTTTCACACCAAACCAATAACAAAGACACCAACTACAAAGTCAGGAAAACTTCTAGAATTTTCATACATCAACACCAAAATGACAGCCACAAGATTACCCAAGACAACCCTCAATTTTCATGTAACAATAGGAAAGAATACAGCTTCCCATCAGTAGTTATTCAGCCCACTTTCATCACCTAATCAACATAAAACGTAAAAACAAGATGGATTAATTATCAATGTAAAATCAGCTACAAAATCTCACAAAATAGCCACAAACCTAACACTGGACAACCACCAAACCAACTGCAAAAAATCATACAATTAACCACAAAAACACAACACCCACTCACAATCGATTGTGTCTCATACCATCAATAACCGTAGCCAACATAAGACATTGCCATCCAAGAACAACGAAGTGGGTTGGATGAACAACTCAATTGAAAGTAATCCACCTACCAACCTATACGACCATCATCTCTTTTTTTGGCAATGATACATTTTACGGCAATAATGAAAATGAAACGTTGACAGTACACCATCCATAGATACACCTAAAAACAAGATATTCACATTATACAAGTAGTCTTCTCATCATAGAATTCTTCATATTCAAAATCGTAGGCACATCCATATGTTTTAGAAGATTTTTCTTTATCCAAGTCAAACCTAATGTATTTTCTACATTAACTTGATTTGAATTTGAAGTCTTTCATTATCTTGGAGATCCAATTATAAAAAAATGAAAAAAATTAATAAGATATATACCATATATCTTAATAAAAATTAATAAGATAAAAAGATTAGCACATGTTATATTTTTTCTTATAAATTAAGTAGTCAATCTCATAGACTAAAATATAGAGATAATTAAACAAATGTACATGTGCTTGTTAGAGAACAAATTCATTACACTGACCCATACGAGAATTCTATTTGAAACATTGCTTATATGTCTATAGAAATTCTCACTATGATGATATAATTGATCCTTTGAATTGAGATTCTAAAATATCTCATATAGGGATTGTTATATTTTGATACCACTTCTAACTAATTATAGTCAAAAGTAGCTCAATAAGTAGTCATTAGATATAAATGAACTATATAGAGGTAGTTGGGTAATTAATACAAGATTCATCAACCTAAAGTGATTAAGGAGAATGTTTTATTATTTTTTATTAGTAAATATTCAAAACATCCTTGTCCAAGATGGAATGACACTTTAAAAATATTTTCAAATGTCATTAATTGAATCAATTACTAATGGTGGAGAATATGATTGGACTCAAATAGACTAGACATTAATTTCATACTTTATGTCTAATCAAAATATTGTGCAAATGAAAGAATTAAATTATACAAAAAAATCATGCATAAAAAGGTTAGTTTAAATAACTTTAATGTTCATAATATTTGAGAGGTCATATTGTGTTGTTATACACCAATGTTGATTTATAGATATTAATTCTTTAATTAGAAAATTAAAGATGAACTAAATGAGTTTAACATATCTAATCTTAAATATGATTTAGGGTTATAACTTACATTTATTGCCTGCATACTTAGGAATCTAATAGGTCACATGCAAAGAATGGATTGAAAAGAAAATATGTGTTTTAATCAAGTTGGACTTAATCGTACAGTTTAAAAAAGTTTATGATTGAATATGAGATACTTAATAAATAAGGATCAATATAAGACACTAAATCATATTTGAGCCTAATTGTAACTTAATTAGAAATGCAATTAATTGCAATTCTAGTGAAGAAAGGATTTATCTGGGAAAAAATCACCATATTTTAATGAAGGTAGTTTATAGATTTTTTGTTATTTTGGAGTTGTCTTTGGTAGCCTATTTTGGTAATTTTTGTTATTTAAGGTAGTTGGATTTTCACTAATTTTATCCATCTTAGGTAGCTATGTTTTCTTCATTGGTTGCATGAATTTTTTGGACAGCTAAGTTATTGTTTTGTGAGGGAAAAACTGACAGAAAATTAATCGATTTGTGCAACTGCATTTCTTTGTTTTTGTATGAGCAATTACATGCTCTATTGAGTTATTATTGGCATCTGCATTTCTACATATGTGGGTGAATAATTGGACTGCTGCTTAATCATTTTTGTGTGGAAAAATGTGCAGTAAATTTGATCAATTGTGCAGCTGTGTTTTTGTGATGTTTCTGTGACGAAACATATATTCATTTGATGAATTTTGTGGTTGTTGTGCATGAATCTCTTTAGTGATTAATTCGATGGTTCATAGCAGAATTCTTGGGGGATAACTTCCTATACTCTCAGGGGAGTGTTTTATGTTAAATTTTTTTCTTTGTTTATGTCTTTTTTGATTTAATCTCTTGAATTGTCTCATCTTCATCTTTATTATCAAACATTGATATGAATACCCTTTGTTTTTTTTTTGGATGAATGGTAAATTAGTATTAAACCAAAAAAATGATATACAAGGTTATTAGGGCATACCCTTATCTTAAATACTACATCAAAGCGCGTAAAAGAAGTAAAGTCTAAAATAACTGCATTGCTTGTCTTCCACAAAGTGTAGATTATACAACAAAATGCCAGTCTTGCAGCCTTGCTTCTCAATCGTGCTCCAGTGTAGTCTTTACGGATCCATTTAATAACACTAGTCAATGTAGACATCCCCCATGCTAATCTAAGCCATCCTCGAACTGTATCCCAAACTGCACCTGAAAATTAACATCTAAACAAATGGGTCACCGTCTCCTGCTCAACTCCACATAAACTACATGTTCTATCTATGTCTAAAAATGTCAAATTAGTTTTGTTTGGCAATCTATTACACAAACCAAGCCAAGTAATAAAGGAGAACTTTAGATGAATGTAGTTTTTCCAAATGAAAGGCATCCACGGTGTTTTTATCTGTTTCATACGTGATAACTCATACAACTTCCTTAAAGAAATTCTTTCATTTATGCACATCTTTTGAAGTCCCCACACCACAATTTCCCTTCCACCAAGTTTCTCCATCAAAGAATCTCTCATAAAGGCAATCATCTTCATTAAAGGTGAATCTCTATTTGAGGGTTTCCAATCCCAAGGTGGTCTTGTTATTGGGAGAGAAATACATTCGCAAAGCATGAATACGAATGGATAGCGTCAAGGGGTGAGTGGTGTCAACCAATAAAGCCTTGTGTAAAACTATTGAACTTCAATGAAAGTGATTAAGCTAGGTGAGGGTCTCGCAGATGTAGGTTGAATGTATCGAATTGGATTATCAAATTTCAGTTGTTGATTTATTTGTTGCTCATTTAATTTTTCTACTCGTGTTTTAATTCTGAAAAATTGATAGTTACTAATGTAGTTGCTTTCTATTAAGCAAGCATTAGGATAAGGTCAAAATAATTGTGGTAGAACTTATAAATTACAGAACTACATCCTTGGGGATTTTCAATTGTTATCAGAGCCTGGTTCATCTAATTAGAACTTGGGTGCATCAAGTTGGTGTAGATCGGTATTTCATAATCATGGCTACCAAAAAAGAGGCATCAATCACTAAGCCACCGTTATTAGATGGTTCTACTTAGAAATCAAGGATGAAAGTATTTATTCAATCTCAAGGAACCATAGCATAGACGTCGGTTTTAAATGCCTAGACACATCCAATGATGATTGATGAAAAGGATGAAGCGGTACTTGAAGATCCGTCTGAATGGATAAGAGTTGAAGAAGATAGAGCACTTGGTAATTCTCAAGCAATGCATGCTATCTTCAATGCAGTAGATGAAGGTCGTTTTGCCATGATATCAGCTTATGAATCTGCAAAAGAAGCATATGACACTTTGTAAATAATCCATAAGAGATCAAAAATAATGATAGCTTCGAAACTGCAGATGTTGGCCATTATATTTGAAGAACTCAAGACGGAGGAAAGCAATACTATTGGAAACTTTTATGAGAAGCTGCATGATATTGCCAACCAAGCACATCAACTTGTTAAGAAGTATTCAAATCTGAAACTTGTCAAGAAGATATTGAGATTATTGCCTCTTAGATTTATATCGAAAATTGCAGCTATTGAAGAAGCTCACGATATTAATAAGTTATCTTTGGATAAGATAATTGGAATTCTCACAAACTTTGAGATGAACTTATTAAGAGATAAGCATGAGAAGAATAAAGGATTGACTTTGCAAGTTGAAGTTGCTAAATCCATGAATGATTCAGGAGACAAGTCTGGTGAAAATGATGATATGATGTTGCAAATAAGAAATTTCAGCAAGTGGATAAAGAAGGTAAATAAAGATACACCTGAGTTCAGACAGAATGTTGGGAGTTCATCAAACAACAATTTCAAACAGTAGGCAAAGACTAAAAAATGTGAAAGGAAAGTA
Source organism: Erythroxylum foetidum (assembly GCA_026546835.1). NCBI lineage: Eukaryota > Viridiplantae > Streptophyta > Magnoliopsida > Malpighiales > Erythroxylaceae > Erythroxylum > Erythroxylum foetidum. The sequence continues at coordinate 13,322,969 of JANZLF010000005.1, read as the reverse complement.
AAGAATATTTAATGTCATGAATGCTAAGGTTTTGGACATGTGTAAGCAGAATCTGTTAATACTCTTAAGAAGAGAAAAGGGAAGTCTTACCCAGTACTTCAAGTGAAAATGAATCTAAAAGTAAATACACAGCAAAGAAGAAATTGTGAGTAATCATGTTGCGTTGATTGTTTTAAACAATAAAAGTTCAGCTGCTTCTTTGGTAGCAACCAGTAAAAAAATTGATGACAAAAATATATATGTTTTAATTCTAAACTCAAATTCACATTGTCTAAGTTGAATAATGAGCAAAATGATGAAGTTAAATTTTTCAAAAAAGCAAGATTAAGTAAGCAAGGAGAAATGCTAAAAAGAAGCAAAAAGTTTGTGCCTCCATGTTACTTTTGTGGTGTAAAGGGTCACATAAGGCCAAATTGTTACAAGCTGTTGCAAATGCTATTCCATAATGCTCAAAACAGAAAGTTCAAACATTCTTGGAAGAACTTTTAGCAAGAGAAACCACCAAAGGAGATTTGGGTTAGAAAGAACCAACTGGAAGCACTTATGGCTTTTAAATCAACGCGTGACACTTCTCACATATGATATTTTGACAGTGGGTGGGTGTTCACGGTGTATGACATGTGAAAAAAGCTACTTGATGGATTATCAAAGTTGTATGGATGATCATGACACATTTGGAGATGGGAAGAAAGCAACAGTAATTGGTATAGACATTCTTTGAATGGATGAATTACCCCATTTTAAAAACAATCTAAATCCATAGTTAGTTGTTTCCAGAAAAGAAGCCATCCAAACAAAGGAACATTTGTTTGCATCTGAGGAGGAAACCAACCAAACATCTGATGTAGAAACAAACTTGGCGGATAACTAAAACTTAAGGAAATGTGATTTCAATAAGGATCTTCCATCACGAATTAGATGGGGTCATCTTATTGAGAATGTGATCGGTAAGATTAGTGCTTTACAACTTTGAAGTTTATTAAAGTAAAAAAAAGTTCAAAGGAGTTAATGTTTAGGTTTTTTGAGTTTTTAATTTATGGGTTTTCTAAGGTTCAGGTTATTGGTGTGTGTTTGAATTTTTCTTTACTTGTTAAATAGTAGATTTGATGGAAAAATGAGGCTCTACTTGATGATTTGAGAATTCTACTTTTAGATTTTGATTTACGGAGTTATATCAAGAAAATGTTGAAATTTGGTTGGAGATCTCAAGGAAGATTCGAGTTTTCCATGATTTGGGTTTGTCAAGTTTTATCTTAGTTTCTGTCTACATCGTGGGCTATATAAGTTTGGGAAACATGCTTTCATATGGTTTATGTGAGGAAGAGATTGATTAAGTTTGATTATGATTTGTTGAATGCATTTTTGAAGTTTATGAATTTAATCATTCATATGCAGATATCTTTGATGTGAGTAATAATATGTTAGCTAATGTTTTAACTGGTGGCAAATTGTCATCTTGACCTTCTGCTATTGCACTACATGCTTATAATTCTTCCACTGCACCTACTGCTAATTTTTATGCTTCCTTATTTGCTGAGATTGATCACATTAAAGACATTCTTTATTTTTGACATCATTTTGTCCTAAGGGGAAAAAACTTGGATGATTGGATAATTGTTTACTTGGGATAATTGTTTCTTTAGGTATTATCTACTTATGTTAAACTTGGCAATTGTTATTGAACTTAGATTATAGTTGGAACTTGATGTTCGATTAAGGGGGAGTGTCTAATTATCTTATTGAGGAGGGGATCTTATATATGACAAATAATGTCAAAAATGAGAAGATTGTTAAGATATTTTATTAATTATTTTGCGCGTTATTTGTAAGTAGATATAGTTGGATATATTTGGAATATCATTATGATAGGCAATCTACCTTATGTGAGACTCTTGAAGATAAGATTACATGAAGGATAAATTGTTAGTAATGATAGGATTTATTTAGGATAAAATTATCATATCTTAATGAAGATAGTGTGCAAATTTTTGGTGATTTTGGAGTTGTATTTGGCAGCCTATTTTGGTAATTTGTATTACTTAAGATAGTTGGATTTTTCAATGATCTTATCCATCTTGGACAACTGTAGCATGAATTTTCTAGGGAGCTAAGTTATTGTTTTTGTGAGGAAAAAATGACAAAAAATTAATCGATTTATGCAGTTGCGTTTCTTTGTTTTTATGTGAGCAATTGCATGCTCTATTGAGACATTTTTGGCAATTGTGTTTCTGCATATATGAGTGAATAATTGGACTGCTGCTTAATTATTTTTGTGCGGAAAAACGTGCAATAAATTTGATCAACTGGGCAGTTGTGTTTATATAAAATTTCGGTGATAAAACATATATGCGTTTGATGAATTTTGTGGCCGCTATGCATGGATTTTTTAAGTAATTAAATCGACAGTTCACAATAGAATTTTTGGTGGATAACTTCTCATACTCTCGGTTGATGAAGCTACACATTTAGGGGATTATTTTATCTCAAAGTGTTTTTTTGGTTTATGCCTTTATTGATTTAAACAGTTGAGTTGTCTCATTTTCATTTTTATTATCAAACATTGTTGAGAAAATTCTCTGTTAAAGTTAGCATGAGATGATTGTGTTATTAGGAGTAAAATACTTTCACGAAGTGTGAATTTGAGTGGATAGTGTGAAGAGGTAAGTGGTATCAAGAGATAAAGCCTTGTTTAAAACTATTGTGCTTCGGTAAAAGTGATTAAGTTAGGTTGAGGTTCGCAGACATAGATTGGGTGTGCTGAATAACGTTATCGAATTTCAATTATTGATTTATTTGTTGCTCATTTAATATTTCTACTTGTGTTTTAATTGTAACATTTGACAGCTCTAAACACAGTTGCTTTCTATTAAGCAATCATATCCTCAGGTAAAAACAATCGCGGCAAAACTTAAAAATTATGGAACTGCATCCTTGGGGCTTGGATTTATTTGTTGCTCATTTAATATTTTTACTTGTGTTTTAATTGTAACATTTGACAGTTCCAAACACAGTTGCTTTCTATTAAGCAATCATACGATCAGGTAAAAACAATCGCGGCAAAACTTAAAAATTGCGGAACTACATCCTTGGGGATTTTCAAGGTATAAGTTTTGAGCCTATCTCTCCTAGTTATATCTCACCTTACATTGGGTTTGGGTTTCTGAGTACGCTGCAGTTTCTTGTTAAGTGATGGAACTTGAATATGGTTGTTGTGGAAGACAGTTCTGTAGTAGAACTTTCACATTTTTCTGTGCGTTGCATTGTCAACGAACGTGAAATTTGGTGTCTTTTTAGGTGGTAAGACATTGTCTTAATAGTTGACAGTTGTAACGAGGCCTTAGTTTCTTACATGTTTGATTTGACTTTCTCAAAACTTTCCGGCTTTGGAAATTTCATCTTTACTTGTGAATGCGGTGCAAGCTCTGGTTTAAGAGCCAAGTACTCGCCGGCGGAAGATACCTGAGAAATTTTAAGAACCGTTTTGAGGGTGAAGTACGCATTGTTAACAGTAAATGGGACTGAAATTTATTTTTAAAAATTAAATAATCATTCATAATTTTTTTTAAAAAATTATCTAACTCACAATTGGATATTAACCAATATCCAAAACCAGGTTAATATCCCAAAACCAATAGAAATTAAATTTATATTCACAACTTTGTGTCAATTATTCACGAGACTTCACTTAAAAGAGCAAACTTCGATTGGTGATTCTCCACGAAAAAGTTGGTGTCCTTTTAAGTACACATCTGCCACAATTTGGACATTTGGAAACATCTGCAGTAGAGAGGTGCTTAAGCGACCCCTCAAATCTTCTATGCTAGCAACCTCTCCCTATCCTGTGCTACTCTATCCTACCCTGTTAGGTAGCTAAGATGGAGTAGCACAAGTTAGGATCAGGGTTACTGGCACAGAAGATTTGAGGTGGGTGGCTAAGATGGAGTAACACAGAATAGGACCAGGGTTGCTGGCACAGAAGATCCCCTTCAGCGAGGCTTCACTTGAATTCTTAAAATGACACTCATAACAACGAACATGCATTTATCTTTGAAACAAGTTTGTCTTAGTTGACATTACAGTTACACCGACGCCACAATCGACACAAGCCCCCAGCCAACACCTAAACACAGATCCACCTCCAACCACCTGTGCCTTCATCACTGTCATCTTCCTTTATCCGTGTCAGTCACAAGAGTTACAGCTATATACTCCCTTCACTTGATGCTAATCTGTACAAGACATTTGACACCATTCCAAGGCCTAGATTCTTCCGTAATAGGCACACTATGATTTACTCTTGCTCATCAGTGTTGGTGTAATAGTCACAATTCCAATAAGAAATAGTGTAGCAATTGAGTTGAAGTCATAAAGATCCTTCATTGATTGCAGTTCTCCAAGTGCTATTCCAGCCTGCTCAACGAAGAGACAATCAGAAGTCAAAATCTTTATTCATGTCATTTGGAAAACATTTGTCAGGTATCAGCACAATCAAGTTCTCCTCGCGATTTACAGACTTGAAACCTACCCCATCATTAATATCTTCAAGTTTGTAAAGACTACTGAAAAGACAAAGGATGCTTAAAATGTTACTTAAAATGTTACCCTGAATAGGGAATGAACCACATTATGACTAATCCTCATCCCTTCTCAACATGTTAAAAGTTGGGAAAATCTCTCCTCTATTTCTTCTTATATACTTAAGACCTGAATCCAGTCTTATCCACGGCCTATTGCAGATTATTGCAAATTTCATTACTATGAAATCATAACCAGTCCAAATGTAAAATACCTTAACAGTGACATAAGCAGCTGGAATGAGGCCAATTAATGTTGCCAAAAAGAATATATGATAAGGCACATCAACTATTGGTGAAGCAACGTTTATGAATGTATTAGGCAAAGTTGGGGTTAGTCTCAAGAAAAGCATGTAATTCAACAATCGTTCTCTTCTTCTGGCAACCTGACAGTGAAAGATAAGAAATTAGTCCCATTATGCCAATTAGTCACTAACAAACATAGACGAATTCAGGCTCACCTGTTCTTGGAGGAAATTCAGTTTATCTGGCCAAAGACAGAAGACAAGAGGCCGTCCAATCATTTTTGACAGGAAATAGCAAGAAGAAGCACCAGCGGTGGCTGTGAACACTACCAAAGCTACACCTTTAAATACTCCAAAAAGTGCTCCAGCAAGAAGTGACATAAAAACCGTCCCTGGAATCATGAAAGTCTGCATGAATATGTAGACCACACAGTATCCCACCAACACTTGAGCAGTGTAGTCACTTGTGTAGCTCTCAAGGTGATCTCTACAAGAAATGCAACAAATTACATTTTCAATATAAGATGGAGTTGTCGACAATTGTGGAATTTGAAGGACTGCAGTGAATAACTTAAAAGAAGCTTAGGGTAACTACCCTGCGGGAGGGAAATATCCAAAAACCCAATATTTCCAACTCATTAATTTAACAAATATGTCAATAGCCCATTCTCTCAATCAGAAAAGGCATGAAGCTCTATCACCATGCTAATCAATCAAAGCCGAATATCAACCAACTTTATCAAACTGCTTCAAAACAGCAAAAACAAACCTCAAAAATTATGCTACTGCTATTCTTCAGTTCTAAATGGTACCCATGCTTATCCTAAAGATGAGTTATACTACCAAAACCCAAATCATCCTCCATCCACTGCATTTATTAATCTGACAAGCATCAGGTCAAGACATAACTAATCATGCCACGCAAGGTCGCTAACATGAATCTCTCTTGTATGTACCACCATCCTCAAATCTTATCATGCATTTGCTATTATCAAAGCACCCTGCATCGAGCATTGTCTTTATTATTCACAAGAAATACAAGTTCTGACCCAATTTCAAGTGACTAAAATTCAATCTTCCACTTGGAAAATCATGTCAAAATTTGACAACATAATCCAAACTCGCATGTCACATGGCAAGTTCCTAACTCAAGAAGCTTAAAACAATTTGCCACTCTTAAGGCTTGAAGAATTATCTACTACATTGATAAGTTTTCCCACAATAAGAAAGCGGTATATCTTCAACCGGATTACCATGCATAGCACTAGCCTGCTGTAATTTACAACTCTAAAACAAATCATCCGAGTGTAGATGAAATAATAATTAGAATTGAAGACAATCTTCAATTTCAGAGAGAAAAACGTTTTGGTTTCCTTCAGACTATTAATTGGCATTGGCAAGGGCAAGAAAGGGGGAAAACCTCACTCACTTCGAAGATAAGGATTCTGGGAAAGAAATGTTGAAAAAAGAAAAGAATTTTTATCACCAATTGATTGTAGAAATAAACACGATGACACATATTCAGGTCTGTTTGCATACAAACACCCAAATTTTCAAATCAGTCGACCAATATGAAGGAATTCGACGTAAAGATCCAAACTTTCAAACAAGAGGAAGTAAAAGAAACAAACCTGAGTACTTGGAGATCTTCAAGGTTACGAGGAAGCTTAAGGAAACTGTAATCTGAAGCAGGCATGGTGAGATAAACACCCAAAAGGCCCAGCACAAATCCGAACACAACAGTGGAAGCCACCGTGACCTCCCAAAAGCTCAAAGGAAACCCAGATCCTACCTTGCTATTCACATTGCCAAAATTTACTTCTCCTTCTCTCTTTCCCATTATTGTTATTGTCATTGTAAAATTTGCCTTCTGTCGTCTTTTCTCTTTACGTTTGCCTACCTTCTTTTCTCCTTTTTCTTCCCTTTCTTATGCTTTGAGAAGGAGAAGGAGAGGGGAGGAGGTAGAGGGAGAGAGAGAGGCAGTAAGAAGGGAAGACAACCTCGAGCTTCTTTGCTTTTGGGTCACCTCTCCTTTCTCCTCCTGTCGTTTGTAGTTGGTCCAACAGAGATAGATATATGGCCAAAGAATATTCGGTGGTGAGAAATAAATTCCTGTAGACGGAGATATTTGAAAAAAAAATTTCTGAAAAGTAAGCCTTTTGGCAATTACGTGGGATTGATTAGTTAATAATTGCAATATTTAGGCCTTTATCGTAAGTAAAGTTTTAACAATAAGATCAAATATTGAATCGGTGGAAAGAAAGTTTCATAGGTTCAATTAGTTACGAATCGTTATAAAATTAACATATAATAAGTAAGAAGTAAAATTTATAAGAATAAATAAAAATAAAATATTTTATTGAAATAAAAATACAACAATATTTATTATTATATAATGAATTAATAATAAATAAATATGAGTTTAGTATTGGTTCTGCTGGATTCTGGCGGAACTGAACGTTGTCGTTTGGATCCATGTGAATCTGACGTAAAGATACCTGCAAAATAAAGAAGGCACGTCGGAGGTTGTGATCCGATTAGCCCCTCCGACGCTCAAGTCAGTCTTTTGGTGAAGGTGGGATCGCAGTAAAGACGAGAGAGCTAGGTTTGTGATTACGTACCTCAATCCTGGGAGAATTATACCTTATATATGGTTTTGTAGTTAGGTTTACGTCTTTACGTGTTTGTATGGGAGACTCTCTCCTGCTAATGGGTCAGAGAAATCGCTGCTTGGGCCTGGACTTGGCGCGGGTATAAGGCTGGTCTTTGATGATTGGACCGATCGGCGCATGCATCGTTGATACTGGGTTCGAGCCCAGAATAACCGTCCCAACCAAATATATATATGAGATTTAATAGAATATGGTAAGAGCTAGTTAATCGAAACAGAGGATATGGTCATCTCTTATCTATGCAACTCAGAAATCAACTAGAGAGCATAATCCCTTATTCACTAGACAATAATGAATGATTAACTAAAGAGGGACCAAAGCAGACATTGAATGGAGACAAAGAAACAATGAATTACTTACTAAATTGCTTTACCTGACAATTTCTTATTTCTGGGACAACATGCGACTTTAGAGGGATGGTGGAGAGTATTGGAGAAGAAAGAGAGTGAATCATGAAATTAAATATTAGAATCTGATATCAATTCTTATACCAATATTAAGATAAAAAACAAAATTTATGATTCACAAATCAAAAACCATAACTGCCATAATTATCGCCCAATCATTTTCTCGCTCACTTCAAGCAAAAAAGTTTGACTTTTTGCCTTCTAATTTGCTCTTTTTTTTTAATCTTCTTTATTTTTCTCTTTTTAAGACCCAAACAGGCAGACCTAAACTCCCGTCAGCGCATGTGGGAGTTCAACATGGAAACTTTATTTGGGACATGATCTCTTCAAAAGAAAAATCTATAGCTACGACTACAGGTGCTTTGATTACAAGGGATAAAGGAAACAAAGAATATTGCACTAGAATCGAAAATAAAGGGATTGCTTTGGCTTTTAAAGGATTCTAGGATTAATAATTTATATTCCAACTTATTTTACTTATTGATTTTGTCACAATTTGGAATGTTATCCTCCTAAGATCGAACCATAAATTAAGGTAGACGAAGAAGAAAAAAAATACCCTACCTAAATTAATAATAAATTTTCAGAAGTATTAGAGCATGATTGAGACGTTGGAAGGTTAACCAAATTATTACATATGGTGATCAGTCTAGGAAACCTGAAACAGTCTAGGAAACCTGAAACTAATGCGGAAGAAAAGTCAGCAACGGATGGCCCTTGCCCCTTGGTGAAAAGCGGACGTGGGCTTTGAAAAATGACCACAAAAACTACAACAATTGTACAACGTCTGAGAGGAAGTTGATATCGTGAAGTTATAAATTCATTAACTCACAAAACTACAACATGAAGCACGATCTCACAATTGACATGAATGATGTCTTTTGGAGATTGCATTTACTTGTACAATTGGTTATTATATAAAGTTAGAGACAATCAATCAAAATGCAGAATTTGCTTATCTTTCTTCTTTGACTTTTTATCAATCTCTCTTTCGTATTTGTCACGCCAACTCGTAAAAATTTCTCTAAAAGTAGGTTGAGTTTTGTGGACCAAGCTATCAAAATTCAAGAAATCGGTTATCAAACAATTTGTTAGTAATCGAATATGCATGATAAAGTGTGAATCATATCATGTTATAACAAATGTTTCTTGGCCTATCTTGAAAGGTGATGGCTAACATAAATTACTACTCCTTGACTAATGCATGCTGGCATTAATGAACTTTTCTGAAGTTAAATATGCAAGAGTAGTATTACCTCGTGAAAAGTCTTTGTTTTGTATTTCTAACTTTTTTTTTTAAAATTATCAGTACAATTATTATAAATACTCGTGGATAACTTAACATGCAAGATTAACAACTATGAACATAATTAATTCTTGACTAATAACTTTGAAAATGTAATCGAATACATTTAACGTCTGTCAATATATCACAGGAATTTTAACAAGTTATTACTGAATCGTCATCGCATAATTGTGGAAGACATTTTATATAGAAAAGTTGTTACTAATTCAATGATTACTTCTTTAAGAATTCATGACAAATTTGATTAAAATTTGAAGAAATATGTGCTTGCGCTACAAAAAAATAAGGCATTTTGCGATGTTAAATGTCACAAAATGTCCAAAATGTTGAAGAATACAATTTGTGTCATTTTAAAAAAGTCACAAAAACATCGTTGAATGTGGTGTAAGTAAAAAGTATTTGCGATGTTTTATGTAAAACGTCATAGAAAATACTGACATTCCTTGACGTTTCTAAAAACGTCACTGATTTAAAAAACGTTGCGAATAGTATATATGTTATTCTTGTAGTGTTGTTCAACTAAAAAGCAAGATTTTATAATGTATGATGTATATAGTACAACTATATTTTTAGTACTCAAATTTTAAGAATTTTCCTATTTAATTCTTCTAACATAAAAGATTCTTATTGTACATTTCTTTATCTCAATGTCTTCATTCAATTAAGTAATTTCATTAATATTTATTAATAAAAAGTTATTTAACGTGACATATTCAAAATAAAATAGGGTAGACATGTCAGTTTTTGTTAGGCCTATTTAGATACGTATAAAAAATTTTAAATTAAAGGAGCTTAAATAATGCGTTTTAAAATTTAAAATACAAAACCTTAATTTTTGAAAATATTTTTTCATTGCTTATTATGTTTTCAGGATAATATAGAAAGCTCATATGGAGATTCAAGTGAAAAAAACATAATTTATTATATTTTTTAGTTATTTGGTGAGAAATTGTGTTGTTGAATTCGTGTACTTAGGTCATTGTGATCTTTGTTAGGTTATAGAAATTGGCAAATTTGAGTTATGAGTTATTGGTTACAAGAATCCTCTAGTCATTGTGAGTTTTGTTAGGTTATAGAAAGTTCTTGTTGATTTTGAATAACTTGAGACTTAAATTAGGAGATGGATATGGATAGAATATAGGTAATATTAATGAATACGAGGATTCTTGTAAAATAAGTGTGTATAGAAGTTGAAAACTTAATGAAGGCAAGTTTAATTATTTTTCATTTTTCAACTTCATTATGTTTCGAAAAAAAGTTTCATTATTTTTCCTTTTCCAAGAATCATTATAACATTTCAATACTTAACTTAAGCTACATTTTGTTAATATTGTGAATAATGTATTACTTATTAGAAAATTTTAATGTTGGCAGTGGTGTCAAAAGTTAAGAGCATTATTAGTTTATGCTTATGAAAATTAAGGGTTAATTCAAGTTAATGCTAAGGAAAAGGTTTCAAGTGTTACAAAAGAACAAATATACTAAAACAAATTATTTATGAATAAATAAATTAAAATAAAAAGAGGATAGAAGGAAAGTCTCAAATTTTTAGTGGTTTGATTATTTTAGACTTATGTCCACTGTTCTATATATACTTGAGAGTTTAATTCATTATCATATCTCTTTCCATGGATTATTATCAAATCATTATAATAATCTTCAATTCTACGTATAAGAGCTAACTAAGAATTCGTTATTAGTGGAACCTTGTGTAGACATTAAAGAGTTAAATGGACAACTTCTCTAATCGATTGGCTAGACCAATCAAAAACCAAAATTGGTTGACTCGTTTGGGTCCTCAGTGACTTTTAACTTGGCTGGTTTCTTAGGATACGCTCCTTGTTTTATTTTCTTTACACAATCACTTATATTACTTAATTGGTTAGTTTAACTATTTGAAAGATTCATCTTAATAATATTAGATTTTAGTTTCTCCACTCAAAGTCATTTATAAGAGTTGAAAACTTATTTCAATTTACTCTTAAACTCTTACAATAACCACTTTCTTCATATATTCATCGCAATTTAATTTTAAACTTTTAGCTTAACTTTTAAGTAACTAAACCTTTTTTTTTTCAAAATTTGTGTTAAACCTATTTGATTTAGTATGTATTATAATTTCTCTCATCTAAATATTCTAAATAATCTCATATTTTATTTTAGGTATGTCACACTAGCTTTGTGTTAATAGATATTGAAGAAAGTACTTAATTAAGGGCTAATTATAAAAAAATTTCAAACTTTACTCAATTTTTTAATACTAGCCTGAACTTTAAAAAGTGACACTAAAATACTCCAACTTTCAATTTATTATGAAAATAGCCCAATGTTAAAGTCTTTTTTAGCATATCTGAAATGGCGACCCATATCATATTAAGGTTTTTGCCACATGTTCTATTTTTTCCACTTAATTATTTTCTTGTTTGATAATTTTAAAAATAAGTAAACCTTAATGTTAAAGGCCTCCTTTTATTTTCCTTCTCCATCTTCAGAAATAGGCATTGCAATCTAATGCAAAAGTTGGCTACCAAAAACTGAGGTTCAACTGAGACACTAATGCTAACGCTAGTACTACTAAGTCCATTACACGAAGAACCATAGCCTAATTATAAATTCCAATTGCTCCTTTACAAAATGCCACTTAGAGTTAGTAATAGCAGGGATTACTGATGAAGAGCAAACTATGGCAAGAGAAGTAAGTTTCTACCATAGGTAAAGAAGAAGAAACAAGGAAATCAAGTCCATATACTAGCCTTTTGATACAATTAGAAATTCTAAAAGGACATACTTCAAAAATCACAAGTAAGTGGGCTAAGTACGTGGAGTATTGGTAGCAAGTGTTTTGAGGCGTGGAAACTTTGCAACAGATGACTTGATCTACAACTTGCCTAGAATAAGTCAAGTAGTTGTTAATAAATTAAATCTCTGTTGCTGATGTAACATCTCATTACCCATGTTAAGGCTATAATAGTGTAAATGAGAAAATTACTAAGACATTAGGAAATGCATATCATGCATAAGTTAAATATGACATACACATGTACATGAAAATATTAATTTTTGCACATGAATATGATTGTATATACATTTATTGACATTTTTTCGGGTATAATTGAGTTATTAATGCGATTAAAATATAAATTGTGGATTATTTGTGGTGAAAATTTATTTGAAGGATATTAAGATTATTTCAAAATTTTAGGTAAACTTTAGGAAATTTTTTTGAAAATTTTGGGAAATTTTAGACTAAGAAAAATATTGAAATAATAGACCAATTATATAGTGGCACGTGGATTGCTTAATAAATCACAAATGTAATACATGCACAAGGACACTAGTACATGTTTTATGTGGAAGAATCAGTATAGTTCTATCTCACTATATTTTTCTTCACTGACACTATCGCCTTCAAAACTCTTTTCATGTTTACTCATCACCAAACAATAAGTTGTTGATTTTGTATCATTGATTCACTTTCACTACTAAAATCCTTGTTGAAATCAGTAACTGATTTTTAATGATGTTTTACTATGAAAATGAATACATGCATGAGTAATATGGGAAGAAATAAATTTGGTAGTGAGAATGGAAAAATGCAGAAAAGTTGAATTGAAATGGAGTTAGATGAATAGTGATATGTTTTTGATGGTTGTTATTAATCAAGGATTTTAATTTAATTGTCTTGAGTTATTGAGTTTAACAGAAACAATGACAGAGGAATGTGATGAAGAACCGTATGGCTATAGGTTCTGTTTTGGTTTATGGATCGTTATTGTTGGAAACAAAATTACAGTAGTGAGAGAAAGTTGAAAATGGAAAGAGATAAAAGATAAAAAAGTGCAGAAAAATGGAAATATGCATGAATATATCAATTTTTGGATTCGATATAAATCTTGAATTTTGATCTATTGTGGATGATTTTGAACTGTAATGGGAGTCAAAAAGAGGAGAAAATAATGGAGTCACAGATTGAATGAGATAGGAATGAGAAATCTAAAAAAAATGGAAGGAGAAGAAGGAGAAATATTCGGTGAAAAAGAGAAGAAAGAAGATTGTGACATCGCTATTGACAATCGCGACTTTCAACTATTTTTCTGGAAGACTTTGTTCTGAGCATCCTTCAATCTTTTTGAGCATCCTTCAATCTTTTTATTATAACTTCTTCACTTGACCTCCAAATGATATGGGACTTGAACCATTGGACTCGTAATACACTAATATACATCTCCACCAAAAATCATATCCATATGAAATCATTTGGTAGAGATTGAGTGAAAAATATAGGACGGGTCTGATTTGATATGCACGATCGTCCGTTGAAGTCGCATGGCCGTGCATTGAAGTCTCACAACCATGATTTAATTTCATTGGCGTGAATAAGCATGAGTTTTTTTGGCACGCCCATGACTCTTGCACAGCCATGAGTTTATGTTGTAATGTTGTGACTTAATTTATTTAGTGGGGTTATTGGATTTAAGTTGAAAATATTGACCATGCTGGAATGTGATAACTAGAAAGATTACATTGAACATGCTTCATTATTTTGAAAATATCTTGTTCTTTAGTTATCCAAATGGAATGATTTTTGATTTAAAGTAAACTAGAGACATAGAGATACAAATTATTTGTAGAAATTGAATTTTGATTCAGTCTCTAAGACTTTCAATTTTTAGATGGAAGTTGAGTATAGTGTATTGTTATAGAATGAGAACAGTCTAAAAATGATTGGAGTATAATTTCAAAATACTAAACCAAATTGAATTATTTTGGTGTCATTAGAAACCTAAGACATCAGGAAACAATTTTCTAGAAGGAAGTGTTACCTAATTGTGTCTTTTACCTTATCAGAATGAATATGCAAAGTTGACACGAAAGTATATTGTTAGAAAAGTCTAAAATGATCAATTGAGTTATGAAATTAAATTTACACTATGTTATTGTGGTCCAAACCCTAAGTACTAATTATATTTATAAGGGTTTTGATATTTGAATGATATGGTGATAAGAATTTGATAAGATACCTAGGATTATCATTGAACATGCATTGTGCATTTTTTATATACATATATATGCATAAAGGCATGCTTATACATTTGTGCAAAAATGTGATATTTGTAAATGTGTTTTGTATGATACATAGGAGCATATTGGACATCAGTTAGACATTACCAGACCATCCAAGCAATAGTATATCGGAGTGTATAGTGAGTCAACCTAGATGTTTTTTTCTAGGATTGATTGAATTTGTTTGAATTCCAATTATTAACTATTTTTGATTTGTTTATGAATTCTGGACTTAAAGTTTGAGGATTTAGTGTTTGGGAAGGTATTGGAAGTGTTCTGATTGCTGTGAAATTTTGAATGATATTTGTATTCTCAATGAAAGTTGAATGTGTTAAGTCAAAACAGACTTTACGTATTAAATAATTTTGATGATAAACAAAGAGAAATATAAAATGAAAAATACAAA
>JANZLF010000005.1:13290127-13303778 GCA_026546835.1 Erythroxylum foetidum | reverse complement strand
GTCTGCTGTTGTTCCTGCTGAGACTGTAAAATTTGACGAATCAATAGATCAGCCGCTTCCTCGATCTGTTTTCGGGTAAGGGAGATTTGTTTTGGTGCAGGAGGATTTGCATCTAGGGGTGTTAAAAATTTGGATGCGTATTGGTCTCATCATTGTCCTCCAGGGCTACGCTCTGTTCTTCTTGATCTGGGTTCTGAGGTTGTGGTTGATCATTCGGGTGCAAAGATTGTGTGCGGAAATCATGATGTGTCGACGGGAGAGTGGCAGGTAACTGCAAACCCATCCGCTGTAGCGCAAGTGCCGCAACGGCGGCTATATCAGGGTTGGCTGCTGCCGCCTAACTGATTTGAGTGTTTCTAGACGTAGTGTCTTGATGCCGAGCCCCACGGTGGGCACCAACTGGTTCTGCCTGATTCTGGTGAGGCAAGACGCTATCGTTTAGATCCATGAGATTGGTTGTATTCAGCAAGAGAATACTTGCAAAACAGCACAAGACACGCCGGAGGTTGATAGCCGGCAGGCCCCTCTGATTCTCAAGTTAGTCTTTTGGTGAGGGTTTTTGGTGGCTATAAACAAAGAATGTCAGGGTTCTGATTTCGTACCTGTATCATGGCAAAGTAGTACCTTATATATGGAATAGGTGCTAAGTTTAGGTCTTTACGTAGGTCTTACGTATGCATGGGAGGTTTCCACCTGCGAATGAGTCGTGGACGCGTGAATCTAGATCTAGGCCTAGCAAAGCCGACCTAACCAAATGCAATAATAAAAATAGTGGGAAGCGTGGATCTTTGGGCAGTTAGCTGGCGCAAACTCACAATAGTTCTAAAAAGGACCAAAAAGGTTCAGCACTTTGAGGCGCAATTAATCTCAAATTAGTAAGCCACTCCAATAAAAACAGAAGTTAAAGAAAAGAAAGCAATTAGTTAAATGTTTGATTCGTTTTGACTTGATGTCTCTCCACATGCTACTCGTGGCTTACGTGTCACTTACCCCACATTGAATGATTTTCGTCAACACGTGCCGCTGACAGTTAGACTTAGACATACATATGTAGCATTTGGAGAAAAGAGTCATGGGTGTTAATAAATAGCAGAATAATTTTAAATTATATTGTTCGAGAACAGAAGCAGAAACTGATTAATGTCTCAGCTGTATATGGTGGTAACAGATTGGGTGGGGTGGAACGCAGGCCGAAGACGCCCAAAAAGCACTTAAGTTGCATTCGAAGTAGCAAGCAATTGCCCTATATGTACAGCGACAGGACTCTGACGCAGACGAAGTTACGCTATACTTGTGTGTAGGTAGTGCTGTAGGTCTCAATTGCCCTATACATTCGCATGCAGTTACACCCGTGCACCTTCATTCTCAATCAGTGCAATGCAACGTGGCTATCCATTTGAAGACGTGGCAGGGAAATGCCCAAACATGGCATTTTGGCCTAGTCCCATTCGAGAGGGTGTACCTTAAAATTAAATTAATCAAGTTTAGATTTTTTTATAAAATTTTTGAGTTTTAGGCAAAAGTTCAAACTGTTTGATCCGACATAACTTGAAAATAATTATTTTTAAATGTTTAAATTAAAAAATAATCAAACTTAACTTGACCTAATCAAGTTTTAAGAGTCTAGTGACCTAATTTCATATTTAAGGATTTATGTTTCCGGCTTAAATTGTAAATAATGGAGTTTTTTGTTGAAAATTATTCATGATCTAATCATATATTTTTTATTGTGTCTCTTTAATTGAATAGTTTGAAATATAAATCATAAATAGAAAGATTGAAATATACCTAATTTGGACTTCTGCATAAAATTTTTATTCTCAAATTGTGTTTACGAATCCAATCTCTAGCAGTTCACAAAAATAAAAAAAAATCAACTTTTAAGAGGTGAAGACATGATTGCCAACTTTCTTATCCATTCTTGAAAAAACAAAAGAATTCTTATCTTATTAAAATTGAATTTTTTAATTATAATTATAATTAAATTTTCATAAAATCAGATATTTTATATTTGATTTTATTAAAACTCATATTTGATTCTTTAACTTTTTCAAACTTCACAATTAAATTCAACTAATTTAAATTGATTTTTCTCTTTTAAATTATTATTTTATGTGTGACTCATTAAGTTCCCAATAAAATACGAGGATCTATTCTTTCAGGAATTGTTATTACATCAGACACATCAAACATATACATTTAATAATTCAATATTGTCATCATCCTATCACCAGATATTGATTTGGTCACTATTCAACTTAACAAGTTTTATAAGTTTCATAATCAACATGATACATATATGTTCGTATATAACTTTATGATTATCATTATGTTGATTTAACTAAAAAAAATGATAGTCTCGGTTATCTAATTTTGTATTCTTTTTATTTATGTTAAGCGTGGGTCTCTCATAATTTAACATATTGAAACTATTTATATAAACTTGGATTGTTTTCTTTTACCTAACACTTTATTTCTTATCATGTTTTAAACATTGTAGTAATGTTAAATCCAAATTCAATCTCAAAAGAATGAATTAGATATATAAATGATCTTTATCATATCATGTATTAACAACAAAAGTCATACAATCATTTTTCTTCTAATGACTATTATTATCATAATAAATCCAATGCCTTCAAATGTGTCCATCTAAATACTTTTAGGCTTTTTTAAAATCCCAAACCTTTCCTTTCATTGAATAATTTTTTTTATTTTTAGTGAATAATGTTTATATAGGAATAGTAAATTTTTGTGGCACCCAACCTCAAAATAATGAAAAACATCTTAAACAAGTTTCAACGTTAAATGATAATGAAACGGATCGAAATAAGTTTGATATAATGGATTTTGAGAGTTCCAAAAGTTTAGGACTAAAATGCCCTTTTTGAAAAGTAATGAGTATTAATGATTTTAAACCCATTTGAAAAATTTTAAAACATCTAATCAATAAGTATTGACTTTAAAAGAAAATTTCATAGCCAATTTGATGATAAGACGATTGTAAGATATTTTCAAAATGTAGTTCAATTAGTTAGTGAATTAAACTCATTAAACGGGCATTTTGGTCTTTTGTGTATAATGGTATGAGTAGATTAGTGAGTCATACCTAATGACCAATTAAAGGCTTTCTTAAGGGTTAAGCATCATTTATTAAATGAATAATTAGTCATTAGAGACAACCATTAAGACATTGACATGTGTAGAGCATTAAGTAAGTATAAAAAGACAAGGAAGACTTTTGGCTTCATTTGAACATAACTATGAGAGTATTTGAGAGGTTAAACGTGAGAGAGCAAAAACAAAAGTGAAAAGAAGAGAAGCGAGGTTGAAGGTCGTCCAAGCAGAAAGGAAGAAAAAGGCTTCCATTGTTGATGGGTTTTGATGGAGATTTGGAGAAATCTTGATCAAACCTAAGTTTTCATCATTTACCCAAAAGATTGGAGAAAGAAAGTAGTAGAATTTCCTAACCTAAATTTTTTATTTTTATGGGTTTGTTTTGAGTAAGAAGGATGTGTTTAAGATCAGTGATTTTTTGGTGTTATTTTGGTGTTTCTTTATATAGAATTGATTGCATATAACAAGAGAGAAACGTGTAGTAGAATTCTGTCTTAGGTTAGTTTGAACTAGTCCCATTGTTATGACCATAAATCAGCCTAAAGACCTCCAAATTGAGTAATTCCAATTGGAGATGAAACCTAAGACATATTACTAAAAATCTCTAGAATAAACCTAAACCTAATTCTGGATAAATGATATCGAAGTTTGAGATTAAAAATGGTAACCTGATACTACCCATGTGTTGAAACATATTGGCCGTGTTTGGTTAACAACTTTTCAACTATTTATTAGCTATTTGACTCAAATGAGTTGTTTGACCAATGTTAAAAAGCTTTTTGGTTGTTTAGTTAGGAGTTGGATGGGTTGGCTGATTCAACCCAACCAGTTAAATTTTCACAAACTCGTCCAATGCAGCATTTGAATTCAATTGATTCATTTATGATGGTCTCATCCCATCCTAATTACGCCTCTATAACCCTCTATTTCCACACCCATTCTCATTTCCCTTCTTCTTTTTGGTACCTGTTCATGTATATGATGTTGTTACTTCATATATGTGTGATTTTAGGGTTTGATTTCTATGGTATTTTGAGGATTTGGGAATGTAGGAATTTTTCCTATGGTTGATTTTTCCGATTTGAGGAGGGAAAGATTGAGCCTTTGATCGATTGTTTTGGAAAATTGGGAAATACTGTGCTAATTGCATTCCTTCTGTTGCGCTATGATACATTTGGCTTGATTATCATTTTTTTTGGGAAATTGATTTTTGGTAGGATTATAAATCTCCTTATCAGGTCTCAATATGCAGTACGTTGGAGGTCTCAACATGCAGTACGTTCCATCATCACTATGTTAGTACAAGAAAGAAAATAATTAGAGTTAATTTAGTCTTATTTTCCTGATATATTTTGTCTCTTAATTATGGTGTTGCTTTCTCTAGGATGAAGCTAAGGGAGAGCTGAGAAATGAGGGTGAGTGTAAAGGGGAAGTAAATTTTGAGGGTGAAGTAAAAGAGCATGAGGATGTTGAAGTTGGTTGTTCAATTTGATAGAAATGATTATTCATAGGCCGCCTATACTGCTAACTTACAAGAATCTATGACATTGTGAAAAAGAAAGGAACTTTGCTGAAAAAGAGCCTTCTGTTGGTGAAGATGTTGAGATGGATGAATAGCATACTGCTGTAACTTGCTATAACATATTGACATGCTGCAGTGGCATGTATATAGAGTTATTATTCTTGTGTCTAGATATGCAGAATTTTATAAGTCTTGAAATTTGTCAGATAATATATTTTTTTATATAGTCGATAGGAATTGAGACAATTGAATATAATTAAGAGTCATGAGTGTGGTTTATAAGGTAGTAAATTTGCAAGTATAATTTCTTGATGCCTTGTGTTAACCATTTAAGCATACTACAAGTTTGGTCTGTAGTATGTATCTTTGTCTAAGATTGGGTTGCTCTTTATCCCTGACATGGAAGGTTGATTGTAGGAGGTTGCATCTCTTCGAGAAAACCTAAAGTCAAAAAGAAAGTTAGTAATGACATCTTGGCATTTGATCAACCAAATCCTGTTGAAATTCTGATGCTAAGTTTATGGTACTTACACCTTTTCTAGAGGTCACTATTGAGAACTTGAGGATTTATGTGGAAGAGCTGAAGTTCCTAGTGATGAACGTGATGAAGCAAAGTGGCTATCATTGCCAATGACTGATCTCAAAATGCTTGTTAATGAAATAACATCAATACGTGCAAAAAAACCTTCTACATTTGGTTCCTTCATATACTCTTTTAAGACTCTTAAGAGCACTAGATCATCATATAAATCTAGTAGAAGGTTTATCTATCAATGAATATGAACATGTAAGTGTCCTCACTCCATTTCTGACGCCCCTCTTTTTATCATCACCTTATTTTTCCTTTCAAGTATGTGTCCCTTGTGCGATTTCTTACTAATGGTGCATTCCTTAGTCTCTTTCTTATGAAGTGGCCACTACATTGGAAAACAAGTGGCCACTATATTGGAAGACAAGTGGGCACTGAATAAATATTATTTACTACGCAATAAAAAGCATTAATAGTTATTTAATTAAATAACTATTTTGTCCTAACTAATAATTTTAGGTTTTAAAAAAACTTCTATTAAAATATGAACATCAATTAAAAACATTATTATTACCCATTCTTAATCAAATTTGTGATCAAATATACCGA
Organism: Erythroxylum foetidum; assembly: GCA_026546835.1. Lineage (NCBI taxonomy): Eukaryota > Viridiplantae > Streptophyta > Magnoliopsida > Malpighiales > Erythroxylaceae > Erythroxylum > Erythroxylum foetidum. The sequence continues at coordinate 13,298,001 of JANZLF010000005.1, read as the reverse complement.
GGGTTGTTATAAATTTAATATAAAAATTTTGTGTAAATTGATACTGTGTCAAAACATACATTTCTAACTATATAGTAAATTTCATGTTTATCTTTTTTTAATATTATTTAATAATTTAATAGTTGTTTTGTTACCAAAAGAAGTATAATTTTCTTAAATTAATATATATAAACAAATAGTAATTTAATAAAAAATATTTTATAATATAATAATTTAAATAAAAATATATTACAATTTTATATATTTTTTAATAATATTCACAAGTTAATTCTATTACTCATTTTAAATTAAGAGACAAAAGATCCTGAATTTATACCTCCATATGAATTTTAAGATATTAAAGTTAACTCTACATAAAAGACTTATAATTTTTTTAAAAGTCATATCCTCATAAGTCATTTTACCAAACATCTAATACTAAACAACTAATTTTACCAAACATCAAATAACAAACAGCTAATACAATTAGTTGGTCAAATCAACTGATATAATCAGCTATCAACTGATTGCATAGAATCAGCTAACAGCTGATGCAATCAGCTGATTGCCAAACAAGGCCTTTGTATTGTTTAAGAAGCAACAACATGCATTGAAGGAGTTTCTGACCATTAAGTTTATGGAGTTGGATTTACCTGTGGCTTAGAGGATGATCATTCAAAGGTAATGCATGCATCATTTTACATGCGATGTTACATTATAATCTCCCGACTTCAAATCTTTTGACTAATTTTACCTTATTCAATCTTGTTTAATGTCTAAAGCGACATCATTTTGACCCTTAGACATAAGTTTAAAGATTGTCGTTTTAGCCGTTAGATAGGGTTGGACAGAGCAAAATTGGACAGAGATTCACTCATAATCTCCACCTCCTTTATTACAAGCTATGGTCAAAAATGGACAAATAATTTTTTAAAGAAATGTTGAGCTTCAATTCACACCTTTAATTCATATTTTGAAATTATATTAACTTTTAGTACATTCAAAATTGTTAGTAAGTTAATGATTTAATTTTTAAAAATTGATAGAAACTTAAGTTTTAAAGTGCTATTAATACTATTTTGAGAATATTAAAATATAATATAATATTATAAATAACGACAGAGAATTACTTAAAACCTTTTAAAAATTAAATTGTAAATTAGCTCTTATTTTCATATTGAAATTAGTTAAGAACATTAATGTATGGAGATTTGGTCATTTAGAAAATTTTATACTTGTAACGAATTTAGTAAATCATTTCAACAAGTCGATATATATGTATGTTTTAGGATATGATACATACCGGAGTTAGTATGAAGATAAAATAGAATTTCTCGTTATTATGATTATCTATCATGAAAATAATTAGGCAAATGGAATCAATGAATCAACACCCTCAATTATTTGTTGTTGTAGGTATGTAAAGATGCATTCTGAACCTTAATATTTGTATTAAAATTTAATTTATATCTAGTAAATTTAACGAACAAAGTATCGTCTTCATCAGTGTAGTAGTTTTGTGTCACCATTGTCTCAGTTCCCTTCCGGGGTTGTTTCGTCAAAACTTGAGTGTCACCTCTTGCAGCTTTTCTGTTTTTGTTTTTGGGTAACAATTGGTACCAAAGTCAGGGTCGATGCTTGACGATTGTGGCTTGGTAAAAAAAAACTTAGCTGTTTGCTGCGTGTCTTTTGGCTTTAGCATAAATAACCTTTTCCGCCGATGGTATGCTAAGTGAAGCTGTAAGTTTCTTTCTTTTGTTTGCACTAATTTTACAAATGACAGTGTAAGTTTCTCTATCTGCATACGTTAATAAACTCATGAGCTTGTAAAGGATATGGATCATCCAGCAACACCCAAGTCTCTCACAGCCCATAACGATACAATCCCATCAACATGATCATTCTAAAAGACACCATAATTGCATATTCTATTTGTTGTAACCGTAAAGATTGTATAGCTGTAGCATTAGAAGTACAAGTGTATATATTCTCTACTTTCTATAAAGTATGCAAGCAAGAAATAAACTATCTTTCTTTTACACAATTCTCAAAACTTTCATGGTATCAGAGAACTCTTAGACCAACGTCTATGGCTGCTTCTCCTTCCTCTTCCACTGCCACTGTTGATTCACCATCTGATTAGCTCCTCAATTTTCCTTCTCTGGCTAAGTCTCTGAATTTTACCATTACCAAGCTTACATGATCAAACTATATCACTTGGAGAGCCCAAGTTCTTGCTGCAATCCGTGCCCTAGAGCTCTAGAAATTTATTTCCTCTTTATCTGTCATCCCTGCTGCTTTTACTCGTTCAAATGACAACTCCTCTCATCCCAACCCTGAACATCGTCTTTGGCGTAGATCTGATCAGCTTCTTCTCTGTTGGTTATTATCAACTGTTGATGATGACATTGTCAGCCTTATCACCCTTTCTCAATCCTCTGTTGAAGCTTGGAATACTCTTGAGAAACTGTTTGCTCAAACAAGCATGGTTAAAGTTCTGCAATTAAAACATCAGCTATCATCTATCAAAAAGGGATCTGACACTATAAGAACATATATGCAGAAAATAAAAATTATTGGTGACTCACTTCTTTTCTGGTCATCCAGTCTCTGACTCTGAATTAATCCTCAGTGCCTTTGTTGGTTTAGGACATGATTATGATCCCATTGTCTGTTTGTTATCAAATACTATGACATTTTCTTCATTTTAGGATATTCAAAGCTCTCTTCTCATGCATGAAAACCGCTTGGAACAACAAAATGCCATTGCTTTGCTTCCAACACCATCTGTTAATCTTGCAAGCCACACTCATTCATCTACCTTTACTGGTGGCAGACATTCTGGTTGTAGCAGAAATGCAAGAGGAAGAGGAGGTAGGAATAGCACTCGAATTTTCTGCCAACTCTGTCAAAAGCCAAACCATTCAGCTCTGCAATGTCATAAAAGATTTAATCACAACTGGCAAGGTCCTCCGCAGTTTCAGCAGCCCTGGAGATCCTCCTCTCAACCTGTGCAAACATATACTGGATATCATACTTATCCTCAAGCACATTTTGCAAATTCTACTTCTTCTAACAACTATATTGTTCCTCAACAACAAGAAACATCATCAGAACCATCAACTGAGTCTACTTGGCTTGTTGACAGTGGTGCAACCAATCATGTCACTCCTGACATTCAAAACCTCAGCATCAGCTCTCCCTACACTGGAAATGATCACTTAACCGTAGGCAATGGTAATTTGTTACCTATTTCACACATTGGATCCTCTTCTTTTCAAATTAACAATTCCCCTACACCATTACATCTCACAAACATTTTGCACGTGCCTTCAGTAACCAACAATCTTTTAAGCATTTCTAAGCTTACAAAAGACAATAATATTGCTATTGAATTTACTAATAATGGTTGTTTCTTTAAGGACAAGCTTTCCGGGACAACTCTTTTGCAGGGAACTCCCAAGGATGGGCTGTACCACCTCAAGACCACATCTAAATCCTCTCCTATCAATGCTGCTGCACCTCCCTCCTTTGGTTCTGCCTCCCTTAAAGCCTATGTCACCACAATAGATGCAAATGTGCTACATGCTACAATGAGTCATCCCTCCCCATCTATTCTATCAAAGATTGCCAGATCTATGAATCTTCATTTCGATATGAACACTTTAAAATTCTGTGATGCTTGTAAGCTTGGAAAGTTACATCAATTTCCCTTTCAAAATCACCCAATTAATGTTACTAAGCCTTTTGAAATTGTGTATTCGGACATATGGGGTCCCTCTCCCACTCATTCCACAGAAGGTCATAGATATTACATTATTTTTATTGATGCTTATACTAGATTTACTTGGTTTTACCTCCTTAAACTAAAATCAGAGGCCTTCTCCACTTTCCTAAAATTCAAGACACATGTGGAACTACAATTTACTCACAAAATTAAAGCTTTTCATACTGATAATAGAGGTGAATACCAGTCCTTTCTCCCTTACCTTACCACCCAAGGCATCATTCCTAGACTCTCCTGTCCCTATACACATCAACAAAACGGTGTTTCTGAACGGAAACATCATCACATCACTGAAATGGGTTTAACCCTTCTTTCCCATGCCTCTATGCCTCTCTCCTTCTGGTTAGAAGACTTTCTCACAGCTACCTATATCATAAATCAATTACCAAGTCCAACTACCCATCATAAATCACCATTTGAGCTTCTGTACAACAAAAAGCCCACCTACTCCCATTTAAAACCCTTTGGTTGTAGTTGCTATCCTTACTTACGACCCTATTCTTCTCATAAATTCAATTTTCACACTTCTAAGTGTCTCTTTCTTGGCTACAGTCCCTTTCACCGTGGGTATAAATGCCTCAATGCTCATGGTAAACTCTACATTTCTTGCCATGTTGTTTTTAATGAAACCAAATATGCCTATCCTCTTCTTTTTAAACATAAATCCCCCTTACCTCCACCATCCCACAAAGCACATTCTACTCTATCCCTTACCCTTCTCCAATACCCATCCTCTTCTGTGCAGCCTACTGTCAGCAGTTCCCTATCGAAGGACTGGTCTTCATAAGCTTCTTTGGACTCACAATCATTATAGGTAAATTCTCCTCCTTTGTCTTCAAATTTCCATTCTCCTTCTATTTCTCTTCCCAGCTCCTCTACTCCCCTTAATTCTTCAGCTATTGTACCCACTGATCCTTTGATTCCTCTCATCAATACTCACCCAATGCAAACTCGCTCCAATAGTGGTATTTTCAAACCTAAACTATACCACACCCCTCTCTCTCCCTCCCCTATCACTGCACCCTAATCTGTTGCCCTTGCCCTACAAGATCCTCTTTGGAAGGCTGCTATGGATGATGAAATGCATGCTCTACATAATAATTAGACCTGGACTCTTATTCCCTATGTTCCTAGCATGAATATTTTGGGCATAAAATAGGTATTTCGTGTGAAGTATCACCCAGATGGCTCTTTTTCCAAAGCAAAGGCTCGTTTAGTAGCTAAAGGGTTCAATCAAACCCCAGTGTGGATTTTACTGAGACTTTCAGTCCAGTTGTTAAATCCTCTACCATTAAAGTCATCCTATCTCTAGTTGTTTCATTTCAGTGGGACATTCAACAGATTGACATTAATAATTCCTTCCTTAATGGGATCTTACACAATGAAGTCTACATTCATCAGCCACAAGGGTATGTAAATTCTTCCTATCCTACTCATGTCTGTCATCTCTCTAAAGTTCTATATGGGCTCAAGCAGGCTCCTCGATCCTAGTTTTTCACTCTTAACCAGACTCTTCAACAATAGGGATTTAAGCCCTCAAGGTGTGATACCTCCTTATTCTATATTCATCAGAACAACTGCAAACTATACATTTTGATTTACGTTGATGACATTCTCATTACTGGCAATAATCAAAAGGAAATACACCATCTTATTAATCGTTTACACAAACGATTTGCTCTCAAGTCTCTTGGCTCTCTACATTATTTTCTGGGTTTTAAAGTTCATCGAACTCCTACAGCTCTCTATTTATCTCAACAGAAATACATTTATGATCTTCTACAACGGACTAACATGCTTACCTGTAAGCCATGCTCCACTCCTGTTTCCTCTGGCCAAAAGCTCTCTGCCTTTGATGGTGCTCCCATTAAGAATCCCTCTGATTATCGCAGCTTGGTCGGTGGTCTTCAGTACTTGTGTCATAGCTGTCCTGATATCTACTTCATCGTTAACAAATTGAGTCAATTTTTTGTTAATCCCCTTCAACCACACTGGGTTGCACTAAAGAGGGTTCTTCGATACTTACGTGGTACTGCTGACAATCATCTTGTTTTTCAATCTTCTTCATTTCCTTTGCAGATTCATGCCTTTTTTGACTCTGACTGGGCTGGTTCCGTTGACGATTGTAAATCCACCTCTGGCGACTGTGATTTTTTGGGCATCAACCTCATCCATTGGAGCTCCAAAAAGCAACTGGTTGTAGCTCGCTCCAGCACCGAAGCAGAATATCGAGCCCTCTTGTCGCTATCCACTGAAATTATCTGGCTTTTATCCTTCCTCTCAGAATTAGGGTTTTCGCCATCTCATTGCCCCGCCATCTGGTACGACAACAACGGTGCTCGCGCCTTATCTCAGAATGCTGTCTTTCACGCCTGCACTAAACACATTGAAATCGATGTGCATTTCATCCGTGATCACGTCGCCGATGGCACCCTAGAAATCAATTATGTTAGCTCGGATGACCAACTTGCCGATCTATTTACGAAACCTATGACTATTGAACGCCACTTTTAGTTGTGTGCCAAACTCAATCTTCGTAGCCCACGTAGCTTGAGTTTAAGGGGGCATGTAAAGGACATGGATCATCCAGCAACACCCAAGTCTCTCACAACCCATAACGATACAGGCCCATCAACATGATCATTCTAGAAGACACCATATCTACATATTCCATTTGTTGTAACCATAAAGATTGTACAGCTGTAGCATTAGAAGTACAAGTGTATATATTCTCTACTTTCTACAGTGTACGTAAGTAAGAAATAAACTATCATTCTTTTACACAATTCTCAAATCTTTCATTTTGGAGCTCACTATTCACCTCAAGTAGTATATACTATTTGTTATGGTGGTTCCAACGATGGTTAGATTACTTTAAAAACTTGCTTGAGGGAGGCATGCACAAGTATAGAAAGACCGTTTACTAGATGTATTTTGGGTTTCAATTGATTTTGAATTTCAGGTTTTGATTTAAAGTTTTATTCGATAAAAATCTCTAAACCAAAATCCCTATGTGAATCCCTAATTTCTTCTTTGTTAATTAGAATTAACCCATAAACTAAAAGTCCAAATAAAATAATTAAAATTTTCAAAGATTGAAACAAAAGCCATGCAAGTTGGAGGACCAAAAATACGTTTATTCTATTATATATATACACATAAGAAAATGCATAGCTAAAATTTACATTTATCATTTACTCTATAATTATTTTAAAATATATTATATATTGTATATGAACTACTAAAAATGCTCTTAAAATAATTTAAAATTATATGTTGATGATGCAATTATTATTTGACTAAAAATTTAAAGTCACTATTAAAACATTAGAAATAAATATAATAATTAGGTAAAATAGAATAAAAATTATAGTTTTAGATGAAATATATGTCTTATGCACTTAATGGAACAAATTATATTTAGAAAAACAATTTTATAAATCTAAAAATTCAAAATAAATACTTAACAGGAATGAATGATACTAATTAAAATGAAATGTAACTTTACAAAATCTATTCAGTAAAATTAATAATAATGTAAGTAGACTCTTAATATATATTAAGCATATTTATTTTTATTAATATTTTCATAAATTTCTCAATGTAAGACCAATCAGGCTTTAACTAAATGGACTATGTCATGTAAATTTTGCGTTATTATTTTTATTTTAAAAATAATTTAAAGTTTTCCTGTCTTAAATATTATAAACTTTTGCTCTATTTTTTTTAGAATGCAATGGTCAAACAACTTTCAACATTTTTTCTTTCTAAATGTGATTCCTATTATACTTTATATTTATATTTTTATCCTTACTATTAGATAAAGAATATACGCAAACACATATATAATACCAGACATCGTTTGACAGTATAAGTAAAAACAGTTATGATTAAAATAATAATATTATTATAGATTGGTTGGGTCGGTCATACCGGGCCTGAACCCAGTACCAATGATGCATGGGCCGATCGGTCCAACCACCAAAGATCAGCCTTATGGCTACACCAAATCCAGGCCCAAGCAACGATTTCTCCGACCCATTAGCAGGAGAGAGTCTCACATGCAAACACGTAACGATCTAAACCTAGTTGTTGCTTCATATAGAAG
>JANZLF010000005.1:13229014-13250089 GCA_026546835.1 Erythroxylum foetidum | reverse complement strand
AATTGAGGATGTTGGCGGATTTAGTTCTGATGCGGAGGATACGGGTTTGATTCAATTTGAAGGACATTTGAGAGTTTCAAAAGGTGAAAGTAGCAGCCTGGACGAATCTAAGGGAGGTAGTGTTATGGAAAACAAGGGTTTAAAACCAAACCGGTTCGGTTCGACCAAAAAAGGTTGAACCGTTCGGTTTTTATATAGAGAGGTTATTAAGTGAAACTGAACCGGACCACTGAACGGTTCAAACTTTTTCCGGTCGGACCGGACGGCCCGGTCCAGTTTTTAAAACATTGGTTAGTATAATGGTATTTATTATTCATATATGCTGGGAGTTGACTTCTAGTCTGTCCGAAGCTGAGAACGGATTGGGCCTGCCAAAGAATTTTTTAAATTAAAGGATAAGTGCACTTCGGAATAGAATCAAAGGAAAAAAAAAAGCTCCGCAAGTTGAGCACGCCCGCCAAGAATTATAAAATTGCGTTTACCAAAATATGATAATAGATAAAAAGGTTAAAAAGATTCAAAAAATTTTAATAAAATATATACGTTTAATAAATTATTAATTTAATAAAAAATAACTCTTTGTTAGGATTGTATGATATAAATTTTTTTGATATTTTAAACTTTAATATTAAATAAATCATTAATCTTAAGTGAAATTTATATAAAAATTAGAGGTAACTGGGTATCCCTAATTTCACATAAGTATCTTCTCAAACATACATGCCCTTACTTTCTACAAATTTCCTGTATTCTTTTTTTTTTCTGAAAAACTTCTTGTATTCTTGATGAACAAAGAAACAAACGTTTGACCAAAACCAAAGAGTGGAGACCTCTGTTGGCATTCAATCTTTATATTCCTAGTATTCAGATGAGAAATGCTTACCAAACATGTTACACATAAGAAATAATTACTTGACATGTTATATGTTAGAATTGCTTATGATATGTGGGAAATCAAAGATGGGTCTACATTTAATAGATATGGCTAGTTACACTTTCTTTCACCCTTATGTGATCATACATGACTCTTATGTTAATTAGTTGTTCAAAGCTGCTTAGGATTACCTTGACTTCCTCTTTTCTTCTTTCCAATTTTGTTGCTAGTCGGATGAAAGATAGAGGAGGGAGATGGAACCAAAGATGAAAGTTGAAATAGCCATGGAGAAGACGAGTATGTCTGTGAAGAGGAGAGAAATTAAGGAAATTAGGGCTCAATTAGTTATTGAATCCCTAATTTGTCCTAATTTTCTCTAATTTTTGAATGAACCTTCCTCTTAAAGTAGGTTAATTAGTTCCTCGATGTTCTTTTCTTAAGAGAAGACAAATTGGTGATAATGTTTTAATTACTCGAGAACTCCTAAAGGGGTACTCTGTGAGGCAGTGAACTCAAAATTGTGCTACTAAAATTGACTTCATCAAAATTTGGGAATTTATATTCAACTTGCTTGAGGTACTTGGTTTCCTTTACTAGTTTAAGAAATGGATTAAGGCTTCTATCTCTTCAACATCTTACAATATGTTGATTAGTGGCATTCCACTAAGCAATTTTTAGGTAAAAAAAGTCATTACACAAAGAGTTCCATTATGTCCTTATTTGTGGAGGCATTAACTCAACTAGTATATCATATCAAGAAGTCTCATCTTTTGATGTCATATTGCAAGAAGAATAAGTTAACTAGTTTATGTTTTGCAGATGAATTGTTATTTTTCTTTAAGGTTAAAGTCAATTTTGTACAATTTTTGATGAAGTTCCTAAGGTAGTTATGTCTCATGCGAAAAGACTTTATACATTGATTGGTATGACTATCAAAGGCCTCCTTTATTATACTTAAGGCCACCTTTGGTGATAAGAAGATTACAATTTAGGGAGTGATTGCTATTTGAGCAATTTTTAACTCTAATAAGACCCCTTGATATCCGTAAGTATATGGATCGTAAACTTGTAATATCGAAAGATATCGATCCCACGAGTAATATGTAAAACTAATCAAACCTAACTTTGTCTTAGGTAATAAAGTATGAATTTAGTGAATTAATGACATAAAATTAAAATAATTAAATAAAAACAATCAAATAACAATTATTTAATGAGCTGCCATAATTAATTAAGGATGGTTAAGCATGAATGCATAGGATTTATTATTTTGTTATTTTGCTCCGCTAACAATTATTGATTCAATTATGTGTCGACCCTAGATTTTCGAAGGGTTTGATTACTCTCTTCAAGACCTAACCAACTTACTCTAATTGAATATGAAAATTTCAAAATTGCAATCTTTCAATTCAGAACTCTGTCCCTAACATTGTCAATTAGTTTTGAAGATATCCATCGAATAACCAAGTTCTCATATAAGATCTCTCCTCAAATGATAATTGATTTGTTAATCATGTGATGTGTTAATCCACCAAATCTTATTGCACAAATTAATAAGATAACTTTTGACTCACTCTCTTGATTTTTTTTCCAAAGTATATATATGCACCATTAACACAACACAAAAATTTGTATTGAATCAATAAAGATTAAAGTCACAAAACAACTTAGAAACAAATCCTAATCTAGAAATTTAGTACTTCATAAACATATAAGACATCTGGATATTCAATTTGCACATCAAGTACTATGAAAATAACAAAGGAGAAAGAAATAAAATATCTATTCGGAGCTTGATCTGAAAATCTGGAAATCTGGAAATCTAGACGTCTTTATCGATGTTCTTTGTTTTCACATTCTTAAATAATCCCAGACAATCTTAGGAGTATAACTAGGGCTTTTATCCTTTATTCAGCTGCAAAAATGCCAAGAAATCCTAAAACAGATGTAAATAATTGCACTTAGGAAGCCTCTTTCACGATCATCCATCTAGAGTCATGATCATGACTCTAGGTATTCCTCTTCTGTCACAATCATACATGTGGAGTCACACTTGTGACTTTAGGTATTTACATGGGAGTCATGGTCGTGACCTTACCCATGCAGCTCCATACACGTCCAAATCTGTTATTCTTCACTTATCTAATTTCCTAAAATAAAAAACATGTTAAGAAATATATAATCACGATTGAAAAATGCTCTAAAGCACACAAACACTTAGAATATAAATAAACACACACATTAACATAACTCTAATACAATACATGCAACAATCATCTAATAAACACCTATAACCATACTAAATTACCTAACAAAACATAATATAAAGTGAACCTATCACATCCCTACACTTAAATTTTTCAAAAGGCCATTTTATAGAACACCAAATTCCCAAAAAGAACCTCTGCCACTTTAAGAAAAGTGTTAAAGGTTAGGGATAGTGTCAAGCAATCAATATACTACAAGAAAAGTGGTTAAAGATACCAATTAGAGGTCTTTTCTCTTGAATATAAATGTTAACCCTATAAAAGAGGATATGGTAGTGTGGACAAAAACAAACAATGGACAGTTCTCAAATTGCTCAACTAGGAGGTTACATCGGAACTCTGGCCTTATAGTAGAGTGGCACAAATTGGTATAGGTAGTCAAAATCCTACCCAGTGTAGCAATCAACCTCTATTTAGCAATTCAAAGAAAGCTCCCTATAATCGATAGACTAAACTTATATCTGACTATCCCAAATAGGTGTTACTTATGCACAAGCAATCAGGAGAGCATTGATCACCTATTATTTAAATGTTCATATACTAATAAAGTATGGAAGGAGATAACAAATAGATGTTATACATGCAACCCACCAAACACATGGAATGAAATCATGGCATGAAGCATGGCACAAATACAGAAACTATGTAAAATCAAGGCTTAGATTTTCAAAGTAAAGTTTTCTTATCTATTTATAGAAGTCTAGGAAGAGAGAAACTGACGTGTCTTTATAAAGAAATCCAATTAGTATGGAAGATTCATAGCTAATATCGTCAATCGCATCAAAATACATATATGCACACACAAAGGCAGCCATGTTCAAAGACAGATGGAAACGAAGATGGGAAATCACATGAAAACACCAAAAGGGGAAGAATGCTTCATCTGGAGAAATAAAGGTAAAGCTAATTGGGCTACTTCATCTGGATTCCACATGTAAGGCATTTGGTATGCCTAGGAAAATAATATTTAAAAGCATTCCATAAAGCCTAGAAACTTTGGTTGATCTAAACAAAATATTACTATATTCAGTTTATAGCCAATGAATTCCCTTTTTTACTGCTAAAAAAAAGAAGTCAAGTGGATTAAAAGCAAAAAAGATTAAAATTATTCTTTGTCTAACAAACCATGGTAATTAGACTTATACCCTTACCTTAGTCATCTAAATATTTTAGGATCTCAACATGGCACAAACATTACATATTATGTGCATATGCATAAATATTTCATAATCAAGAGTAAATTTATTTTTTAGTTTTGAAAAAACCCTCTTGATTTTCAAACTACTTTTTAGGAAAATTTATAAATGTATTTAAGTGTGTTTAAATCATGTTTTTGATAAAGGTATGAGGTATAGTCTTTGATATTTGAATTTTTTATTCTTAATGGCTAGTTTATAACTAGCTCATAATGACTAATTTATAAATAATATTTTTGTTTCTAACAATTAGGAGTAAGGGCTATGAGTAAGAATAGGCTATAAGTGAACTGGGAAAAGTATTTTGACATAATAGAAAATTTGCATAAGCATGCATGAACTTGATGGTTATAGGTTGTATTATGATTTAGTGGGTAATTTAGTAGGTTTTAAGTTGTTAACTAGATGATTTGTGCATGTTAAGGTTTAAAATTGTCTCATTTTGATTATGTGTTTATGTTTTTGAATGTTATATGGTTTAGAGCATGTTATCAGCTTTAATTTTGTGTGTTGAGATGTTTTGATGAGTTTGTTAATGTTTGAGGCCAGGTAAAAAAGATCGGAGGCAACCCAGCCAGGGCCACAATTGTGACACCCTTGTCACGATCATGATAGAAACCAAACAGGACCAGGTCGTGATCGTGACAAACACGATAATAGATGTGAGGACTGCTTCCTAATTCATTTTTCAAGGGTTATTTCAGACATCTAAGATTGGGTAAAAACTAGTCTTTACCCTAAAAAGTCTTAAGACTATAAAAGACAAAAGAATGACCTAATCTAAGAGAGCCTCCATCTTCCATTTGAGGAAAGAACAAAGGAAAATAAGAGAAGAAGGAGTTGCTGCCACTCCCAGTCCTTCTAAGTGAACTTCTTCATTTCATCTTGATATTTCTTTTGTTTAATGTATAAGATGGATATGATGATGATCAATTTAGGTTTAAGGATGTTGTAAACTCTTTAGGGATTTGTTTTAAATCAATGATAATCTATTTACTTTTGGTGTTAATATGTTGGGTATTATGATTGTTTGTCGTATTTGCATGCTTAGATAATAAATCGAGATAGTGAACTGATAGCAAAATGATTAGGTTTGGTAATGAGAGTTAAACAATCTAATAAATCACATAAACAATCAAATAGGTAATTTATACAAAGAGAGGTCTCATGTGAGGACCCAATTATGTATTAAAGTGTTTAAGATCTAATTGGATTTGTGAGTTATTTGGTAATTTAAAGATTGCAAATTCTTTAGTTCAATTTAATTATGGTTTATGATTTAGGGTTTAAGGATTTGAACTCAAGAAAGAATAATCCATCCCTCAAAATTATATGACCGATAAAAAATTAACTAAAAAATATTCAAGCTAGCATTAGATGATAGGATAAATCCCCCTTTCTCATAACAGATAATGTTCCTTATATGATTTTTTAGTTGTCAATTAGTTATGCTCAATTTTGATTTCCGTCCATTAATTTAGAATTTCAATTTTCAATCTATCCATATTCAATTGTTTAACTTTTTGCTCATTTTTATTTTCATTTTAATTACACTTTTAGGCCTTAGACAAGTTAAGATTCGATTAGTTCACTAATTCCTCATGAGATCGAAACCTCGTATATTATGCTTATGACCATGAGCTTGCGAAATATTAAGGGTTTTATAAGATTAAAACTTAATAAGTCGTTGGCACTATTGTCAGGGAATTAGTTTAGGACTTTTTGAATTCCTTTGTTTTAAGGAATTATTACCCTTTCTTGTGATTACGGTACCCAATCATAAGAAATTAAAAAAATAAAAAAAGAGAGAAGGAAGTTGGGGCATAAAGTAGAAGACACATCAATTTGGAGAAGAATCCAAAAAGTTAAATGCCAATAAGAGATAAAAAGAACGCTAATGGAGGAAATACATTATGGGGAGCAAAAGACCCTTGAGAACTTCAATAAGGCATAATTTAGTCGGGAAGTAATTATCTCTATTTGAACACTTACAATCCGATTGGTTTAATAATACAAGAAATTAAATGGGAATTCAAGGCCCTTCAGGATTTCAGTAAGATGAGTCTAGTTCATAGGATTCAAAATTGGACAAGATCATAAGTATGGATAAGACCCAGAAGAGGCTAGAAGAGAAGTTCGAAGAAGTAGTGGAAGATCATGACTCTTCTACTCATAACCTAGACGTTGAAATAGGCAAACTTCCTAAGGAATTTTGTAGGAGAAGTGTGGAAAGCTTACTGAGCAACATGGAAGTAAATACAAGAGAGAAATTTAAAGCTATCACACTTAAGAGTGGGAAAGAAGAACTAGCTGAAAAACAAGCTAAACCTGACTTTGTAGAAGACCAAGAGAAGTTGAAAAAGGATGAAGAAAAGAATGAAGATCCTTTATAAATTTCTCCTTCGCCTTATCCATCTAAAATACCATTCCCATAAAGACTTTAGAAGAACAAATTAGATGTGCCATTTAAAAAATTCATGAAAAAGCTAAATAAATGACAAATTTACTTGTCTTTTGTGGAAGTGTTGAAATGTAGACACAAGTATGTAAAGTTCCTTAAATTCAAATTATCTGCCAAGCGAACTTGGGACGATAATCAAATAGCATCCATGACGGAAACCTCCAACTCCTTAATTACCAACCATAAGCCCCCACATTTGATAGATCCAGGGAGCTTTACAATATCCTGTGTAGTTGGTAATTTAAAGATTTCAAAATGTTTATGCGACTTAGGTGCAAGTATAAACCTTATGTTTTTTCAATTTTTAGGGAATTGGGGCAATGAGATGTGAAGCCAACATCTATACATATTCAGTTGGTAGATTAGTTGATAAAGAAATGATTTGGTCTAGTGGAGGATGTTCCTATAAAAGCAAACAACTTTATTATTCCTATAGATTTTGTATGCTGGACTTTGAAGAGGATCAAAAATGTCTCCTAATTCTTGGTTTACCATTTTTGACCATCGTAAAAGCATTAATAGATGTCCATTAAAACAACCTCATACCTTGGATTGGAGATGAACAAGTAAAATTCAACATGAATAAGGTATTGAAGAATCTAAATGAGGGTAACTCATTCATAAGAATCTTTAAAGGAGCGAGAGGAAGAAGAACAGATGAAAACAAAATTGAGTTTAAAGAATATAAGGAAGTCTATATTCAAGAAGTTGAAGAAGAAGAGAACGAAGAATAGAGGATAGAGGACATAGAGGTTAAAGAAGATACGAAAATCTCTGTTTATGAAGTAATAAAAGAATAATAGATAAGGGCGACTAAGGAAGAGCAAGAACAACTCACCTTCTTATAGAACAAACTGTTGGATTCAATGGAACTAAAATTGTAGCTTATTTACAGGCTATAAAACTAAAAATGAGCAACACAAGTGGAAGCAAGTCACTCATAATTGATCCAGGTTAAGTGTGGAAGGAAGAGTACATCATGTTAATGACATTAACTAAGCAATGCTTGGGAGGCAACCCAAGAATTGTGATAAGTTTTATTTTTATTTTTATTTTATAGGGAGTGAAATTACTAGAACTTTATGACTGAAAGTATCTCCAAATTCCTCCACCAACACTGTCACCACCTCAATCATCATATTGAACCCCGTTTCTGGAGCCCAAGCATTCGAATACAAAACAGAACCCGTCATCCTATAAAGGTGGCGTGCCCACAAAAGTTGAACATCAAACAATTTAAAAATTTGAGAGTCACATGCCAAAATCCAATCATATTTCATAAATGAACTCTAAGAGAGTTTATACAAGCTTATTTCAAAAATACAAAATACAAAAAATACGAAATACACCTGAATACAATTTAAATGCTTATGCTTAACATGATTTTAAATTACAAAATTTTCTAAACTGACTTCATTACAAAAGTCTCTGTTCTTGATGTTTGCCAAACTTTGCAAGGATCGTTAATTTTCTCCTTCTGCACCTGAGGAGGGAAGCGTGAGGTGAGCTACACAGCTCAATGGCTAATATGTTTTTAGCCATTGGAAACGAGCCACACAATCAAACATACATATACTTCATATATTCATATACATTTAAATATCATCGGGCTAACAAATCAATCATTTATAATTTAACTTCGCCACTTATAGTTCGACATAACATCATATAAAACATGTCAAATGTAGTTAATAATCAAATCATAATAATCAATCTTGCATCATAACTTGACATATCAGAATGTAAATGCATACGTAAATGACTCGAGAGTTCCGTGGAGCGAAACGGATAAACCGAAGTTTAAACCATGAACAAGACGAGTTTGATTTTTCAAGATCTCGTGGCCTCAAGTGGGCAGCCGGGAGAAGGCTATACGTCAACGTACACGTGACTAACGAAACGTTACTCTCTTTCCCAATCACAAACAAATTTTTGCTCAATTTAGTCAATCACAAATTTCATATTTTCATGCTTTTCTTCTTTCCATTTAATCAAAATGTCATGATACAAGGAATAGCATAATCATGCTTATAATTCAATTCAAAATGTTATGACTTTTTTCAAGGTATAATATGGTCATAATTTATCATACAAAAAGCCATTCGTCTTTTATGACATGACATGATAATGAATCATCGTACGTTTTTCATACAATCACATTCATTCAATTTAAGCAATTTAGCACATATTCCCACATAAGACAATTTGCTCATTTCACACAACAACCATAAACATATTACCTACCTAAATTTTTGCTAAAAATTTAAGCTCAAAATTGCCTTTCCTCTTGCTCTTGAGTAAGGTTTTCGTAATTCCCTTCAAATAAACCAATTTCTTTTTAATCCATATTCAATGAAAGTTCATAAACTTCAAGGATCAAAGAAATGCTAAAATTGAATTTAAACCTAACCTACCTATAGCCCATCTAAGCTAGAAAAACAAAAACCTAGCTTAGAAATCTAAAATCAAGTTGATTTCATCTTCCTCCTCTTTCTTCCTTCATTTCCAATACTAAACCTAATCTTTATTTAATCCCCTTTTGAATCTAGCAAGAAGAAAGGTGAAATCTTACCTCCAATAAGTTGATTTCCTCTTCTTTTTCTTCTTCTTCTTCTTCCTTCCAAGTTTCCTATGATCTTCCTTCTTCTCTTTGTACTTTTCTCTCTTTTTCATGACATTCTCTCTCTTTCTTTAGAATTTTCATTCTTCTCTTCTACTTATCCTTCCATTCACGTTTTTCTTCTTCATTTATAGGCAAGACAACACTTCTTCTTCTGATTATGCCCTTAATGATTGAGAAATGTCCTATTTGCCCTTCCATTTATGCCTTATGTCTTTTATACTTAAGTGTCTTGCCAAAAATACCCTTGAACATTCTAACATAACATTTTCTTCTAGAAAAATCTTCTTTATTGTCTTACGTTTTCAGTGACACAAAAAGCATTCAATTTGATTCAGTAGTGTAAAAGTGATACTCCAATATCTCTATACTGCTTTTATTCCGAGACAGTACCCTATACTCAACTTCCATCCAAAAATTGAAACTCTTAGAGTCCGATTCAGAATTTTATTTCTTCATATAATTTGTATTTATATGTTTCTAGTTTATTCCAAATCAAAAATCATCTTATTTGGAACTCTACATATCAAGATATTATCAAAATGCTGAAGTATGTTCAGTAAAACTTCCAACTCATATTCTTCCAACCGAGCCCTTCATTTTCGTTCAATCAATATTTTTCAATTCAACACAAAAAGTGACCAATTTTCTTGTAGAGGTATAAAAATCCAATATGAATCTATTGGTTCAAGAATCACCTCATTCGGAGGTCGGATGACGAAGTTATGGTCAAAAGAATCCAACATGTTAATGTCCTTAATCAATTTGTACCTCTCATGGTACAATTGCCATAACGTTTTCTATGGATGTAGGATTGAGTTCGTTCTTAGACCATTTGAAATAAAACTTCTATATCTACAACTTTCATGAAGGCTACAAAATGAAATTATGCCTCTAAAAGGACCAAAAATAGGACAAAAGATGATGATACAAACTAAGACGATAAACAGTAACTTCGTCTTAGAATGTACCGTAACTTCATCTTAGAATGTACAGTAACTTCATCTTAGAATGTACAATACTTTGTCTTAGAATGTACAGTATCTCATCTTAGAATGTACAATACTTCGTTTTAGAATGTATAGTAATTAAGATGATGAACAGTAACTAAGATGATACAACATTACAACTTGTAATGCTCGTATCTCTCAACTTTGATATCCAAAATTTACAAACTTTATACTGTTGGAAAGCTAGAAAGATCATATATGACTTCCAAGAAGAAAATTTCACCTAAATCAGCTCACAACAACCCAGAAAATATCCTTGAATTTAGTACATGAATTTCCATAGCTGGCACATTCACATATCCTATGCAACATCAAAACTTGTAAAGGTCATAACTTCCCCCTACGACATCCAAAACTTACAAACTTCATATCGTTGGAAATTTGGAAAGATCATCTACAACTTTTATGAAGAACTTAAAAACAATTTATGCCTCTATAAGGGTCAAAATTCAAAATCGATGTGGCTATCCCGAAAGTTCCATCCTAAATAGGACAATGCAACATTACAACTTGTAAAGGTCATATCTCTCAACTCTGATATCCAAAAATTTTATACTTTATATCAATGGAAAGTTAAAAAGATAAGTTACAACTTTCATGAAGACAATTTTATCAAAATATCTCTAGATCAACCCAGAAAAATCATAGAACTTTCAGATCAAAAATCCAACTTTCCACTACTATTCATTCCCAAAATTTTCAGACTTCAAATTTTCAAAAACTAACATTTCATACTTTAATTTCTAATTTTTCTACTTCATTTCAATCAACTCATTTATCATAAATTCGTACTACTCCCAAAATATACAAGTTTAGTCGAAAAAATCATCAAAACCTAAAATTCATAATCAACTTATTCATGCTTTATCACTTTTCTGCATTTTCAACTTTCATAGTCAAACACTATTGTTCCTCTCAACTTCCATTTACGCAATCTTTCTCACTCTAGACCATCATCTTACAATTGTTTTTCAACTCAAAAACCATTCTATTGGTTATCTATAACACTCACATATTCAAGTACACTCATCATCAACTTACTACATTCACTATCTTAATCTTGTATATCATTTCAAATTCAAGAATTCTCCTTTTCTTCACTCATAACTAATCACTAATAAATTCTCATTTCATAGTTCTAACTTTCAAGAAAAGTACGAGGTTCAACATTATAAGTTATTACAAATGATGTTTCAAAGGAGTCAAAATTAAAAATCTACCATTAAATTTCTAGCAGTAACCCATGTTATAGAAGCACGTCAGAAAAGGTCAAGTACAAACACAAAGATGTAGTGAAGGAAAAATAAGAAATTGTTCAAATTCATAATTATTTACTGCTTTTGAAGAAACTGTTCAAATTGAGGATAAGTTAGTTACTTTAGATGAAGAAATCAATCAGATAGTTGATGATCGAGATAATGTGACTAGGAATAAGCCCAAGTTTGAATTTCTTCAAGGGGCACAGGAACTATGTGTTTTACATTTTTGAAGTATAGTTTGATGTTTTCAATTGCTAAAAAATTAAAAAAAAACATTCAAAGGAGTTATCATTTAGGCTTTATGAGTTTTCTAAGGTTCAATTTATTGATATGTACATGAGGCTATGCTTGATGATCAAGTTTATGAATTTGATCAGTCTTATGAAGATGGAATTGAAATGAGCAATGATATATTGGCATATGTATTAACTGAATGTAAATTGTCATTTTGGTATACTTATGATTCTTCCACTGCACCTATTGTGATTTTTATGCTTCTTTATTGTTTGAGATTGATCGCATTGAAAGTATTCTTCGTTTTGGGTATTGTTTTGTTATAAGGGGGAGACATCAGATTGTTTTTGGTGACTGTTTAATTTAGAGAAAGATTTTAAGATATCTCTACAACTATTAATCTTGCTTTTTGACATCTTTTTATCCTAAGGGGGAGAAATTTTGATGATTGTTCATTATTGTTACTTTGGATATTTCTTGAACTTGAAGAATTTGATAGATGTTCTTTGAAACTTGATATTGGATTAAGGGAGAGTTCTTTTCTCATATGGATTATACGTCAAATTATTTTATTTAGGGTGAGTTTCATACTTGTGACAAACAATGCCAAAAAGGAAGAGATTGTTAAGATATATGGTACATATCTTATTATTTGATTTTGATATTTTTCGATAATTAGACATCCAAGATAATGTTGATGAGTTTAAATTCAAATCAAAGTGGGGATAGAATAAAATCTACTATCTTGGATTTCATTGGTTGATTATAATTGTCTTGAAGGATGAACTTAAAAAGCTATCTTGGATAATTTTTTATAAGAGATTGTATCAAGATAAAACTCTATCTTATGAAGAGTCCTAAGGGAATCTCGTTGAGATTTGGTTGGGTGTACCTACTGCGATGTGATCTCCCCTATTTTGATAGTGTGAATGTTTTTGGAGGGTGACATTATTTGTGATGTAGCTGTTTTTTCTTAATTTAGATAATCATGCAACCTATGTTGTGTATGGGTATGCTTCATCTTCCTTAGTGCGTCGTTGGTTGAACAAGGTTTTCTTTAGAGGTTGCTGCGTTTTCTATTTAGTGTCTTTGTCATCGATTGGGCAACTTTATGCTGTTGGTTTTTCGATTGGAGTCTTACACAATTTTGACTGTGTATGGTGCTGCATTTTTCTTGGTCATGCGTGGTTAATGGGTTTAATGTACAGCTATAATTTTATCTTAGTAAGTGCGTGATTCAGCTACGTATTTGTCGATTCTTCAATTTCAATTGAGGGTGAATTTTGAAATTTTTGTAGTTGGGGTTTTGAATGCAATATCTTGATATATATGTCTTATAAGTTGATTGTATGAAGATTGAACTCCATTTATTGCAAACTTTTTTATGGATCACGTCACCTGGGTTAAATGGTTTTGCGCTTGTTTACTTTGGTGTGTTGTTGTTGACTGGGGTTCTTGTAGTTGTGACTTCTCTTGATAAAGGTGTTGCGTTTTCTGTCTGTGGTGAGGGATTTTTGGTGTGTTGATGATAATGATTTTCATGCAAAAAACTTCCAACAGCCTTGGTATTTTTGCAATCGTTTATGTATGACTTTTCGGCGAAGAAATATTTATTGATTTGAGACATTTTGTGGCTATTATGCATGGGATTTTCAGTGACGATATTGAAGCCTTATAGCAAATCTATTGATGGATAACTTCTCATTCTTTCGTTGATGAAGCGGCATATCTAGGAGAGTTGTTTTTCTGTTCTTTCTCAAGTTTTTTTATTTATGTTGAATTTTTGTTTAATCATTTGAGTTATTTATTAAGTGTTCTTTAGTTAAAAATTGTTGAAAAAAATTCTCTGTTGAGGTTAACACGAGTCGATCGTGTTATTGGGTGTGAAATTCTTTCATGGGTTATGAGGATGAGGGATAGTATCAAGAGTTGAGTGGTGTCAGCTCAGTAAAGCATTATATAAAACTATTGTCGTTAGTAAAAGAATTAAGCTAGGTGAGGGTCCTGCAAATATAGACAAGGTATGTCGAACTATGTTATCAAATTTCGGTGTTGATTTATATTTGTGAGTTTAATTTTTTGTTTTTTGATTTGTTAGAAATAACTGCGATAAATCGAAGATTTTTGCGAAACTATTACACTCCTACGATTCTTTCAATGTTCAAGATGCATGCTGCAATTAAGACTATATATTAAAATTCCATAAAAAAATACTAGCATAAATTTTCAAAGATAAGGTCGATATATGGAATTCATAATAACTTGAAAAATAGATGGAGCATTACAAAGGCCAAAGGACATGACCAAATATTCATAGTGGCCATTATGTGTGCAAAATGTAGTTTGATGAATGTTTAAAGAGTGTACAATTACTTGATGACACCCAGCTCGCAAATCAAGTTTGGTAAAGTAATGAGCACCTTAGAGTTCATCTAATATGTCATCAACAGTAGGAATTGCAAACTGATAATAATTGTATTTAGGGTTTGATAGTCGATGCAAAACTACCATATGCCATTTTTCTTCTTAACTAACAATACTAGTGAAGAAAATGGGCTAGTACTAAGTCTAATAAGTCCTAATTTAAGCATTTCATGAATTTGTCTTTCGATTTCAGCCTTTTGAAAATAGGCATACTTGTATGGTCTCACGTTGAATGGCTCTATTCTCTCCTTCAAATTGATATGATGTTCCAGTTACATTATAGATGGCAATTTATTTTACCTTGGATCCATATTTGAACAATTGTCAAATTTTCCTTGACATCTTAAGACCCTTATGTTAGCAATTTTAACATCAAATGGTCTAGTAGGAGTCAATGGCAATTTTATCCTTTTGATTGTTTTGCCGCTTATGAAGTTGTGTGTTGAACCACTACCAATTATAATAATCATTTCGCACTGCCCAATTTTACCTCTTACTCGTATGGTTTTATTTCCTAACTAACTCGTTAGTGCATTGTAGAAAAATTTCTAATTGTTGGTCCTCCTTGTCAGAATTATCTGGTTCTCCTTCTAACAACAGTAGTTGTGGTACTTATGACCTAGTGTAAATTTCTTATCAAAAGTAATACATAGCCCTTGAGCCTTACTTTTTTGCATCTCGTCCTATGTGAGATGTTTCATTGGAGAGGCATTGTTGATTTTTACTAGAGAAGACACATCCACTAGAGGCCGTATAGTTGAACAACAAACTTTTTGTTGTCTACTTAGTTGATCATCCTGTATTCTTGCAAGACTAATTTTGTCCTTCAGCATTCTTGGTTTAAATATCCTAATGCCATCTGTAATGTTTGCCTGGAGTCCACCCATAAAAGTGCCTACCTATGCTTTTTGAGTCCAACCTTATATTTGGCTTCCTAGCCTTTTGAATTCCCTTTGGCAATCAATTAAATAACCTGTTCATCAAAATCTTCACAGTCTATAGGGTTGAAGCGAGCTTATAATTCTTTAACAAAGATCTCCTACGACATCTCCTTCTTTTCTTCCTGACAGGCTCAATGTAGCCATTGCCACCATTGGTTTGCCTCCCCTGTAAATGAAAAGAAGCTAAAAGCACTTTTTGTGTCTCTGTGGTACTTTGGTACTTGAAGAACTGATCTACCCGTGTAAGCCACTATGTGGGATCATCTCCAGAATACTTAGGAACCTCCAATTTAGTCAATTAATATTAATAAATTAGTTGTGCTACTTCATGCTCATCTTTCTCCTCTTTGTGATTGTGAGAGTGCCCTATACCATAACTCCGAAAACCTACGTTTATGTAGTTGACAATACCGCCTCTGAAATTTTAGTAACAACAATTCCTAATTGATGCAATTTGTCTACCAACCCAAGCTTTAATTTGCGAGTTATGTCTTAGAGTCCTCCCAATCTAGCTTCTAAACTTTCAATGCATTCTTTATAGTGCATATCCTTGTTCTAATACCAAATGATAGGTTTCAGGAATTAGCCAATCAAGTTTGCTTCTTTTTCTTTTGTAATTAAAATCCTACTCAGGGTGAGAATTAAACCACAATTAAGTTGAAAAACGTTTCTTTTTTTAACCCTTCTTTATTATTTGCAAGAGTTTAAATACAAAACAAGAGAATCAAATCCCTAGGTAATAGTAAAACTAATGGCTAATTACATAAATATAGCCAGATTTATTGAAACAATAGAGCAACTAACTATACGAAAGGAATGACATATAGCAAAATATGACAAAGTCTATAAGCCAGGTATATAGGATTCATAACATGTTCCCTTTACTTAGTCAAGATACTTGGGATTCATAAGAGTTTCCTTTGAAACCTCCTCACTGTATCAAATTAGAATAATCTTTCAACTAAGGCATGGTAAAGTGGACTATGCCATTGACAGGTATTTCTGATTTTCCCAATAAAGATGGCTATGCAATTGTAGGATTTCACATTATCACGTGGAGTGGATTGATCGGGATCCAAAGTCAGGCTTTGATGAGCTAGGGAATTTGTTGACGTATTTATATCTTGTTTGAATTTGTGGGAACAATTTAAATATTATCAAAGTTTTATCCCCTTCTATTTAAGATTGTCATTCATTTCTCTCCTTATTTGAAATGCTATGAGTTAGTGGAATGATGACGATTCAATGGCGCGTTAACTGTGTTTACAGAGGACATCTAAACCCATGCATTTTAAACTATACTTCTATTTAAGATTGTCATTCATTTCTCTCCTTATTTGAAATGCTATGAGTTAGTGGAGTGATGACGATTCAATGGTGCGTTAACTGTGTTTACAGAGGACATCTAAACCCATGCATTTTAAACTATAGAAGAATGCTAAGCGAGAGGAGGAACATGTTCCTGTCTGTTTATCCGACATCAAGTGTAACACATTCTTTTTCTTTTTACCTGCGGTGAAACTAATTAGAGAAAATCACAAGTTTGGAAACTGAAGTGACGCTTATATCTTTAATAGGGTTTAAGCTGTTTAAAATTTTTGGGCCAAACTCGGGTTTTGTAGATTGGCCACATGGACTTCATCCTTACATCCTTCAAGAATTATAAGATTGGACTTCACTCAAACCATATTATTTTCACCAAGTTTTTACTAAAGTAGTCTTTTTTTTTCTTTTCCTTTAGATCAAGTGGTATTTAATTGATAAATCTTCTTTTTCTAACTAATAGGCTGATCAATGGTTGGTGATACAAAAGGTTGACTTTGCATGCAAAAGCTAACGAATCTCTGTAGAAAATGTGTAATCTTGATGAGTTTGTCGTGTGATTTAACCAACAAGAGAAAATTATAAGAACTTGGTTCATGCACAAGAAGAAAAACACTTTTTTTAATAACCTGTAAATCACGCTAATTAAATATTTTGTATCAAGTAAACCCTATAGGATAACATGGTCAATGTGCCTAGTTCCTTGCAAGTTATCGACACTAGCATAACATCCGAGTAAATAAAATTGTACGGTTGGTTTGGTGAGCTCTTCGGGTACAGAACACGCAGTCAATTACTTGCTTTGTACGTGCACTCCATCACCTAATGTTATAAACGACTCAACAAATAATCTGACCTTTTACCGCAACCTTCCATCAAATAATCCACATCTTTTACTGTTTTGGGTGGCGGAAGGAACTCTTTGTCAAAGCAGGGTTGAATTTAATTATGATTACAAGATTCTAGAAAAAAAATTATATCCAATGGTCAAATCTTATCCATTTTGTTTTTCTTTTTTCAATTAAATGTTCCATATAAGTCTAAAGGGAGTTATTTACAAGCAATATTAAGAAATGTTTCATATGTTTGATGACATCCAATCTTCATCATACTTGAAAATTTTTTATGAAATAGGTAATTTCACGCTCATTTAATCAAATGAATCAAATCTAAAAATTCAGCACAACAAATGGAAACGTTTTAATTATACATAAGTATAGTTTAATCACAATAAGGAAAAACTTCTACTAAACATATAAATTGGATCTCAAATCCTAAATACAAGTAAAATTTGAAGAAAAAATCTCTTTCTGCACAATATGCAATAGTTGGGAAGTGGCAGTTAATTTTGAGTTCAGATCTCCTGTTTAATATTATGATGTTTTATTTTGTCCAATAAATCTCAATCATTTATTTATGTGGATCCCGCATAAATTATGTGTGAATCTCGTGTAAATCTCACAAAATAAATAATTAAGATTTTATAAGACAACATAAGACACGGTAATATTAGTGAAAGGACCTTGTCTTGTTAATGTTACTCTCGCAGAGGCGATAACGGTAGTGAGGGTGTTATTCTGCAACACCAGAAAGAGGTCAAGGACATGTTTAGTAACAGAAATATATTTTATTTTATTGCTTTTTATAATGAAATAACTAAAAAATTTCCATAAAATATATGAAAAACAATAATGAAAATATAAAAAGAAAAGATGACGTTAAAAGAGAGAGACTTAAATTAAAGTACAAAAGGGTGAAGTACAAATTAAATTAAAACATAAAAATTTGTAGTAAAAAAGTGAAAATGCAACAAAAACTCTTTTCTTTTTCCAAAACTACAGTATGAAAATTGCCAGTTTAAGCATTGAAAAAACATTTTATTCAGACGTTTCTCTCATCAATTATCAGCTAGGCAGAAAAAAAAACAATGGAAACAAGTTAGCTAGGCACGTACTGATAAAGAATGTCTTTCCAGTAGGAACCACCATTTTCATCGTCGAGTATGTTGTCCAAAGATTCAAATACAGTAGAAGCAGGCGAGCTCGTGGAATAGTTTAATAGGTCGTTGCTATTGCTTTCCACTTG
Organism: Erythroxylum foetidum; assembly: GCA_026546835.1. Taxonomy (NCBI): domain Eukaryota; kingdom Viridiplantae; phylum Streptophyta; class Magnoliopsida; order Malpighiales; family Erythroxylaceae; genus Erythroxylum; species Erythroxylum foetidum. The sequence continues at coordinate 13,231,395 of JANZLF010000005.1, read as the reverse complement.
TTTTACAACGGAACTCTCAGGAGGGACAGAGGCTGAACCCACATTAGGGTGACATGAATTACTTGTCAAGCTGTTCAAGCTTTCATGATCAAGCATACCCTGGAAAGAATCAGGAATAACTTGGAAGTCATTATTTTGAAAAGAGTTCGCAGAAGCATTTAATGTGCCAATGCCAATGTTTGGATATATTTCCTCAGTGACAAAGTTTGTTGCTCCATTCATTAGTCCTTGAGATCCTAAGAGGGTAGTGAAGTACTCCAAGCTCGGAAGTGTGGTGGTATTCATCATCTGAATCACGTTTTGCAGTAACTGGAGTTTCGCCAGTTGCGAGACATCTGCATGTAAAGTAAGAATATTGTTCCAGGGACTAAACAAATTGCCACCGAAATGGGTTGCCGCAAGCAACTGAGGGAGATTGATGGGGTGATTCAGACCAGTTCTTGTCTTGTAAGTTTGGAGAAGCTTCCTTCGAATGTGGGTGTTCCAAAAGTTCTTGATTTCATTATCGGTCCTTCCTGGAAGATGGGTAGCAATCCTTGACCACCTGCAAGTTCATGTCAGTTAACAGTTTACACCTTTTCTAAACAGAAACAACTAGAACAACCAAATTCTGATGAAGTCATAAGAGACAGAAAGAGCATACTTGTTCCCGAGAACTAAATGAAGTTTGATGATGTCTCTCTCTTCCTCGTCACTGACACTACAAGAAATCCGATTATTACCGACGGAAATTACCGTCGGTAAAGGTCGAATTGCCGTCGCTGAAGTAATTCACCGACGGAATTTGGTGGCGTGACATTCCGTCGGTGTATGCCCCGAAGCTAAAAACTCCGACGGAAATATTCCGTCGCAATTTTACGGCGGAAATAACGACGGATAATTTGGCGTCGGTATATATTTATCGACGGAATGAGAAGTAATATTCCGTCGGTGAAATTCATCCGGATTAACCAACTTTTTGCGACGGAAAATTGGACCGTCGGTGAGTTATGTTTTTTTTCCGACGGAAGCTTGTCCGTCGGTAATGAAAGGTAAATTTGTTTTTTTATTTATTGTTAATATAATGTTATATTATATATATAATTTATGTATTTGTGTTACGTTATATTAATGAATAATGAGACAATTTCTAAATTATAAAACATATGAAGAATGTAATTTAGTTATTAAAAATGAATAAAGAACAAATCTCTTATATTTTTGAATTGAAAACAAATGACAATGTAATTCACAAATTCGTGATGATCATGGATGGTCTAAGTGTGTCCCCCCCTCTTTAACATTTCCATCTCCTCCCTAAGCTTAGCCATCTCCTCCGCGTGCTGTTTCTCCTTGGTCATCTGCTCCATCTCCGCTCTCAACTTAGTAAGCCGCTCAATCTCCTCTCTCCTCTTAGCTGCCTGCTCCATCTGCTCCAGCGACTCTCTGATCTTTGAAACCTGCTCCAGCTCCACTCTCAGCTTTTCTGTCATCTGCAGCTGCATCTCCTCCCTGACCTTTGCTATGTCCTCTGCATGCTGTTGATGTTGAGTAACCAGCTGCTCCTTCAATGTGTCCACTGTGGCCCGGAGCTCCGATACATCCTGAGATGAAGATGGCCGAGCAGATGCTGCTGTACTAGAAAAGGAGGAGCGCGAATAACAAGTGTTCGCATATGAGCCGAGGCCGAATATTCTTCCACGACGGTCCCAACCACCCACAACATCAAGATATGTCTGCGACTCGTCCACAGGTTGTTCCTCCTGAGATTGTCGCTGAATATTTTCCTGCATTTGGTCCTACAAGGAAGCAATCTTGACATTAGTAATTAAGGTATAATTGTTAAAAAATTATTAAAATATGGTTATTTCTCTTACATTAACTTCTCTACATCGAGTGTTGATGAAGTTGACACCATCATGTTTCTTTGTGTGGGTGTGCACAAAAACCTGCATAGGCGTAGGCTTCGTGCCCAATGACTTTTCCTACACGTATAACTTAATTTGTCAGATGTTAAGTAAAATTTAAAAAAATTTCGGCAGAGTTTCCTCTATATATATGATATATCCCCCCTGTTCAACAAAGAAAACAACTTCACACAGCCATATATGGCACCAGACATTTATATCATAATGACCATGTTAAATCAAGCGAAGCAAAATAATGGTAAATTTGGTGTGAGAAAGTAGATACTTACTAATCTTTCAGCATGCTCGTAGTGGGTAATTGATCCTCCCGTATGCACTGCAAGACTCGCACCCCCAGGCCCTCCACGTCTGTTGGCCGAATTACGCTCTGATATGGACATTGCCGCAGGTGATGTCCAATATTCGGTCCAACGAGTCCAAATTTCCTCCGAAATATAACGCGGTCGTGCACCAGCTTTGCGTATTTGATTAATT
>JANZLF010000005.1:13210928-13228914 GCA_026546835.1 Erythroxylum foetidum | reverse complement strand
TCTTGATTTCATTATCGGTCCTTCCTGGAAGATGGGTAGCAATCATTGACCACCTGCAAGTTCATGTCAGTTAAAAGTTTACACCTTTTCTAAACAGAAACAACTAGAACAACCAAATTCTGATGAAGTCTTAACACTTCCTAACTAAAAGCATAAGAGACAGAAAGAGCATACTTGTTCCCGAGAACTAAATGAAGTTTGATGATGTCTCTCTCTTCCTCCTCACTGAATGGTCCTCTCTTGATATCGGATCTAAGATAATTCGTCCACCGTAACCTGCAACTTTTTCCACACCTGTTCAATCCTGCAAGCTTTGAGACTTGTTTCCAATTTTCATGGCCATGTCTATTTATATAATCGCGGAGTTTCTCATCTTCTTCTGGCGTCCATGGCCCTTTCTTCAAGTTAGCATCAGTACAACACGGAGATCTAACCATTATTATGCAAATTATATAACAAATATATGAGAATAGTGTTACAAAAGAAACTGAGTTATAGGACCAGCTTGTTTGTAACAATCAAGAGGGTACTGTCGATTTTAAGGAATTGGGAAACAGGGCGCTTATATAGATGATCCAAGAGAGAACGATAATCTCTACTGTTTTGATTTCTGTTCTTTTTTAATGAAATAATATATTCGTTTTCAACAGCTATCAAATCAAGACAATGCTCGGGAAGTCATCAGGAACCATCTCAATATAATCAAGTAAAGTAATGTTAAATGTATTTATTCTACTTCTGACCTATTCAATAGCTATAGACTTTATAAAGGGCGAGACTTTCAGGGCGCCGAATTCATAAGACAGCCCACTTATATTATCGTTACCGAATTATCATCAACTAGGTAATTAGAAATAAAAGAATTAACTTATTTTAAGAACGGCATATGTTTAGACGTTTCCTGCAAATATTAATGTGTTGTTCCTCTGCTCGTTCTTTTAGCATCGATCCTAGTTCATGTCGGAAATTATGGATGAAAACTGCGAAGGACATCCGCAACAGTTCACACAATTAATTATTTAAGCTATGGACTGTATAATGTTATTTCCTGAATATTATATATGTTCATGCTCTTACGTAGTTCAGGTTCAGTCGTTGCATATTTCTTTAGTGAATTACTCATACACAGGAAGTTTTCAGATACCTAATTTAATTACATAATCATATGTTTAGTTTCAAGTATGAAAATTGCTAAACCATTTATTTTGGTGGCCAAATAAAAAGTAGTAATAATTACCAGACATACAACACAAGAATCAACCATGATGGTAACTCTGATTATGATTATTTTTGGATTCGTTATTGTATTTAATACTCAAAACCAAGTATAGGAGTATTCAATTCTAGGCATACATATTATTGTCAGATGGCTAAAACTATTGCATGTATTTAGCTTTCAGTATTCTTTTTCGAATGTCATTCATTCGAGTTCCTTGAATCAGAAAGGAAACAGATAATTAATTGAAAAAGACTTGCCCATGGTCGAATGCAAATATAATTTTCCACGTGTCTCTTTCTTGATGACCTTAGTCATTCACGTCATGCAATATTAATTATTAATTAGCCAACAACTAATTTAAACTAACCCCCAATTGTTAATTTGATTATAACTAAAAAGCTCGATCAATCCACCCATTCCATCTTCTAGTTGGTCATCGTATTTCACTTTTAATATCATTCTAAGCAAATTATATAGCCGTCTTTAAGTGCTCTCGTGGTACTTTTCATTGCATGGTTTGATCATCCATTTACCAAAACGATATGCGCTTTTATTTCTTACTATTTTTAATCAACATCAAGCAAAGGCCATTCCAATCCAAATTCAACTTGAATTACTGGGAATATATCTCTGTTTGCTTGAATAATGACATTACGTATGTTGGTAGAAAATGTACACGTGAAATGGATTCATAGCAATTGGTAGTGTGGTGGCATGTACGTACTAATTGAAAATGTACATGTGAAATGAAAAGATAAATAAGGAACCAAACCAAATTTCACCATGAGACATTAACACTAGGAGGCCTAACTAATTGAAGACATGATTTATTCGTGGAACATTTCAAGCCATAGTGAATCCATTGAGGTTTATCCTCTTCATTCTGATTAGGCAGATAGTTTGGAAGTTAATCTATAATTAGTGAAGCACTTCTAGATTTGTAAAGTCGTTCACAACTACTATGTAGGATGGAGCTAACTTTGGCATTCCAAGGGAAATGAAGCCTTAACTGATTGTAAAGTCAAAAGAGGACCCAACTTGCACTAGTTATCAAACCAGAGCGTAGCCTTATTTCCATTTCCAATTTAGAATTTGACACCATTAGACATGAAATCCCTCATTCTAAGAATTTGGCTAAAGGACCAAAAGAAGAAAAGCTTACACTTGATTCATTATAAGCTATGGTTCTTGACTATGTAAGAATGAATTTGTTTTTTAATGACAAATATAGAATTAATATCAAGGTCTACTTCATGTTTGGGAGAGAAAACTTTAGACCACTTAACTTTATCACAAAAATGAATGTTAGTAGAGTCACACCACAGACAAATCTTCATGTTTTGCTCAATATTTTTAGTCAGTTTGTGAGATAAAAACAAGTGGGAACATAATTAAGTATGGAGATTATTTAAAATATAAGAGATTAATTGTAGTCCCTTGTATAGGAAAGACATTTATTTGTTTAGTAGTCAATTCTTTTATATATAGAGGCATTCCTGGTAGGTAAGACTCTTATCATATATGGGGATTCATAAATATTTGAAGAATAATTTTTGATGTTTGAGGCTAGATATGGAAGATAAGGAGCATATTTGATCCCTAACATCATACTAAGTATAAAAACAACTCTTATCCTTGTTAATGAGGAGAACAAAGAGTTTAAAGAAATGATTAACAGGTTCCATTAATGTGGTAAAGGAGCCTCTATTTGCTTGATGAAGCATGGAAATATCATTTGCAAATGAAAGATTAAACAAGCTAGTTTCCTGCAATGGTGGTGGTAGTTAAAGTTTGCCCTTAAAAGAGATTCTCTTTGCAATTATTCTAGTATAAACCTCCATAAAAAAAGCAAATAAATGTGGTAGGATAGGAGTACCTTGTCTTAATCCTTTAATCCTATTAAAAGATTTTATGCCTTCACCGTTGTAAAGAATAGAAAGAGGAAGTACATAGATAATTCTCAATCCACAAGATGTATTACTCTGGGAAGCCAAAAGAAGTAAGGGAAATAAGGATCAACTTCTAATTAATTTAATGAAAAACTTTGAATAAATCTATTTTTATTTAAACAAACTATTTAGGGACCTTTTGGATTTATAACCCTAAAAAAATCCTAAACAAGCAAGAGGTTATCACCAATATCCCTCCTTTTACATAAGCACTTCGATTTTTATTAATGAAACTCCTAATACTTCCAATCTTACTGCATACATTTGGAGATAGTTTTGTATATAACATTACAATAAGAGATAGGCCTAAACTCATTTATTGAGTTGATATTAGAAATTTTGGGAATAAGATAGAGATGATTATTGTTTAGCTTACTGAGCATTTTACCTTTAGAGAAGGACCCCAAGATAGTCTTTATAATTAGGCCACTTATTAAGTTTCATATTCTCTACAAGAAATAAACATTAAACATTTTAGATCTTCAAGTTTTATGAGGCTTCATTCTAAAGATTGGATGTTTGATATAACATCCCGTTACCCATGTTAAGGCTAGAATATTAACTTATGAAAAATTTTCGAGAAAATTAGGAAAATATATGTCATGCATAAATTAATTATGACATACACATTTTTTTGCATATTCATATGATTGTACATGCATTCAATAACATTTCTGGATAAATTGGTTTATAAATGAAAATTGTGGATCAAATTGGAGTGTATTAAATACAATTTGGTAATTTTAGTACATTTCGAGTATTTTGAAATTTTTGGTAAATTTTAGAAAAATATTAATTTGTTGGCTAGTTATGGTGTGACACGTGGCAACCTATAATTATAACAAATGGCTTGTATGTATGGTGACAAGTGGATTGTTAATAGGTGACAAATGTATTGCATGCAAAGAGTATAAGTAGCAAGTCTTTTTGGATGGAAAATTCTTCAGCTCTCACTTGCTTGTTCGTGTAACTTTCTTTACCTTATTTATTGTTTCCTTCACCGAAAGAATATTGTGATTCAAAACTATTTTCCTTGCTCATCTACCCAAAATACTAGCTTGTTTATCCTCTATTATGTACATGTGATTCACCCTCATTACTGGAACTAATTACTGAATCAAGTAAGTTGTGTTTAAATTTGTTTTGGATGTTGTGTAAATGATGTTTTGATAGTTGAAAATGAGTTCAAGAATGAATTGAGAAAGTTGGGTAGTTTCGGTGTTAATGCAGAGTTTTAAAAAAAATGTGCCGGAAACCTTATTGTTGAACTGTGATTTTGATGATGACTTGTGTTAGAGTTGAATACATGCATGGGAAGGTAAAGTAGTAGAGTTTGGTAAAAGCGTGTGCTAAATGACTTAGATGAGGAGTTCAATTTATAAATGTGGAAAAAATGTAGAAAATTGGAATTTGCATGCATGAAGTTTCAAATTTTTGGGTGTTTGAATGGTAAACTTGAATCTGATTTGTTTAGAGATTGTTTTGGGTATAGAAATGCATAATAGATGTTGTAGGAATATGAAATTTGAGAATCTGAAAAAAAAGAATAGAAGAAGAGTCGAGTTTCTGCAAAAGTTCATCGCGACAAAGTCCCCGTGGTTCGCCGCAGTCAACTTTGTGGTTCGCCGCGGCCAACATTGAAAAATAATCAAAGTTCGCCGCAGCGAAGTCTTGTCCTGTACAGATCAAATATACTTCGATATTTTGATCATATCTTGCTCTATAGTTACCCAAATGGGATGATTTTTGATTGGAGTAAATAGAAACATAGGGATACAAATTTTCTGAAGAAATCGAGTTTTAATTATGTCTCTAAGCATTTCAAAATCTAGTTTGAAATTGAGTCTTGACTGAGGCTGTAGTTCTATTAGAGACAGAAATCACGTCCTGTTATTATTAAATAAACTGTATTGATAGAGGCTAAATCAGACACAGGTTTCTTCACAAAGTGCTAGCTTATTCTCTTAGCTTTAAATTGGTATTAAGTTTGTAATTTTTGAATATCTGAGCTGAAAGATATGAGTTGTATAATTAGAGGGTATGATAATGTATTAGCCAAAAGTTCAAATATATACAGTCTGTGGTATTATGAACATAACTCATAAAATAATGAATCTGATCTTAGAGTCATTAGAAACTTAAGACATTAGAGAACAACCTTACAGAAGGAAGTGTTGTCTAATTTTGTCATGTACCCTATCAGATTAATTATGCAAAGTTGACCTGAAATTATGTGGGTAGAAAATCTGAAGTGGTCAATTACGTTATGAAATTGATTTCACATTATTTTATTTTGATCCAAATTATTATGAGGGCTTTGATATCTGAATGAATTGTTGATAAGGATCACAATAAAGTACCCCAGAATTGTCATTGAATATGCATTGTATATATTTTATATAAGTACATATGTATAAAGGAATACTTATACATTTGTCCAAAAATGTGATATATTGTAAATATGTTGTGTACATTATAGAGGAGCATATCAAACGCCATTCGGACATTGCCGGACCATCCAAGCAATAGTTTCTTGGAGCCTACAGTGAGTCAACCTAGATGAATTTCCTATGATTGATTTAATTTGATTTGTTAAGCTTCCAATATTGAACTGTTGTGATTGTTTTTGAATTTTGGACTTAAAGTCCGAGGAGTATATATTTGTGACTGTATTGGAAGTGTTATGATTTGTTTGATAATTCTGGTTGTGTTATGCTCTGCGAATTCTCAACGAAAGTTGAATGCTGGACTTAGGTCCGATGATTATTTTGACTATGCTTTATACATGATTGTGATAAATGGTAAATTCTGAATTGATGCATCTCATAAAATGCATGCTCAGATAAAGACGTTGTGACCGAAGTGACCAGTATCAAGCGCTTGCACGTAGAGCTTTGCTCCGTGATATATGATTTGACACGTAAAGCTACGCTCTGTGATACATGTTTTTGATTGAGCCTAATGGGCCAGTATTTGTATATGTGACAGGCACTAGGTCAATATTAATAACGAATGTGGAGTCTTATATGCATCTGTATGTATTTATATATGATCTAATTCACATTGATTAAATGATGTGCCATGACAGTGTGAGTATTTGAAATATTCATGTTCTGTATGAATAATTGTGTAATATGTGATTTGTGTATGTGAATATGGTGAAATCATCAATTATGGTTTATTCATTGAGTTCGCAAAACTCATAAAAACTGCAACGTGACTTTTCAAGTACGAGATAGGAGATCTAATTCCTTAGTTAGGACTTAAGGAATCTTTTGGGTTGAGTATGGCTTAGAGGTCTGTCAGCTGACACCAGAAGTGTTATAGCCTTATTTTGTAGTTTTGTTAAAACCTATATGAAATTTTGTAAATATTTGTTTGACGGAAACAGTGTAAGCTTGTGAATGAATGCAATGAATAGTTTTAAAATTCAGTGACTTTTGAGTATGTTAGATGATGCCATGTATAGGTTGGATTTGTTTTTGCTCCAACATACCATTATCATAGGGTATGTACTTGAATGTCTTTTGAGTATTCGGGTATTTACCTTGTGGTAGTGGGATGTTGCATTTGACCTCTAAAATATTAAAAGTTTTTGACAATTCCAGCTTCTTTTGTTAGAAAAGTTAAATAGTAATGAAGATCTTTAATTCTTGCAAAAAAGAATAAGAAAATCTAGCAATGCCAAGAATATCTCTAAAGTAATTAAAAGCAAGTTCTTTATCTTAAATTTCTTATAAATAGTATTTCCTGATGAGGAGCATTTAAGAGAGCATATTTTTTATTAATTCTTCCATAAAGAATGACATTATAAAAATATTTGGTATTTCTTTCCCTTTCTTTCAACTAGTTGATCTTGTCCTTTCGTTTAAGGAGAGAACAATGGTTATCCAAGGATTGATTATGCAAGGATTGGTTATCAATTCTCCACCTTTAAGTCATCCACGACAAAAACTTAATATAACTCATCTAAACTCCTTGACGTTAGGTCCAGATAATACAACTTCCCTCTCCTAACACTACAACTAATCATTTGCTTGGTTTGAATGTTCCTTAAAAGGGAAAAGTTAGTCCAAAAGATTATAGATAAGGTTATTATTATTTAAGAAATAAACAAGAGGTTATAATCCAAGGATGGGAGTGTTGAAAATTAAGTTACAGATATTAATGAAATAAGGACTGATGTTTCATTACCCATAAATGTTCTTAAACTTACAACCACAACGAATATTGTTCTTGCTTTAGAAGATCAAAATAATCAAGAACAATATTTGGATAATAAAGAAGCGCCCCTGTAGGACCTAACTTACCACTAGCTTATGTAGATGAACAAGTTGGTATACCTTTAAATAAACATGTAAAGGTTAGAAAATTAGCTATTTCTAATGATTATGTGGTTTATTTGCAAAAGTCAGATTTTGATTGCGGCATTGATAATGATCCTGTTTCATTTTCACAAGCCATAGGTAGTGATAAGTCTAAAAGATGAATTGATGCTATGAAAGAAGAGTTAAAATCAATGGCTTAAAATAATGTTTGGGATCTTGTAGACTTGCCAGAAGGTTCTAAATGAGTTGGTTGTAAATGGATCTTTAAGACCAAACACAACTCGAATAACAATGTTGAAAGATATGAAACTAGAATTGTTGCCAAAGGTTACACTCAGGAAGATGACATTGATTATAAGGAGATTTTTTCACCAGTCTCAAAGAAGGATTTATTGCAAATAACTTAAGCATCAGTGGCCTAATTTGATTTAGAGTTACATTAGATAGATATAAAAATAGCCTTTCTAAATGGAAATCTTGAAGAGGAAGCTTATATGGACTAACTTGAAGGTTTTTTTAATTAAAGGTAAAGAAAATATGGTTTGTAAAATTGAAGAAGTCAATATATGAACTTAAACAAGCTTTCAGACAATGGTATATTAAGTTCAATAATACCATTACTTCTTTCAACTTTAAGGAAATCATTATTAATCAATGTATTTATCAAAAGATTAGTGAGAGTAAGCTTATATTTCTAATTCTGTATGTTGATGACATTTTGCTTGTTGCTAATAACTTGTGTTTGTTACATAAGACTAAAGAATTTCTTTTTAAGAGTTTTAAAATAAAAGATATAAGACAGGCGTCTTATATGATTGGAATTTTAATATTATGTAAGAGATTAGAAGGTTTATTAAGATTGTCTTAGAAAGCCTATATTGAGAAAATTCTTGAAAAATTTAACAAGAGTAAGTGCTCAGTAAGTGTAGTCCCTATTCAATAGGGAGATAAATTTAGGCTTATACAGTGTCAAAATAATGATATGAAACGTAAGAAAATGGAAATAATTTCATATGCTTGTGTTGTAAGCTGTTTGATGTACCTACAAACTTGTACTAAACCTGACATTAGTTATGTAGTAAGGATGTTGGGTAGATATCAAAGTAATCCTGGAATTGATCATTGGAAGGTTATAAAGAAAGCATTGAGATGTCTTCAAAGAACAAAAGATTACATGCTCACTTATAAGAGACTTGATCATCTAGAAGTGATTGGATATTTAGATTCATATTTTGTTGGATTTATTGATAGCAGAAAGTCAATGTTTGGTTATCTATTCTTATTAGCTAAAGGAACAATTTCATAAAAAAATGTATCAAATAGTCTATTATTGCTTTATCCACTATAGAAGCAGAATTTTTAGCTTGTTATGAGGCTACAATTCATGCATTATGATTGTGAAATTTTATTTTAAAGTTCGGGGTTGGTGACACAGTAAGCAAGCTACTAAAAATTTATTGTGATAATTCTAAAACATTTTTCTTATCTAAAAAGAACAAATACTCCAGATGTGCAAAACACATGGAATTAAAATATTTTGTTGTCAAAGAGGAGATTCAAAAGCAAAGAATGTATATAGAACATATTAGGGCGTATCTCATTGTTGCATATCCTTTAATTAAGGGTTTATAACCAAAGACATTCAAAGAACATATGCTTATTATGGGTCTTGATTATATTGATGATTGATGATAATGTTTGATGATAAAGTTTTAACAATCTTGAACTCAATAATAATATTTTTAAATTTATATTTTTATTCATTATGTTTATGTATATATGATTGTTTGATTAAGAAAATTGCATATATTTTCACAACAAGTATGTGGACTGTATGTTGTTTACATATAACTTATAAACATAAACATAATAAGTTCTTAATGTAGTGATATATGGAAGGGAGGATACGACTATATTATGTATGATCGATATAATCCACATTATGTGATTTGTTGTGTTGAGGTGTTTATAATGTTAACGGTTTATAAGATTTAATCTTTTGTTGACCTTATTTTATATTATTAAATATAATGATTAAACATCCTGCCAAGTGAGGGAATATAAGAAACATGGCCTGATATTATACTATAGATTTTCTATAGGTCCATATTAAATTTGGTTTAGGATTTTTCTTTATTTAATAATATATTAAATTTTGAGTGTTCGTTTAGTATTTAATGGCTGTATAAGATTTAATATTAACAAGTATGTAAACTAACCCTCTCTTTAGTCTAATAATGTACATAGACAAAATCAAATACAGAACAAACATATTTGGCTATCTTTCAAACTATCTGCTATAGGAAAAGGATTCGGTAAGAGGACTAGTTGGTAATTGTTGGAAACTTTCTCTACATTATGACAAATTACACTCAAAGTAAATAATTTATTCATTTTATATACGTGATTATTAATATTAACTATGAAAACTTACAAAGAAAGTTATGCTATGAACTTCAGCCCCTATCTAATTAATTAATATCACATTTTTAACCAAGATTGCGATTTTAATATTGGTCTTTCATGGGTACTAATTGACCCTCCTATTTCTAGGAAGCTAACTCAACATCTTCGTACTCCGATACATGGTCTTTGGATTAAATGCTCGTGTTTAACATTTCACTATTTAATTGTGGTGTAGATTCACTTACCGATTGATTTGATGTGATGGGATGATCTCAACTTGATAAATCTGTATAAACAAATCTTTTCAGCAAAAACATTTTAATATTCAAATTTGTAAATTAAAAGATATTAAATATTTACAAAATTTATTAATGATATCCAACGAAAATTGTTATGGATTAATTTTTGTATGTAATTTTTAAAATATAATTGAATTTCAAATAATTTTAATAAAACTGAACTCAACATCTATTAAATAATTTTTTAAATATTTAATTAAAAATTTTAATCCTTTACATAATTAAATTCCAGCTTTAATTAAGCTTTAACTTTCTTAAACCGTTACACCTCCTACATCGACTTAAAATACGAGGTAAACTTTATAGGTGACTGGCGAGTAAGATTTTTCTAACACATTCTTAAAACTTGATTGGAAACATGAATCTATCATATAGCTTGCACTTAAAAAAACAAACTCCTATTTTTAAAAATTATATTAGAATAAAAATATATTGAATTTTTATCAATTGAGTTTAATAAAATTATTTGAATGTTTAAAATATATGTGATAAATTTTATATAATTGGTTTAATTTGATTTTAACAGTGAATTTTATTAAATAATTCCATAGAAATGGAAAAATAATATTTTAATATTATAAAAAGAGTTATTTATAAACAAATGTTAAATTTTGCTTAATTTTGAATTGAAATTTAAAAATTAGCACCAAAATACTCCAACTTTAATTTTTAATAAGAATAGCCGGACATTAAGTTTTTATTAATGAAAATGACGTGATGAGTTATGTTAGATTATTATTTTTATCATATAGTTTTTTTTTGATAATTTAGTATTAATTTTTATATAAATAAGAAAATATTATATATACACAACTAGCAATTTTCAAAAAAATCTCTAACCTACCAAAAGGGATCACGTAACACAAATACATAAGAACCGTGAGCAAGGCTTGGAAGAAAAACTATCAACCTTACTTCTTCACAAATTGCCTACTGAAAAGTTTAAGAGAACTAACTCCGCTATCATGTTACATAATTTCACCGGCAAGCATGATAACAACATAAAATGTCCAACAATTATATTCCAACCCCAATAACCGAAGCTACAATCAACATAAGTCAACATAATATTCACAGTCATAGTTGCCTTCTGCTCATAACCTCACTACATCTTATATTGTGCGGCACATGAATTTTATTATTTAGTAAATTAAATTTATCAAAACTATAAAATAATATATTTCATCAAAAGTTTACTTTATAATTATTTTAGGATTCATAACTTTAATTTATTAAATAATAAAATATGCATAGATAAAAATATTATACGTGATAATTAAGTAACAAAAGTATTGGTTTAATATAGCTCGTTAAGTCATTTACGTTAAAAAAAAATTAATATCAAAATTTTTTAAAAAATTTAAAAGTTAAAATATTTTAATATTAAACTTTAAGATTCAAGGTAATATTCGACAAAGTTTACAAGGTACAACTCACAAATTAAAAACTTTCATGACTGGGTCGGGTCACCGGGTCAATTACTTTACCTGTTGCTTAGTCTTAATGGTGTTTTTAAGTCATCTACTTGAGAGCCGACCTCCTCTCTTCTTCCTGTATGTGTCTGTGTGTATTAGCATTCATTCACGGGGGGGCGGTGGCGCACTCTTTGAAAGCACCACTTTAAACACCGTCAAAGATTCTTAAGCAATACCCTGCCTCAGAATTGAAGGTATTTTTCTCAGCATCTATTTTGCTGCTTTAGTTTCAAGAACAGGAGTTTGGTCTGATTTTTTTATTTATTTTCAAGTTATTAAGTTATTAATTGGTCCTCATCACCGCAGTTTTTTTTAGCCAATTGGGGTATCGGAAAGTACAAGTCTTGGTGCTACTTTGAATGGTTTTACCGAAGCTCCAATTGTTACACAGCCTTTTGGAATGCAGCTTCTAGTTAATTATTTTGTAACACTTCAGTCTGAGTATTAATGGGCATTCAGTTGGATTCAAAAACATGCTTGTTTCATCGTCTCCTTGTTCAGGCAAAAAGTAGACTTTTTAAGAGGCACCTTAATGCTTTAGCTGCGGTGTTGCAGCTGGAAGACTACGTGCTACATTATAATCCTACGGTGGATCACAGAACAGGATCAGGTAATGAATGCTCTGTCCCAAAAAGGAGGTTTAGTGGTAGGAAACGTTGTAAATTGTTTCCACTTGTTGTGCGGGTGTTGAAGACTTTGGATTGGCGGGCTGCCAGGAAACTAAAGTTCTCCAAAGCTGCAGCTCTTCATGGGTTTTCTCATTCAATTGATGCATTTATAATCGTGGTTCGTGCTTTTTCCTTGGTAGAGATGAAGATGGAAGTGTATACTTTGCTTAACGATGTTATTATGTACTTTGAAAAAGTTAACTTGGATTCCAAAAGTTTATTCTCAGCTCTATTGGATTCGGCTGCACCTGTGAAAAGGCCGGGAATTGTATTTGATGAACTTATAAAAGTCTTCTCTGCAAATAAATTGCTTGACAATGCCACATACGTGTACATACAGGTGAGGAATATGGGCCTTGTGCCTAGTATAACTTCATGTAATTTCTTGCTAAAGTGTTTGGTTGAAGCAAACAAATTGGCATTTGTCAGAGCCTTGTTTGAAGAACTTAGGAACTCTGGGCCATCACCTAATGTTTACACCTATACAATAATGATAAATGTTTATTGTAAAGGACATTTTGATCAGAATATAGACGTGATACAGTTAAATGAGCTCATGCAAGAAATGGAGAGAAATGGGGAAAATCCAAGTGTAGTAACCTATGCTGCGTATATTGATGGTCTTTGTAGAGTTGGTTTTGTTGAACTTGCCTTGGAATTTATTAGGAATTTGAGCAGACACCAAAATCTCAATAGTTATTGTTATAATGCTGTCATATATGGGTTTTGCCAGAGAGGAAAATTATATGAGGCTTCTGAAATTTTCAAAGAAATGAGAAGCCATGGAATATTACCGGATGTTTATAGCTACAGTATTTTGATTGATGGCTTTTGCAGGCAGGGACATATTCAAAATGGTCTTGATCTCATAGAAGAAATGAAACTGCAAAATATAAGCCCATCCCTTGTCAGTTATAGCCCACTCCTTAATGCTCTGTGCAAAAGAGGACTGATGGATGTTTCCTTAAAGATGTTCCATAATCTTGGTGCTGTTGGATACAAATATGACTTAGTTTCATTTAATATCTTGATTGGGGGCTTTTGCATGTGGGGTGATATGGAATCTGCCACTAAACTTGTAGAGGAGATGACAAAGCATGATTTAGTTCCAAATTCCGCCAGCTTTCACAAGCTGATTCGTGGTTTCTGTAGAATGGGACTCTTGGATGAAGCACTGGAAGTTTTTAACCTCATGCTACAAGTCGGTGTCCTGCCAAGTATTATAACTTGTAATGTCATTGCTGATGAGTATTGCAGAGAAGGGTACTTGGACGAAGCTTTGAAATTTATTAATGTAATTCAAGAGCACGGCATCACTCCCAACTCATTTACATATAATTTTCTTCTTAAGTGGTTGTGCAAAGAACAAAAAACAGAGAAAGCATTAGAGATTTTGCCTATGATGTTTAAGAAGAATGTTTGTCCCAGTGTTGTTCATTACAGTACACTTATGGATGGATTTGCTAAACAGGCAAACCCACGGAAGGCCTTTAGAGTGTATGCAAGAATGCTAAAACTTGGGTTAACACCAAGTACTGTAACTTATACTATCCTCATCAAAATATTTTCCCAAAAAGGAAAAATGTATAAAGCCTACAAGTTGCTGATGGAGATGACTAAAAGCGGTTTGATCCCAGACACAGTTACATACGCATCAATAATTGATGGATTTTGCAAAATTGGAGACATGAAAAATGCTTGGTTATTACACAAGGAAATGTTGCGTAGAGGTCAGTCACCAAATGTTGTTACTTATACATGTCTAGTTGATGGCTTTTGCAAGTTACAGCGCATGGATATGGCAAGCCTTTTGATTGATGAGATGACGAGGAATAATGTCACACCTGACGTCGTGACTTATACTGCACTGATTGCTGGGTATCAAAGAATTGGAAGAATCGATCGAGCCCATGATGTGTTTCAGGAAATGAAGCAGAAGGGCATTTCGGCAGATGCTAGATGCAGCACATGTTTTCATGGTAATCATGAGGTTTCGTATGGTTAAGTGGTTGAGAAGACAGTGTACAAGGAGCTATTGGTAAATCACTAATCAACAGTGTACAAGGAGCTATTGGTAAATCACCAATCAACAGTGTACAAGGAACTATTGGTAAATCACTAATCACCCTTTCTATATGCTCTGTTCATGAGTGTCAGTCTCTAATATGTATAGGTTTTGCGTCAGCTAATGATTTTGTTTTTATTTCAAGTAGATATCCGTTTGAGCTCAAAACTGAACTCTGTTTGGACCACTTTCTTTCTTTTTTTCTGCACATGTTGGATAGTTTTGGAAATTAATTTATAAACTTACAAATTACTGAGAACAAAAGAAATGAATACTATTTTGAAGCTTTATCTGATCAATTGTTGATCCTATTTGACTACCTTTCCTTCGTTCTTTCATCCTTTAACTTTTCTAGTTTTTCTCAGTGGAGTCCGTTTATGAACATGATGCATTATTTTTGGCAGATTATGGGCTAGTATTTTACCAGGTTGTTGCATAAGCATAGAACTCTGAAGCTTGCTTCGATGTTGAAAAATAGTCAACAATTCAATATTGTTTTCTTCTTTGCAGATTCACTTGAAGCTCCTGGTGCATTTACAATTAACTGCAAAGCTAGTTTTCCTGGAGTTTATCATGGGTGTGAGTTTGGCATGTCTCTGGTGTTGATTTTGATGCTATGAAGAACTCATTGACTTGACTTTTGAACCTATTTGCCATATGAGATTCATGAATGTTAGTAAGAAAGGAAACAGTTATATGACAAGTCCATAGATGGTCTTAGGCGATAATATCATGGCCAAAACTCAAGAATCTCATCCTAGAAACTTGCCACGCTTGACATTGTGAGGGAGAGGTCAAGGGTGGGAGAGGCCTCCCTCTCCTATTTCAGAACATGTGGTGCAATATGTGTTTTATGGGCCCATATATATAAGTAACATGATTTTGACATTACTTGTTTCCTTGATTCCAATCAAGTTTGTATGGAGTGAAGTCTGAACTAACGGGTCATTTTCCAGTCCTATACTTAACTGAGATGAAATCGCTCGTGTAATTGAGCCTTATTTCATCTAAAACATGAATAACCCTTCTCCGGTGTTGAAGAATTTCCTTGGTACAGCTGACACAGAAGTAAGGTTACTTATTTCCTTGTAATCTGAAGTGGCTTGATTCTATATGCTTAAAGTTGTTTATGGCTTCTTTTGTGATTGATTACTGGTTTTGGTTATTGTTCAGGGAAGAAATAAAGATTCTTTATCCCAGTTCTTTGGAGTGGATTTAGCTTCTTGTCCTTTTGAACAAGGTCTAGTTCCAAACTTATCATTCTTTGTTGCAACTACATTGATTCAATTTTTGTTCAAGATATTTATTTAATTGAGTTAGGTTGATGGTTCCTTGGATTATTGTTTTTTTTTTGGGTAAATAGATTTTGATTGACTGGAGTCTTACAGCTTCTCTTATCTTATTGAAAAAGATTCAGATACTGATGCACACTTGTTTGAACTTGCATTGGCTTTAGTTCTGGAAACTGATTTAGATGCTGATGCACACTTGTTTAAAATTGCATTGGCTTTATTTCTGGAAACTCAAGAGACAAGGTTTTTCATTTCTAGTGCAAAATTCTAGAAGCACTTACATTTTGGAGAAACTACATGTTTATTCTATTTCTGCTGTGCTTTTCTACTTTGCAGTCACAGATGTTGAATTGTTTTTGTTAAAATGTTCAATCAATTGCAAGAAGAAAATGGGAGTCAGCTAGATGCTGTAAAGAAGAGATTCATATAATCTACCTTGAAGAAAAATGTTGCAGCTTGTGACAAAAGTCTAAAGGCTGGCAATAAGTGAGACACTATCATGGACAAGATGCTAATGCCACGAACTCCAAGTCAACGATCAGTTGGTCAGATGCGACCTGCGGTTTCTCATAGAACCAGCAGTTTCAGGCAAGCGGAGCTCATCTGGGGCAATGGTGCTTTAGATGTGCAGTGTAGGCTGCAGGTACTTATACAATTATATTTACTGAAGGAAATGACTAATAGCATCTCTATGTTCATATCTTCATTACAATTTCACTTTAATGTCAGATTACATTTCCAAATTCACAAGCTTAGTTGCTGTTTCAAATAATAAAATCTTGTTTTGACGACTTGGTGAATCAACTTAATGTTAGGTAAACTTCTTACGATCAATCACAAAATATTATCGATTAATTACAAGAAAAAAAATCAAAATTTGCTCAATTTTGTAGTTATAATTAAAATTTAAAAAAGTGACGATAAAATGCTCAAATTTTCAATTTTTTAATTCTAGCCTGAATTTTAAAAAGTGATAATGAACGTTTAAATTTTAATTTTTTTTTCAATTTTAGTCCGAGTTTTAAAAAGTAATAACAAAATGTTCAAAAAACTTTTAATTCTAGCTTGACGTTAATGTCTATGTTAAATTTGATGATGTTGCTTGTCACGTATTTTAAAAATCTCAACTATTATTACACGTCAGTTAAAATTAACACAACAAATAAAGATTAATGAAACGACGTCTTTGATAAAAATAGAACCCCAAAATTAGTTTACACAATTTCAGTCTTTCGTTATCTGTTTGTTCTCTTGACGCTCTCAATCTTTTGTTTTTTGTTTGTTTTTTCGATGCCCCAAACTACTCTTGGATCACAACATGCTGCATCAACAAGTTCTTTGTTTTTAGTTTGTTTTTAGTTTGTTTTTTTGATGCGCTCAACATGGCTATGTTGAATAGGGAGTTTCACCTATTTGAATTTAAATTAGATAAGAGTGTTGATTAAGAAATAAGGTCTTGTTATTACTAATGTCATAATTTTAAAAAAAGAATATTAAAAATTAATTATCCCTTGGAAACTTTGACAAATTTCTTAATTCGTCAAATTTCATAAACTTATTTAAATTGATTTAACCCCCAAGATTCAATAAGCTTTAAATCCGAAAATAAAGTTTACTCTCAATTCGTAAATCAGAAAATCTAAAAATTCCATTGGAAATAGAATATTCCAGTGGATTTCAACAGAGGAATATAAGATTTTATTGTAGACTTGTCATAAAACTCCTACGAAGTTTTTAAATTATAGGAAATTGTTGGTGAAATTTACGAAACTATAAAGAAGGTTGGTGTCTTTAATTGAAAAAAAAAAGAGATACTTTTAGAGAGTAATGAAAATTTAGTGTCACATTCAAAATTCATATGCAAATTTAGAATTTTGTCAATTAGGATTTGGGCATCTTTAATTTGGAAGTTGGTGTTTAATAAGTTTGGAGTTTTCAGAAGTGTTGACCTTTTTTGGGAGCTGATTTGTTTGAAAATTGTCGAAATTGGATGGAGCAGCGTGCGTTTCCAAATACATTAAATGATACGATCATTGTTCTGATTCCTAAAAAAGATAACCCTACGTGTATGAAAGACCTTCGGCCCATAGCTTTGTGCAACGTTGTTTACAAACTCATAGCCAAGGTGATTGCTAACCGCCTAAAAACTTTGCTTCCGAGGATCATTTCTCCCATACAATCGGCTTTCGTCCCAGGTCAGCTCATCACTGACAACATCATGGTGGCTTTTGAGATTATCCACTATATGAAGAATAAAGGGAAAGGGAAGCATGGGGAGGCAGCTC
>JANZLF010000005.1:13197717-13208295 GCA_026546835.1 Erythroxylum foetidum | reverse complement strand
CTTCATGTTTAGATTCCATTTTAGTTTCAGATATTTCTGCTTGTTCAGATTTTGATGGTGAAAGGCTAGTAGGATCCGGGTGTACGGGATAAGCCTGTTGGATTGGGTTAGTTTTGTTTCTGCCTTTCTCATCAATGATTTAAAAAAAACACTTTTGTCATAAATATTGGATATTTTTAGGGATTTGCAGTTATACAAATTAAAATTTGATCATAACTCGCTAATAGAATGACTATTTAACATTAATTTAATAGGTTTTATATAAGACACCAATCACAGTAATAATAATGGTCTTATTGCTTAATTAATAATTTTGTTTAATTTAGATAATGAATATACTATTGTGAAATATATTAACTATGGCAATTAATTAATGATTTATTTTTTTAAAAAAATATAATGTTCTTGACGATTAAAAAAAAGGTCATTTCAAACCTAGCACTTATACTAAATTTTAATACAAACCCTAAACTTTAATAGTAGTAGTTAATATCAAATTAGTATAATTGCAAATAATTATTAAGGTTCTACCAATTTAAATTGAAGTGAAGACCCCAAGGTCTCGTTTAGTGACCAGTAATGAAGGAATTAGAATAAAAAATAGGAATAGGAATGAAAGTGAGGAACGAGATATGAGTAAAATTACTAATTATGCGTGTTTGGTATACAAAAACTAAAAATGTGATTATAAAAGTTAATAATTATACCAGTGTTTTATATCAAATATTAAGAATGTAAACAATAATTTTTAATTATGTTTGATGATTATGTGATTGATTTTGTAAATAATTAATTAAAATATTTTATATTATTATTAATTAAGAAAATTTTGTATTTTATAAATAAATAATAAAATTATTTTTAATAATTCAATAAATTGTTAATTTTAAAATAATTGTGTATGATTTTTCTCATAAGAATAAAATTAAAAAAACCATACTTAATGAATAGAGAGTTTCAATTAAAATAAAACACAAAGAAAGAAAGAAGAAAAAAAGAGTTTCAATTATCCACATTTATTTGTTATTCCTAATATCTAGTTCTAGATTATACTCGCATCTACTTTACAAATAAAAATTTATGATTATTTCAAATTCATTATAGATATTTCAATCTTTATCTTATCCATTAATAATAAGCAGATAATCGAAAAATTAAAGAACGTAATTACATACTCATTTTCATGTCTTCATTCCTAGTTAACCAAACATATACTTATCAATATAAATTCACGATTACCATATTAAAACCCAAGCAAGAACAATGAGGCCCCTACCAAAGCCCCATATAGTGGAGTCTAGTCAAAATGTCAATCCTAACATCTCCTTTTCAAAAAAGAGATGGAGGGCTATGAGCCAAAGAAAAATGACATGAAGAGAATCGAGAGATGTAGATCAACTTATGTTTTGTGAGCTTCTCTATATGTTGATGTTTTGGATTATATATTGATGGAAATTGAGTCAATTGATGCAACTATGCATGATTCTTTTTTGTCTACCGTTGTTCGATTTTCCTTGAACTCATTAACTTGTTTGATTCTAATGCCAATCGTCTAAATTTCCATGTTGTTTTTGTTATTAATTCTAATCCAATGTTTATGTAGAACATCATTAGCAAGAAGGTGAAAATATAACACAATTGATAATGGTTTGTCACTTAGCCATTATTAAAGCTATGCACAGTGCAATCTAACCTAAATCTAGATATAAATATTGAGATTCAAGATATCTTTTTCTTTGCTTTTATACTACAAACACTTAACTCAGTATTGAGGATGTAGTTTATAGGTGTAGGTTTAACATTTCTCAATACAAACCTTAAAAAGAGTATGAAGAGAAGATAAGTACGAAAAAGAGAAATAAAACAAAGCCTCAAACTATTTGTGTATATTTTTAAAACTAGGTAATTGATTTTTTAAATTGAAATTGTAGATAAGATATGATGAAGATTATAGACTCATATCCCTATCTATGATTCTTTGGAATATATCTGTATAGTAGTTATTGTTAATAGAATTAATTATTTCTACATGAAAAATTTTCACATACATTAAAAAATTGTTTAAACACAAATAACTGCATAATGAAAGAAAGATTATTGATAAAAATATTTGGATGAAGATAAGTAATGCATGTTGACAAAAGAAAACTATAAGAATGTATAGCAATTAGAACAAATTGAAATGCATAAATATAACTAGTTTGATTCATGTAGAATTTTTGTAAGGACTGACCTTAATGTGGAAGCGGTCAATCGATTCTCTATTGCTAGTCCACGTTTTGTGGTTGGCTACTAGAGTCACCGTTAATCCACGCCTCAAACTCTAAGTCTTAATGGTGTGAGTCACGTGATGAAGAATGAAGGGAGTTTTTCTTTTGGATTGCAATGAATGTAATAAATATTTTCACTCCCTTAATCCTCCTTTTATATGAGGACGAACATAACTGATGGAAGTTATAACTCCCACTCGGCTACATAAGCCACGAGTTACATCTTCTCTCTAAAATTTCATATGTTATACTGAGAATAAAGCGTGCAACCATTAAAAAACCAATAGTGTTATATTAAGTCACCATCAAAATAACATAACACTTTCACATAATTATGATATCCCAAATCATCCAAAATATCACCAAACGCATACACTGTCCCTTTATGCTCATAGATATATCATATGATTATACACCGAGTATAATCGCCCGGGCTGATATGGTGATGAAGGAAAAGATTCTTCCTTAGACACTCATAATAATCCATCTTAACTTAACTGCTTCTCTAATGTGCTCTGCAGGACTGTATACAACTTAGCTTTTATAAAACACACTAAAGTAACAACACCAAACCTTGACTTTATATCATAGTTCTAAGTTGAAGTTTCATTCGATTAGACATTAAAGTCTATGGGAGCATATAGTGACAAAGAAAGGGATTTAACTGTCACTCTACAAGAAGGTCGTTATATAACTCACATAGTATGAAATGTTTGTCATAGCATTGCTCCCACTAAGTTGGGCATGTCACTCTATTATGCCATGTAAATCATGAATTTAGCTTTACTTGAAAACTATTCTTAGTCATAGATTAACATACCGAATGCTAATCTTGACACTTGAGATTTGACTTTAAGGCGTCAATATGAAATATGAATTTTTCACATTCGACTCATCAGAGTCTCACCTTAGACGTACTAAGGTGACTATTCAAATATATAAACTTATAATGCATACTACACAAGTATGAAGATAACACAATATTACATACACTCAATATTAATATTGTGAAGTCTCATTCTACCCATTACTCAAGCATTAGGGTCATTACCTATATGGCAAGATCAATCAGAAGCCTGGTGTGTGGTGACATTACAATGTGCCTTATCATTTAATTGCGTACCAATGAATATTTGAGAAATAAACTTTTATTACACAAAAACTCGTTACAATTAAAAACATATCCATTATACAACAAGATATAACTTAATAAAAAGAAAACTAAACCCTACGCAAACCTAAACCCATCACATGAGCCTTAAACGAATATTAAGGAATAGGTTTAGCTAAGGGATCAACTACCATCTTGTTAATAGGTTTATACTTTATGACAACTCCTTATTTTTTAAGGCGTCTCTTACAAAATGATAACACCTTTTGATATACTTAGACTTTCTATGAAACTTTGGATCTTTAGTAAACTGTATGACTGTAGTATTGTCACATAACAATTCAATAGGATCATTAACTCTAGGAGTAAGATTAAGATCCTGAAGAAAACTTCTCCCTAAAAACTAATTAGAAGATAAGCATGTGCTAACATTGACCTGACTATGTCAAACAATGTTCAATTCCTATGCTCTGTAACACTGTTTTGTTGTAGAGTTTGAGGAATTGTGAGTTGTCTTATTATACTCTTTTTCTCACAAAATTCTTTGAACGTATCAGATAGATATTCTGGACCATGATTGATCTGAAGAGTTTTAAATCTTCTTTCCAATTGTGTCTCAACTTTAGACACAAAATGTTTGAACACATCAAGTGCTTCATAACAATGAGCTAAAAGATACACATACCTATAACGAGAATAGTCATCTATTAAAGTGAAAAAATAAATAGCCCCATGACGTGTCTTAACATTCATGGGTCCGCAAATATCAAAGTGAATAAGTTATAAAGGTTTAGACACCCTTAAAGCCTTACAAAAAGGTTTCGTGGTTGCCTTACTAACTAAACATAACTCACATCTATGCAACTTAACCTTAGTGAGTTGGTTTAAATGACCTTATTTAGCTAGCCTACTCAATCTATCTTAGCTAATGTGATCAAGTCTAACATTCCATTTAACAGATTTAGAATTAGGATCAAAATATTAAACATAAACAGAAGACGAATTATCATAATATGCATCCAAATCAAGAATTAGAAAATCATTTTTCAATGTAGCATGGCAAAAAAATATTGCCATTATAAATAATATCCAATCCATAATGACTAGAACTAAAAACGAATCTTGATTTCATTAAAGTTACAATAGGCACAAGGCAACATTGCACCCCAGGTGCATAGAGAGCATCATAGAGAAGCAAACTATTTCCTTCACGTAACTTGAGCTGATATGTCCCTATTCTTGGGACATCTTCTTCACTACCATTTCCTAACACGGTAGTTTGTGAACCCACTGAATACTGATGAAAGTCCACATAGCCAACTCAATCCCAAACTATGTGCGTACTTGCTCTCATATCTACAATCCAATTAGGAAGAGAATTAGAAAATAATGTATGAGAACAAACATATAACTCAGGAGTAATAGATAACAAAGGTACCTTATTAAGTTCAAGTTAATCCTGAGTAAAATGACATCTCTTTCCATAATTATAGCACTTCATACGTTCCATGTTTTTCTCTCTTGGCCCTTGACCTTTTTCTTCTTGACAATATGACCTTTTGGTCCATTCTTTTGAGGAGGTCGAGAACCTTTTCTTTTACCTCAATTGGCATTGTTGCCCTTTAGTCCTTTGCTTTTAGCAACAAGAGCTACATTGGAGGAGTCAAATATTTTTAAACGATCCTCTTCCATTTCAAGATGTCTAGTGATCTCTGAAAGGGTTTTGACATTCTCATTATATGTCAAAACAAGTTTCACATTCTTCTAGTGCTCAGTATGATCTAGAAGAGCCCGAATCACATTCAAGATTTGCTCCTCTTCAGAGATAGCCCGACTAGCTGCCTTAAGATTACGAACCATAACACTTATGGTTCGTAAATGTTTAGTCATAGTACGAGTCATATTAATCTCGTAGTTCATCCATTTGAGGTGCAAAGCACGAAGCCTTGTAGCGGATGTTTGACCAAAACTGATCTTAAGTTTGGCCCACACGTCCTTAGCAGTGGCACATTCCTCAAACGCTCCAATTAAATCATCATGCATGAAATACAACATAGTATAACATGCCTTACGATCCTTTTTAGACTAATCTGCATAAGCCTTTAAGGATGCTTGATATTGCTCACTAACAGTATCAATATTTTTTCTATCTTTGTCTTTGACTGATGGCACGGTCATAATTATGGTTAAATGTTCGAGTAATTTTCGTTCATTTAGAAGATACTGAATCTTCCTTTGCCACATATAATAATTGGACCCATCCAATTTTTCAATGGTGGACAAATCACCAATCAAGATTTTAGTTGTCATATCTACAAGTATACATAAAAATGACATGAGGCACATTTCCATTAATTAAATTATCTGAAAATCCATAATTCATGTAGTATGATTGAAAGTTTCGCCAAGCTCATAATCATCTCAAATAAAAAATGAATTAAGAATTTCTATAATTTAATTAACCTATTTTAATTTGACATATCACAAAGATGCCAAAAAAATATATCATGTATGTAAAACTAATTTACAATAAAAAAACTTAATACATATAAAACAAAATTTACATACAAAATTATATAAAACTCATTTATATAATATTATTTTAAATATAATACAAAATTACCTATAAAATATATTTATGGAATATTTTAAATTATATTATACGAAAACACATTCATGAATTTATAAAACCGAAAATAACGTATATATGAGAAGAAAACACTCATGTACGTTGTTTATTGTTTCCTGCATGTTATTCCTTCTTTTCGTTCAAAAAACGAAAAAACAACTCTCAGTATTTTTGTTTTACTCTTAGTTTGCATACATGTTCTTCATTCACGCACAAAACCTTTCCTTTTGTATCACCATATAAACACAAAAACCAAAGAAGACTTTTTTTTTCTCATTTCCCTTATGCACACTTTTTTCTTTTCAAACATTCCTTTCTACTGATTATATGCTTAAAGAATAAGAAATAAAGTTTTTCGGTTTCCATAAAACCAACTTTTGTTAAATGCATTTACTGTACATAACTTTATGGACAACAAGGATTTGTTTGCCATTTTTCACTGTGGATGTAAGCTTTTAACTATTGGTTTATAGAAAATTTTGCATTCTCTGTATATTCACGTACAAAACGAAAACATGTAACTTTTTATCTTTACAAACGTGTATAGATACATTAAATGAGTGGGTCATAACAAACACAACAACATTGAAATGTATTAAATGAGTTTGTCATTTTGTTCTTATATGAAACCACTTTCACAGTGAATGAAATGACACACTCATCCATTTTACGTGAATAAATAAAAACCACAAATCATGGGTCAATTTTTTTAAGTATGATGTAAACACAAGCATAATACTGGCTCTGATACTAATGTAGAATTTTTATAAGGACTGACCTTAATGCAAAAGCGGTCATTCGATTCTTTGTTTGCTAGTCCACATGTCACGGTTGGCTACTAGATTCATCGTTAATCCATGCCCCAAAATCTAAGCCTTGATGGTGTGATTCACGTGATGAAGAATGAAACGAGTTTTTCTTTTAGGTTGTAATGAATGTAATAAATATTTTCACTCCCTTAATCCTCCTTTTATATGAGGACGAACATAACTGACAGAAGTTACATCTTGTGTAACTACCAACAATACACATATAAATACTCATTCATCTTTTTGTTTCAAGCATCTAAGAATCAAATTCAAGTATCTAAGAATAGAATTTGTGAAGGTCCAATCTTATAGGTTCTAAGTTACAAATTTTAATCTATAACTTAAAGTTAGTTAGCTAATATATATTTGTATTATAACTTCTAATCTTATTGATAATAATATTTGATTTGTGCTATTTATTTTAAGCTTTATTAAGTTGTGATCCTTTTCTATCCTCCTAATTATTTTAATTAGTATTGGAGCTTAATTAATGCTTGTATATCTGCTTATCATTCACTATATGATTCCCATAATAATTAGATTCTTCACATAAAAAAATAACTCATATATTATCAACCATTTAAAGGAATTGGGTACTATTCACGTTGTAATTATTGTTTACATTATATAGTGTAAGATATTTCTCTTAGCTTAATATAGTATAAGATAAAAGTAATAACAACTGAATTGAAAATTAAATTTTAAAAAAGAATATTTTTCATTGTAGAAATTATAGATAAAAATATCGTTATAAGGAATAATTGACTTATAGCTATTAGCATAAGATCGTAGCTAATTGAAAATAAATGTTGTTGAAAATTTTCATCCAACTTTAGTTAATGAAATTTTATCAAGCCTAAAGGATAAGAGACAATAAGATAAAAAGAGCTTTAAGCAACAATAGAATTGTAACATTTTTAAAATGTGTTACTAATCAACAATTTTTAAAGCATTGCCTTTAATAATATTAACAAGCAACAATAATAATAAATTTTTGTAATATATTGAAAAAGGTAACAAAATCAAAAAATGGTTATATTAAAATCCTATATATACAAGAAAAACTCTAAGTAACAATCAGAGTGTTACTTAAATAAACTTAATTAAACTAATAAAATAATTAAATTAATCATTAACTAAATCCCTAATTTTACTCCATCCCTCCCCTAAAACCCCTAATCTCCTTAACAAAATCTCAATGTTATCCCTCGTCATTGTCGTTAACTTTATCATTACCAGCCTCCCTCTTTACTGCCATTCTCTGGTTCTTTGGTTTTCTTCTTGTCCTCCTGATTATTTTAGCATGTAGTTACAATAAATTTATTGTCTTTTATCATAATTTTTTATTAAAAGTAATTCTTTTGTCTTTTATTGTTTATAATTTATTGTTTTTATTATTTATGGCATTTTAATTATTTATTAGATGACAAAAGTTCTAGTTGATAATTATTCCCCTATACTCCTTCCCCTTGATGATGATTGTCATTGATTTTTTTAATGTTTAACTAGTTCTTTATTTCTATTTGATTGAAAGTAAATTTGATATGTTCATAAAAACAACTATTGTTGGAGAAAATTGTTAGAGAAGCTCATAAAAAGTTGAAGGTGTGCAATTAAATTTATTATTTATAAATGCACTTGTTATTAGTTAATTTGCCCTACATTATATAAGTTATAGCAAGAGCATGTTGTTGTTGACTTCTATTTTCTTAAAACATGAGTTTTCACCCAAAACTTCATTAAGTCACTTTAGAGGAAACCTCTACTTAGGTGGTCAATTAAAGCACTAAAGATCCCTTAACTTTCTTAGTAGGGGAGTTAAAAATAGATAACTATTCTAGGGCTTAAAACATTGGGCATGAAGTTACAACTATTTTGGATAGATTACTTGTTAGTAGTATGCCCTAGGCCAATGGACATATGTGACTTTTGTACTAACATTATGATTTATTAATAATATATTATGAGGTATTCTTTTATATATACATGTATATCGTTTATGTAATGTGATTTACATTCCATGAATAGCATTAGGCTTATGTCATCAAGTATGTGACTTGATAGGAAAATCATAAGCGTTATAATAATATTCTAAACTATCCCTGGTTGATCGTTATTGGTGGAACAATTTTGAATTAAGGATAGTATGTGTTCTGATTGATTATCACGTTTTTCTGATCATAGATATGAGTTATCAAATCAGAAATATAGATATATGTTAGTGAACATATATTGTATCGACCCATAGAGAGAACACTACATAGTTTCATGTCATTAGTGATTCTTAATATAGTTTGACTTTAGTCCTCTAACCTGAAGTCATCATGGTTCTCTACATGAGGAATTCAGTGTTTTGACATTAGACTAAGTTATTTTTAACCGGATAACTAGTAGTCTTATGTTGGACATTAAATAAATCATGTGGAGGGATGTGAATGATGTAGATCTTAAATGAGAGAAATATCATTTGGGCCTCTTGACAAGTATGACTGAAGAAATGCATGGCCATGCTCAAATGAATTGATGAGGAGTCATCAATATCAGTTGTTATAATCAGTCAACTTAGGGATTAAGAAACTATGATTAATCAAAGGTTGATATGTACCATGCCTTGTGATCAATCTTGATATCGTGTTACAAAGGAACTGATTTTGTAACCATGGTTACAGGTTAAATCGGATTACCGATCTTCATTTGATTTGGGTAGTCATAATGTCATGCTAGAGGCCGCTTGTTGGATCCCATTTTTGGAACCCAACCTCAGAACCATGAATCAAAAAACAAAGTAGCAGAAACGAAAGAACAAATCATAAAGCAAAAGTGGGCCAAAAGTAACCCCGAAAGAACAAAACTGGAACATTCCAAACGGATCAAAAAGCGTGCGGTAATGAAAACCTAAGGAGACAAAGAAAATCGGAAGGCTCAGAATCAAAGAAAATAAAACGCTTAAGGACAAAAATTCTTAACTCCGACATCCGAAAACGTGTACCTTAGAAAAACTAATGTTGGAAACTCAAGACACACTTGGTCTAAACTAATCCAAATCGGCATCATTCAAAACAATTCAATTTTCCATTTGGAATTTCATCCACATTCAAATCTCAATTCATAAGATTCTTCTTATACAATCATATCTCATCAATTTAAATATCTTCTTTTTCTTTTCCTTAAAATCTCACACATAAAAAATTAAATACCATCAATTCTTAAACAATTAGCACTTCAAATATTCAGCTCAATCATTACTATCATCTGACCTCCTGTCCGGAATCCAACACAAACAAACATATACATACCCATAGCACTACAATAATTCAAATCAATAATCAAAATCATCGGACCTCCTATCTAGAATCCAAACACATTCATATGCAATTTATATACAAAACTATAAGTCACTTTTCTATTCCATATACAAATCCATAATTCATTTACATTCTCCAAAAGAAATGCATTACAAACTTTAATGGCATTTTCAAGCCATAATACAACATCAATCTCAAATTACAAATACAAAGATACAAAAATCCCTACAATACTCAACATAAGCCTAAGCTCTTATTACAATAATCTAACTTAAAAATACATTCACAAACATAATGAACGAACGTCTTGACTTTCTTTCATACGATCTCCTTATTGATACCTGAAGATGGGTGATCGCGGCTTATCATTCAATCCGAAGATTGATCCTTGGAAACCGGTCAAAATCAATTTATACCAAGAATTGCAACACAGGGTGCAACCTCGGGTCGACTC
>JANZLF010000005.1:13168843-13191087 GCA_026546835.1 Erythroxylum foetidum | reverse complement strand
TAAAAATTTTATTTTATTTTATTAAAATAAATAATTTAAAAATTAATTTTTATTTAGTAATTAATATTTTAAAATATATTTTAATTATTGAATAAAATTTTATTTGAAATTTATATATTTTGAAGATATTTTAAATTTAGTCATATTTATTGGTAATTATTTAATTTAATTAAAAAAGTAAATAAATTCTTAAGTAATATTAAATTATTCATACTTTTATTATAATTAGTATATTAAATAATTAAATAATGTATATTTAATTGATAGTAAATTAGATTATTAAAAAAAACAACTTTTGTTGATTTTCATAAATTTAAAAACGGGAAAAAATCAAAACTCAAAAAAACGAACATCTATTTTTACCAAATTTGAAAATAAAAACAACAAATGGAAAAATAAATAGAAACGAGACGTGATTTTAAGAATTTATCGTTTAGCTCAGGACAAGGGATCCGTGGCGCAATGGTAGCGCGTCTGACTCCAGATCAGAAGGTTGCGTGTTCGATTCACGTCGGGTTCAAACCCCTCAAACGCTACTCCCTCTCCTTTTTTTTTCCCATATCTTGCGTTCATGCTTTCCTATTCATTCTACATGCTGTTACGAAGCGCATTAACACAGAATCAGTGTTATCCAGGCACAACTTCCCTGCTCCTAATTTTCAAGAGTCCTATTTTGACATTTAAGCATTCATCACCAGAGTTCACCAAACAGTCACGTTTACAAGGAAATGATAAAGAACATTAGCAAGTAGCAGAGAAAGTAGAAACAAAAAACATGCAGGACATACGAGTCGTCGGAATTCAGCTTAGAATGAATTCTGAGAATCAACGTCATATACATCATGCATCGCTGGCTTGCTACAAGATTTCAAAGATTTTACTTTAAGCATTCATCACCAGATTTATACCATGTTTTACAGGGGGATGAATACATCAACACATTAACATAATCACGTATCACCCATTTGTGGTGTCATCTTCTTCAGGCTTCACAAAGAACTCAATATAAGCGATTCTACAGGGTTGCTGGTAGCCAGCTGAATCAATATGTGAGTGTGATGGTCTTGCAACTGAAACCAGATGTTGAACTTTCAACATGCCACCTCTCCCAATGCTCAACTTGCTACCTCTATTGTCTTTAATCACACTGCTGGGAATGTTGGATGTTGTAGCTCGAAGGAACTTGTACTTATACCTATGCATAGAAGTTAAGAGTCAGACACCGGTCGAGGAGCTGTCCAATGATTTCATACAACAGTTTTCAGAAAAGACCTGTAAGAGACTTGCTGATCACAGTGAAATGCAGTTAACAAGTCGGTGTTGGCATAATACAAGAAGTCTATCTACAAAAAGCAAAAGTTTTAGAAAATGTGAATATAATTCAGCCTTCACACCAAGTAATTGTTCATACAAATAGCACCTGCAAGTCTCCATGGCCTTCTCCCCTGAAAGTAACAGAAGGGGGTACTGGTTTTAGAATGATCTGGATGCTGGATCCTGGCCATTCGAGATCATCAATAGCTTCTTTCAGTGCTGCAGACTATGTTGTGGAATACCATAACATTAGACAACAAATTGAGAAAAGGAGCTGGTTATGAAACATAAAAGTTTGTAAAATAAAGCAAAACTTTTAGGATCAAGATTTTTTTTTGATAGCATCAAATACAAAGCATATTACTTGGTGTTTTGAAGAAGTAGGAACATCTCTTGAAAAATAAAAACATTTCCGAAATAACTGTGCCCTTGCAATTTTTTCCTTAAATCTCATTTCATGAACAAAATGGTCTAGACAAAAACAACAGATTCTCATTTTCCAAGAAAAAAAAAGGAACAGACTCTCAGAAACATTAGATTCACATCAATGCATCATACAATAATCAAATGAAATGTCAAATAGTTAACACAAGTTCTATTTGTGAGTCCAAAATGCATTGGCATCAATGCAATAGGTTGACATCCCGCACAAGGAATTCTAAAGAATTTTCGCATTTCGCTCCTAAAAGATCAAACTAGTGCTAGTCCTTGAAGTAATAGGATAAGGAATGAGTATACTTTGACGGTAAAATTGTGAGGTTTGGTCCCAGCAGGTTCAAAATTGTAGTCCCATGAAACAGTTTCGGGGATTCTTGTCCTGATTTCAGCATAAATACAGGAATCCGCTGAATCAACAGACCTGAAGGACCATGGAAATTAGGTCGATCAAAATAAAGGGATACAATATCCGCAATACAAGCAACTAATTTTGGTTAGGATAACTTGTTCAAAACATCGGGAATTGACTTTAATGTGTGTATGTATATGTATATGTATGTGTGTGTGTGTGTGTAAATAGTTTACGAAATCACCAAGTCTGAGTGCAGAAAGTAAATATGTACTTGAGAAGAAGCTCCATATCAGGTCCGGGATATGTGATCTCGATGACGGTGGGGTGTCCCGGAACAGAAAACGTGTTCAGGCAATCAACCAAAAGGCCCAAGCTCACTCCAAAACGAGGTCGCACTTCCGCATTATACTCGTATTTGATGAAGAGCTTAATCAAATTCCAATCAACCATTAATTAGTAGAACACTTTCTATAATTTTAGAAAATTAAAAAGTAACTAATTAGCTGTGTTCTGGTGGTGAGATGACGGTATGGTATCTAAGACTAGTAGTAGCACCTACCTCCTTTTGAAGATAAACTTTAGCTTGGAGGCAGCCGGTTTCCTCCACAATCAAAACCACACCGTGTTCCGATAACTCTAGTACGGCGTCCTGTCATATAAAACAAAGCTAGCAAATTACAATAAAAAAAGAAATGGTGAAAGTTGGGAAGAAGAACCTTACCTGGTGGCGCTTCCAGCGGACGGCCGAGAGAGCGTCGACCATGCCTTGGACGTTATCCACCTGGAACACCAGATCGGCAGCCGGTGAACTCATTTTTCCCCTTTGTCTTTTCTTTTTTCTTAAAAAGAGCAAATCTACTTTAGCTTCCCGCCATCTTCTTAAAACATAGAGCAAGATGTTTTATAAAAGCCCGACGACGGATATACTATATATATTATATATGTTTAAGCTCAAGTTATCTACGCAGCACTCAATTCTTATCCTTACTTTACTATTATACCCCTACTCTTATAGCAATTTTATAATTTTGACATTTCGAGTCATCCTCGAGTGGTCCATTTTTTTAATTGAAAGCCAGCGCTGAAGCCTGAATTGTGAATTCTATTCGTGAAAAATGAAAAATCATGGTTGAAGAAGCTTTACCTGTAAGGGGTTAAAGGACAAAGCTGTAATTTCAAAATAATCCTCCAATCTCTGAATTTGAACTTTCGTTTTTTCCTTCCCCAAATTTTCCGCGACCGTACATTCCTCACTCTCTCTTCCCTACTTTTTCTGGACCGCCCCAATCTCTAGGGTTTTACCGATTTGCTTCTCTTCCAAACCCCTAAATCTTGTTGTTTCCTTTGTTTCTCCTTTTATTCTTAATCGCTTCATATACGTATTAATTCCATCTTCTGCACTGGATTGCGTTGAAATGGATGGGCCTGTTGGCAAGGGCAGTGATGTCAATGCCTCCGGCGGCGACGCATCCACAGCCGGGGGTTCAGCTCCGGTGCCGATGTCGAATCAGGCGAATGTGCCGCCGCCGTTCTTGAGCAAGACTTACGACATGGTGGACGACCCGGCTACCGACCCGATCGTGTCGTGGAGTCCGACCAATAACAGCTTCGTAGTGTGGAATCCGCCGGAGTTTGCACGTGACTTATTGCCCAAGTACTTCAAACACAATAACTTCTCCAGCTTCGTTAGGCAACTTAATACCTATGTAATTGCCGCTTGCTTCTCTTTTGCTCGTTGTTTTCATTTCAGTTTTGTACCGTTTTACTATTTAAATTCCTTACAATCTGACGGTTGATTTGCTTATTGGATAAGGTTAGTTGTTTGAGTGTGTTGATGGTAATTTGTAGACTTGTGCGTTAGAGACAAGGGTAGAGAATTAGTTTCCGTAGTGGAATTTGCTCATTTGGTGTGCCTAAATATCTTCTTTGGTATTTTTACTATTGATAGAACTCGATGTTTCTTTAGTTGGAACGCGTTGTTTGCGGTATGCAAAAGCAATGTTGTAGAGGCAGCTTTCGATATTTGTACAGTGTTGATGTTAGAGAATATCTTGAGCTATATACTATGTTTATGTATACACGTTTCCGTATCTCTTAGTTATGCTTTAAGGATGGAAACGTGGAATTCTGTCGTCCATCTTTGTGTAGAATCTTCCTTCCTTGTGCCCCCCCGTAGTTGGTTGAATGTTGAGCTGGGTGTCACCGTGCTTACTGATTGTGGATGTAGATTTTATTTAATTAGTTGACTGATAGCATTTGTTCACATATAGAGCATTTTTTCACTTTGGTCAAGGTCAAGAATACAGAGAGCTACATTTTATTTTATTATGAAAATTTGGGTCCTGAGGTAGATTATAATCTTAGGCAGGAAGCTTGGAGTGATAGCTAACCACTTCAGTAAACATTATTCAGTGTAAAATCATAGCTACACT
Organism: Erythroxylum foetidum; assembly: GCA_026546835.1. Lineage (NCBI taxonomy): Eukaryota > Viridiplantae > Streptophyta > Magnoliopsida > Malpighiales > Erythroxylaceae > Erythroxylum > Erythroxylum foetidum. The sequence continues at coordinate 13,186,551 of JANZLF010000005.1, read as the reverse complement.
TGAAAGAGGAGAAAAAATTTGGTGGATTTATATACTGCTTTGTTCGTAATATCATTGCCATGATTTTTTTTTTACTGTCCACCAAAAAAGCAAATAAATCTTATGAATTGAAATAGTACGTTCTGAACCTTCAGTTATCAGAAAGCATTTAATCAGATGGTAAAACTTGATTCTAGCTTTAGAATAGGTTGGGAAGAGCATGTGGGTTTTCTTTGACTTTTAATTTCAAGGAACAGTGATTGCATCATCGAAATTGAATTCCTGTAATTAATAAACCGAGTTTATTTTTTAGGCATGCTAGTTATTAACAATGTTATTCTAGTAAATGGAACCAATGCTGGGATGGCTTGTGATGGAAATTATGGAGGATTGCCCTGAAACCTAGGGATTTCAGGTTAAGTATGAGAAGAATGGAGGCCATGCTTTGTTATTTTAGATGCTGGTGGTATAGAAGTAGGTACAACAATGATGTGGAGGTTCCTTCAAATGATAGTTTTCATGCTTTCTGCAACTGTAGATGATGAAATTGGTCACATCTTAAGAGTTAGAAGGATGAGTTTTCTAAGGAATTAGAATGTTTGTAATAAGGTGGTGGTTTTAGCTTGTAAATTCATTCTTTCACCTGTAAATGCTATGTAGGGATTGGACTCAGTGAGATTGATATTCCCCCAACATGCATAAACTAGCTGTTATTCCACTTGAGGCTTCCCTGAGATGGTGTTATGCTCAAAACATGCCAAATCAGTTAGAAAGAGTGAGAAAATACTGAAGAATTGGAAGTAAAGAGGTAATAAAAGCAAACGGTGTGGATGGAGTAGAGGTGAAAAAAGGAAACTTATCTGGAAAACATGGTGAATTTTCTGTAAAGGGTATGGGCTATTACATGGCTTGCTTACAGATATAATAGAGTGACCTTTTCTCCCTTGTAAAACAAGAGTTATGAAGGAAAGGAGCAGGGCCAGAGCCATTGGGAAGGTGCTCATGAGTTCCAATTCTTTGGAATTATGATTCAGGTATTTTGGTCATCTGGTTTGTTTGTATATGATAAAGCGACTCTCAATGTACCATGTAATACCACTATTTCTGAAGATTTAGCTCCCTTTTGTTGAAAGGGAACAAGTACATTCTATAACTACCCTTAACTGGTTTGACCATGACTCTTAGTTAAGTTGAGCGGAGTATATCAAAGTCAGGGTGAATGAGTAGTTGTACAATTTGTTCCATATATTCTAACACTGAGGAACACGTCTCTTTTTATTTTTCCTTCTTAACCCTTGGATTTCTTCAAGTTTAAAGTTCTGATATTAATTCTTCTGGCATTTTCTCAGCAACCAAATGGAGCAGAATTGGAAAATGATAAGAAAGCATGGCTTAGGTTGATCACAACCTGATCACAAGGTTAATTGGTGATTTGATTTTGAATTTTAGTCCATAGTAGCTTAGATCTAATTGGACTCAGAAGCATATACAAATTACTGGTTAGAGAGGGTAGCACATTTCCTCCTACTGCAGTTTGTAAAAGTTTTGCAAGAGTAAACTTTTCTATCTCTTTGATGCCGTTTGTTTAAAGTTATGCTTGATTGATGCATGCATCATTTTGTTTACGTTAGGGAGGACTTCAATGTCATGTTGACCTTCTCTGTAAAGTGATTCTGGACATTAATCTAGTGGATATTATGCAAAGATTGATAAGAGTGCTGCTGGCAAGCTAGGTGAAATAGGTATTGAAATTCTATAAAGGCTTGAGAACCCGCTTTTCTGTATTCATTTAAATTATTGCTGGTTTGCCATATAAAATACATTTGGATTGGTGCCATTCAATTGTAACTTGCTTATGATAGACATTGTCTAAATTTGATACTTCAGTTTGCAACTTTTTCCCTGAATGGTTGCTTATCTGTTTTTTTTTTTTTCATTTTTTGGAATCATTGACTTGAGTTTTTTTTCCCTGTAATCACCAAAACTATGAAGATCAGTTGTCAGGGTTGTTAATGGCTGAAGTTACAAGGAAACATTCAGCAGAACCAATTGTTTATTATTTATGCATTTCCAGAAACTCTGGATGCTTGAGAGTTGTAAAACAAAATCTGTACATGGAAAAGAAATGAGTGATGAAATAGGAGAGAGAATGGATCCTTATATCATAATTATAAGTAATATTTTCCATATCCACTTGGTTTGGTTGCAATCAGTCTTTTATGCTTTTCTTCTGATGCCAACTTTATGATGCTAAAGTGTCTACCGTACTTTCTATGCAGTTCTGATGTTAATTCCAAGATTATCAAGTTTGTATATCGTTTTCTTGTTGCAAAACATGTTTTCTTGCATATTTGAGGGAGAACCAATGAACAGGAGTCCTGAACTGGATAGTGGTTGAAATTTCAAAACGTTGTAGAAAGAAGTCCACTATTGAATGCTTGCTTCTGTTCTTGCTACTTAATTTTCAATCCACGGGCACCCTATAGATTTAAGTCTTCACAGACTAGTATTACAAGACCATTTCTTGTTTCTGACTCTTCAGATACTGGTATTACAAGAACCATTCCTTGTTCCTGACTTTTCAGATACTAGTATTACAAGAACCATTTCTTGTTTCTGATTATGTGTGTCTAAATAACTTAAGGTTGTGCTTTTGTTCCATAGTTGAGTTTTAGTTTTTCTTCAGCTTGTAATCACATTGATGTCTTATGCAAAGAATACAAAGTCACCAGAGCACTTACCTGGATGCAGAGGTGAGCTGATAGAATGCCTCAGCAGCTTTTAGACTCTTAGGTAATTCACCCTTGGTGAGGCTCTTACCTTGGTGCACCTTGACAGTGCCTTCTTTTGGAGAAAAGCTCCCTAGGTCCATTGAAGATTTGCCAAATTCATGCTTAGGCTAAGCATTAAAGGGTTCCTAACAAATTTAAATTCTAGGGACTAAGAATCACTCTTCAGAAAAAAACATCACACCTTTGATGATTTATGTTAAGGCATGATAATCTATGTGGTTAACATCTTGTTTGATGAATGTTTCTTATATCAATAACTGTTGATTATTCAACATTATTTTTTCTATTCACTTTCTACAGTGGGTAATCTTTTTTAATTGCATATTTTGTTTTAATTAATTGTGATGTTTCCCCTCTTCCCCACAACTTTTTATGTTGTTTAATATATTAAACAGGGTTTCCGAAAGGTTGATCCAGACCGCTGGGAATTTGCCAATGAGGGTTTTTTAAGGGGTCAAAAACACTTACTTAAGAGCATAAGTCGTCGGAAGCCTGCCCATGGTCATGGCCATCAACTGCCACAACACTTACATGGGCAGAGCTCATCGGTGGGGGCCTGTGTTGAGGTTGGAAAATTTGGTTTGGAGGAAGAAGTTGAGAGACTTAAACGAGACAAGAATGTTCTAATGCAGGAACTTGTTCGGTTGAGACAGCAGCAACAGACTACTGATACTCAGTTGCAAGCTATGGTGCAGCGACTTCAAGGGATGGAACAGCGGCAGCAACAAATGATGTCATTTTTAGCAAAGGCTATGCAAAGCCCTGGCTTCTTGGCTCAGTTTGTACAGCAGCAAAATGAAAGCAATAGGCGCATTACAGAAGCCAACAAGAAAAGAAGGCTCAAACAGGATGGTGTTTCTGAGAGTGAGATATCTGGTGCTTCTGGTGGACAAATTGTCAAGTATCAGCCTCTGATGAATGAGGCAGCTAAAAACATGCTCAGGCAGATTATGAAAATGAGCACTTCTTCCAGGTTGGAATCTTATAATAATAATCTTGATGGTTTTATCATGGGCAATGGCTCGTCTTCATCTAACGCTATGGACACTGGTAGCTCTTCAGCCCGTACATCTGGAGTGACTCTCCAAGAGGTTCCACCTATTTCAAAGCCATTGAATTATGTAAAGGCAGATTCAGGGATGTCAGGTCATGACCCTGCACCTGCCATGACTGAAATACTGTCTTCCAGCATTGCTAATTCTGAAAAGGTCTCAGATTCCCGATATCCTGATGTTAGCATGCTGGTAGGAACACAAGCTTCACCGTCCATTTCTGTTCCCCAGGAAGGTGTAATAATTCCTCAGCTTTCTCAGATATCAGAAATGATTCCAGATACTTGTACTGAGCTTCCTGGCGAAGATTTCATGGAGCCTGAAGCTGGTTTTATGGATCCATCTCTGGGAGTGAATGGGACAATACCCTTAGATATTGATAGCATTCCCCCTGATCCTGATATTGATGCATTGCTAGATGATCCTGGCTTCTGGAATGATCTTCTTGTTCAAAGCCCAGTACTGGAGGATATTGAATCAAGCTCCATGGATGGTAGACCGATGGGAAGTGATGTGCAGCAAATGGAAAATGGGTGGGACAAAGGTCAGCATATGGATCAGCTTACAGAACAAATGGAGTTTCTTTCCTCTGAAACCAAGAAACTTTAAGCCTGTTCTCCAAATGTACATTTGTATCGCATCATCTCGTGTAAAAACTCCTAGATAATTAACCTTGTAGAATTTACATCAATGTGGTCATCATCTTTAGCCCCTAGGAAAAAAGGGATGGCTTTTCTCTGGTCTTGTTTTTGCATATATGAAGACAAAATATCAAATTTCTCTTCCTAAGATCTATTTGAAAATGCCCCTGCTCCGCCTTGATAAAAATTTGGAGCAACTTAACAACGTTGAAAGCTTCTACGTGCCGTTACTTTTTCATTTTGAGTTTCATTCTCGAGAATGCCTTTATTCCCTGCACAGTTGGCAGTAGCTTGCAAGACATGCCCTTTTTATTTTCCTATATTTCTTAAGTGTGCAGCGTCGTAGATGTATACATTTTGTGCGTGTATGTGGCTGTGGGATGTACTGGTGCTTAGAATAATTCGGTCCTTAATGTCCAACTTGTAGAAATTCAGTGGGCGGTGTACATGTGTAAAGGGAGTTGAGGCTTAATTAATAGACGCCAATTAAGTGGAGTTTTGGTGATCACATATGGGTTTTGTGTAAAATGAAGATTAGGGGTTCGAGTTATATTGACCACTTCCTTTTGTTAAATAGGGAGACGCCTCGCTCGCTGTACCAATCCCAATCCCAAAGAACATTGTTGAATGGAGCTGTCAGAAAAACTTCCAGGAAGACGTTGAATCCAAATCCCAAAGAACATTGTTGAATGGAGCTGTCAGAAACTTCCAAGAAGAAGTTGATTGGTAGTGTTCAAGACTAAACAACCATGAAGCAATTCCTCATACAGGAGATTAAGGACCAAATTAGACTGCAACTAATCCTCCACGAAGTGCATACTGGGTGCAGCAGGCAGCTTACAGGATCCTGAAATTTTCCTTGAAACTGATTCCAACTTCTCCACAATCAGCATTTCATTCTCTTTAGTCTTGCTTTAAAACTGCTTCTTGTTCTTGAATATCATCTAGTTACAGTTGGTTGTTAGCATGACTGAACATACATTTTAAGCTAATTTTTATTATTGATTTGCTGTCATGCTCTTTTGGTAGTGCTTTGCTAGCTCTTAGCATTCTTATCCAAAGGAGTTCTATACTCATAAGCTGTAATCACTTTTGCTATCAATATACTTAACACATTTACTTTTTCATTAAAAAACTATTGCCACTATAAAGTTTTTCTATCGTATAAGCACTTAACTAATAAGCAACAACTATTGTCTGTCGTTTGGTTAGTCATTGGTAGATTACATACAAGCTTGATTTCTCTCCGTTACTTTCCCTAATCTGCCACATGCAGACCATATCTTTTGGCTTAATCAAGACAGGATCTAATCTTGCGTGTAACAAAATAAATACAAAATCTTTTCATTTGATTTCTAGAAAGTCAAGATCATTTTAAAATCTATAATATGATTAATTCACAAAATATAATAAAATATGAATTGTAATTTCTACTTTATTGTGAATCTTGACCTTTTTCTTATCATTTTCCTTGAATTGTTTATGAAATCAACTCATCTTAATCATTAAAGCTACACATGTGTCTTACTTTTAATTGTATTCATATAATATATTGAAAGAACTCTATAACTGATATAAAGAGGGTTAGATAAAAAGTGCTACCTCTTTTAGAATCTAGGTATATTTATAACAGATTTGAAAATTTTAGTAATTTAGTTAAAATAAAATTTTAATTTCAATTAAATTTTAATTAGAATCACAATTAATTTTAATTAAATATTAATTAGTCTTAAATAAGATATGATATCTCAAATTGTTCCTTATTTATTAGATATCACATACTTAATTTTAAAGTTCTTAAACTTTACAATTAAGTTAGCTCATTTTTTTTGTATATAACCCACTAAGTTCTCAAATATGTTGATAATAAATATAAATGATAGTTTTAAATCATATTTAAGATTATACAAATTATACTCCTTTAATTTATCTTTAATTATTTGATTAACAATTTATATCCACAGATCAAGATTAACTTCTAGCAACACATCATAATCATCTAAATATTTAGGAATACCAAAGTGGTTTTGACTAACCTTTTCATGCATGATTTTTTTATAATTCAATTTTTTCATTATACAATATTCCAACTAGATAAAGAGCATGTAATTAATATCTACTCTATTTAAGTCATATCATGTTAGTTCTTCACTATTACCAATTGATTCATTTAATCACATTTAAAAATTATTTTTAAAGTGTCATACCCTGAATCAATACTAATAAAGAACAATAAAATATATTTTCTTATCACTTTAGGTTGATGAATCCTACATTGATCACTCAACTGCCTCTCTATAGTTTTTGTTATATTTTGTGACTACCAATTAAGCTACTCTTGATTAGAAATGTTATTAAGCATTATCAAACATAACAATCCCTATATGAGATACTTTGGAGATTTTAAGTTAAAGAATTGCTTATATAATCATCATAATTAAAATTTTCGTAGACATTCAAGTAAAGATGCAAATAGATTTTTCATATAGGCTAATTTTGTACACTTATTCTCTACTATGCACTTATATGTTTGTTTAAGTGTCTTCATTCTTTAGTCTATTATATTAACTATTTCCCTCAAAAGGAATGAAAATAAAGTGTTTCAATCTCAATAAAACAGTAATTAGGTGCACAAATAATAATCTTTCCCTCACACACCTCTATCTAGAGTTTATAAAATTCCTCTATTTTTGTTAAATTATTTCAATCGAACCAAGGAGACAAATTAATTTGTGAAATTGGGATCTTTGATGATTAGGATTTTTTTCTTATTTATAAGTATATTTGAACCCTTTTCGTTCTAAAAGCCCAAACCCCTTGGCCCATTTTTTCCTGATCCACTAGTATCACTACTGTATTACCTTTATTCAACTTCTTTTGTTTCATTATTTTAACCATAATCTACAATAGTTTAGGTTTTACTAGGCCGATTTTTAGTCCCCTTCCATACTTTCCCTTGTTTGGCTTTTGGAAAACCTTGTGCTTTGTTTTCTTCTTTTGTAGATCTTGATTGAGTTGAATAATAAAGAAATTTATGGTGAATGATGCTAATTACAACAAGATTATACAAAAATAATTGTGTTTTCTTGTGATTAATTCATTCCTCTTTGGGTGTTGGGATGTCAGTTTTCGGTGTTCACCGAACAATTAAAAGTTTTAAGTTCTTTTTTGTTTATAGTTTTCAATATTTTGTTTGTTCCTTTTTAACCGTACAGTACTATGTTTTAGCATTTTGCAACAACTTAGTTGCTGTTATAGGTTTAATTTTTGGATCATCTAATTTTGATTTGCTTGCTACCGTGTGTACTTGTGATTTTCATATCTATTTATTACAGTGCTCATTTTGGGATTTAATATCAATCCATATTTCCTTTCTTGAGTAATATTACTTATGTTAGGCTTTAGGATAGGAGTAATGACTTTGACTTTTCATGATAGAGCAAGGGCTAGTTCTTCGGTGAGTCTGGGTCTAGGAGAAAAGAGATGTTGATAGATTATGGATAGGTTCTTGGAATATCTAGACCTTTACAAGGAAGTATTTGGAATTAGTGGAGATTTTAAACAAATATAAGATTCATATAGCATGCATCCAGAAGACAAAGTGGATAGGGGATAACCAAAAGAGATTAATGAGTTCAAACTTTAGTATTTAAGGTGTTAAAAAAAAACGAGGAGCACTTGGTGACTTTTAAAAGTAAAACCACAAAACTCAAATTGACCACTTCTTTATAAAGCAAAGAGATCGACCTAGTTACAAGGATTGCAAGATGATTCCTAACTCTTGCTTGTCCACTCAAGATAGATTATTGGAGAACGTCCTAGAGGTGTACCAAAGTTAGATGGTGGAATATGAAAGGAGATATAATGAAACAACTTAGGGATAAAGTAATATATGAAGATAAATAGAAATTGGAAGGAGATGCTAACTAGATGTGGAAGAGAGTAGTAACTTTTTTAAGGAATATAATTAAAGAGATCTTGGTATTTCTAAAGGGCCTAAGGATAGTAAGATGGATTCTTAGTGGTGGAATGAAGATATACAAAAAAAAGGTTAAGATAAAAAAAGGATGGCTATAAAGCTATATTGGATAGCGCCACAAAGTTAGAGAGAGTAGTTAATAAAGTTAGTTATAAACTAGCAAAGAAAAAGGAAAAGAAGATAATCTTAGAAACTAAAAGCATAGCTTACAATAAATTATACCAACAATTGGAAAATAAAGATGGAAAAAATGATATATTTAAGTTAGCGAGAGCTAGGGAATAGAAAGTGAGAGACTTATATCAAGTTCATTATGTAAGAGATTAATTAGGTGGATGCTCATTGCTAAAAATGATGTTAAGAGAAGATGGAAGAGATACATATATATCCTTTTTAATGAAGGCATAGAGCCTCTCTTTAGGTGATTTTAGCACATTCGAGAGGTATTATAACTTTACTTGTTACTGACATTTTATAAGGAAAGAAATTAAAAGAACTTTGAGGGAGATGAAAAGTGGAAGGATAATAGGACCCGATAAGATACCTATAGAGATATGTAAGAGTAGGTAAAGGGGGTCTGACTTGGCTAGCCAAGCTTTTTAATGTGATCCTTAAGCCTTCTAAAACGTCAGATAAGTAGAGACTTAGCATGATAATTCCTCTATACAAGAACAAAAGGGATATCCAAAGTTGTAACAACTATAAAGGCATTAATATACTTAGTCACATCATGAAGTTATAGGAGATAATAATTGAAAAGAGAGTGAGAAAGGATGCACCTACTCGTAGAACCAGTTTGGCTTTATGCAAAGAAGGTTTATGATGGAAGCTTTACATCTATTTAGAAGATTAATGAAATATTGTAGGGAACGACAATGTAACCTACACGTGATTTTTATTGACTTATAGAAGGCGTTAAGAAAATCATATAGAGGTCTCTAGAAGTTAAGAAAGTTTTTATGAACTATATACAGGTTATTAAGGATATGTATAAAGGTGTAAAGACTAGAGTAAGGATGATAAGACGAGATACATATTATTTTTCTATCGATATTAGGCTACACCAAGACTCCGCATTAAGCCCCTTTTTTATTTGCAATTGTGATGGATGAGCTCTCCAAGAATATTTAAGGGAATGTGCCTTGGTGTATGTTATTTGCTAATGACATTGTTTTAGTGGATGAGACAAGAGAGGGTATGAACATTAAGTTAGAACTTGGAGGAAGATGTTAGAGTTTAAGGGCTTTAAATTGAGAAAGAATAAAATTGAGCACTTTAAGTGTAACTTTTTAGGTCATAATGTAGCTTCTGATATGGAGGTAAAGATTGGTATAGAAGTTACACTACAGAAGAAGTGTTTTAAGTATCTAAAATTTATCATCTAAAGAAATTTAGAGTTCAATGAAGACATAGTTCACCTTATCAAATCAGGTTGGCTTAAATGGAGAAATGCATAAGGAGTTTTATATGACAAGAAAATACCAGTCAAGCTTAAAGGTAAATTCTAATGTTTAACGATTAGGCCGACCGTGCTCTAGGGGATGGTGTGTTGACTCATCAAACAAGTGTATGGTTATAAGTTAATGGTGGCGGAAATGAGGGTGCATCATTGAATAAACAACTCTACTAAAAGAGATAAAGTCCAAAATATAATGGTAAGTGAAAAATTTAATGTGGCTAATATTAATAAAAACTTAAAAGAGATAAGGCTTAGTTAGTTCAGGCATGTTAAGAGGAGACTTTCTGACTCTTCAATGAGAAGATGTAAGAAGATTGTACTTAAAAATTGTAAAAGAAAAAAAGAAAGGCCTAAAAAGAATTAAGTGAGGTAATCATAAATGATATAACTTTATTTAAATTTACTAAGGACATGACCCTCAATAAATACTTTAGCATACTAGGATAAAGGTAAAGGATCTCACATAGAGAGATCCTTATTTTTCTCATATATCTTTTAAACATTTTTCTTTGAGTCTTATGTCTTGTAGTACCTATCTTTTAGTTATTTAGACTAAATATTTCCTTATTTAACTTAAATGTTTTCTAGTAATAACTTGTTTGATTTATTTATTTACTTGTGTCCTTCCTTTTTTGTGTATTTATTTACTTATTTTATCTTTTATTTTTATTCTTTACCCTGATCTATGTTTATTATATTATTTATTTTATTACCTATTTGTGTATTTTATTTATATTATTATTATTAGTATCTTTTATTTCTATTTCTATTTTTATTTTAATTAGTATTACTCTAAGGGGAGCTATTATAAATAACCTCTCTACCAGTTAGGGTTTAGACCTCTTTAAACCCCATATATTGACATAACTTTCACTGAGTTATTGTTGTTACTGTAAATATATGGACCATGAATCTCATAGTTATTATTATATTATAAGTTCATTTACAATGTACATATATGTTATATACTTTATCATATACATCTAAATATGTATATAAAAAATGAAAAATTATGTCACTAAAACTAAAATCAACTAATTGGTTATAGGAAATAAACCAACAATCTCCCACTTGTACAAAACTAATAATTTAAGTATCTTATATCGCATCACCATGTGATAATCATGCTATAACTATGATAGTAGTTTAGTAAGAAAATTCCAAAAATTTTACAATCTTACAACTTTCTTCTTAATTATCATCATAACTAGGAGAAGCTACTTAAATGTATACTTAGATATGCCTTTGTCTTAACAATGCAAGGAACTATACCAAGTTCACTAGAGAACTCCTTAATATAATAAGTCATTTCCACTAATTAAAAGATGTATTTTGGCTTGATTAGCTATTAATGCTACATTAGAACCTTTCAATCTCAAAATAATATTATTCTAATTAAAATATACCTTAACTAGGATTTATTTTTAAAGTTAATACCTATGTAAACCAAAATCAAATATCAACTCATCATTGAATAATTGATATCTTAATGTTTCCAAGGTATCAAATATCTCAAATATTAAACAACTTTAATATATTATCTACGTGCTTGGACTTCTACATTATCTATATGGATCTAATTCCTAAATTAAGTTATCCTCTTTTCATATCTAATAAGAATTCCTCTAGGATTATCATATTTTCAATAATTGACAATGTGAATTATTGTTTCTTTTATGAGCAATATATCTTTACATACTCCACTAAAAGGACAATTATACTCTCATTAACCTTCTAGTAGACATGATAAATTCATATTCATCTCCAAAACAAACTATTTAAATTTATTATGAAAGTGTATCTTTTAACATCTCATAACCTTTTAACTACACATCAAATGTGTCAACAAAGGCATTGGTTCCAATTGAATGTATTGTTATAAGATTTAAAATTATTCACATTTTATCTTACTTCTACTACTTGTCTTTAGAATCTTTCTCCTATAAGTGTTCATTAAAACGAATAATTTGCTTAATGTGTCTGTAAGATTATATCCAATCTTTTGAATAACTTACAACCTTTTGTTATCTATAAACTTATAGAATAATATATGCTTCAACTAAGTATCACGTCCTAAACTATTAACTTTGACTCTTTAAATTCTTAGAATTTCATATCTAATATGAAATCTTGTTAGTTAATTTAGTAATAATTACCAAAGCAAAATTGTTTTACTAGGTATAAATATAGAAGAAATAAATATTGCATGATATAATATCTTTTTTTCCTTTACATAAATTCATACTATTATAAACTTTAATTATGAAGGTATTCAACAATGAATTTCATTTCCTATAAGTAACTTAAAAAATTATATCTCACTTTAACGACCTCTTCAAAGTGGATTAGCTATCTAAATGATTTTCTACTGAGATTCAAATAATTTAAACTTTTCAAAAAATATAAATAATTTTATCACATAAAATCATTAGTGAGTTTGAATAAAATATAAGTGTTATCCTTTTATGAATTGTTACTACATCTCATACATAATGTATATAAGAATTAAGATTTCAATATCATCATCCTTTCACTAAAGGGTGGTTTGGTTATTCTTCAATCTAACAAGTTTCATATGTTCCATACAATTCATTGTATGGAACTTGTGAAACTTGTATACCACGATAGTTAAATCAATTCATTGTATTGATTTAACTATCGTGGTATACAAGGATATTCTTAATTATCTAACTTTGTATTCTTGCTACTTATGTTAAGTATAATTTCTCTGATCCAACATATACAAAATATTTGTATAATATTAGATCAACTACTTTTACTCAACAATTTATTTATTATCATGCCTTTAACATTGTAATACTCAAAAGTATGTATATAAAATCTCTATATATCTTATATAGGCAAGAAAAGTTATATAATTAGTTTCTTCTAACAACAATTATTATCATATCTAAGTAAATGCCTTTAATTGTGATCCTTATTTATGTGTGTGTGTGTGTGTGTGTGTGTGTGTGTGTGTGTGTGTAGCCTTCAATTGTGATCTTATTTATTTTTTAGTAGGTCAAATTTAGTGGAATGATTATATTAAGATACTATACTTTTTTTAGCTTTACTTTATGTAACATCTTGCATCGTACTATCATGGTGTTGATATACATCTTACATGTTATTATTAAAGTTTATAAGATATTAGTCAACTTAAAATAGTATAACATTTTGTCATATATATAAAATTGACATATCTTTAAAAAATTTTCACAAAATCATCAACATAGATTAATAACAAAATTGAAAAATGTACATATAATTTTTCTTTCTATTTTTAAGAACTCTTCTCAAACCTAACCCTATGTCTAAAAATTTTGGTTTATTAATTCTTAGTATTAATGATACTAACCAAAGTATCTACTGGGAATATAATATAAATGTAAGAAAAGAAAGTAATTGGTTATAAATCACTACAACCAAATAAGATTAGGAAATTAATCATATATTTGGGTACTCTTATTATTTTACTCAAAATAATAACCCTCACTATTATTTAAAAGAATAATCTCTTTAGTGGGATAGGATCCCATTCAAATTTAGTTAATCTTAAGTCACCCAACAAACCAACTAAACTTAAATTAGGTAGATAATATCCTTATAAATCACATCTCATGTAGCACCTAGATCTGTTAAGTGACAACTCTTATTAAAATGCATTTCATAAATTATTCCTAATCTTGTCTATAAATTCATATGATCATGAGTCACTCATCGAAATAATACAAATATAGTTAGGTAGACATATTAATTTAAGATTAAACATATTTGGGCTAAAAGAGCCTTGAGTCACTAAAAAAGACTTGCAATGAACAAAACTTTAATTTTATGCTTAAATAATAAAAGGCAACAATCACATTATTGATGTGTACTTAATATTTTAATGATGGATTTGGTTTTGTTTGTCTCGTTAAACACAAAATACATGTAAAATATCACACACATGCACACACAAAAATCAAACATGTAATATAATATGCATTGTAATTATATAAACCATATAAAATAAATTCATGTAATTTCTCTTGCAAATATAATAAAATAATATGTATGAAATATCAAGCCTCGTTTGATTTTAGTTATTGATCTTTATAATCTAAAATAACATTTCTAACTCTTTGGATAATTAAATTAAATTAAACCTATTGAATATTAAACAAACTAAATTCCTAGTCTAAAGAGAAATTTAATTTGATTTTAAAACCATTTTCAAATTCAATTGAAAACTATTTCCAATTTTCTTAACTTTAAAACCATTTTCAAATTCAATTGAAAACTATTTCCAATTTTCTTAACTCCTTTAATTGAAAATAATTTTTAATAAATTACTTATTGTAATTTAGCAAAAGATTCATTTTTCAAAATTTAACAAGTAATAAATTCTAACTCAGTTAGAAAACTACTTATAATATAATTAGAAATAAAATTTTCTTAATTAGAAAATTATTTTCTAATATTAAAAGGAAACACTTTCAAATTTAAATACAAGCACTTTTAGATTTAATTAAGAAACTCCTTCTATTATTTACTTAGAGATTAATTCTCAATTAATTAGATAATCATTCCCTATTATAATTTCAAAAGTATTAAAGAAAACTCACCTTTCGTAATTAATAAACAAGAACACCTTTTCAAGATTTAATCAAGAAAATTATCTATTCTAATAAATCAAGAAACTTAATATTTATAAATAAAAACTATTTCTAAATAAATAGATTAACAATTCTCTAAATAAAATAACAATAGATCTAACTTATCTCATTCAAATTAAAATAAATAATTTAATTATGAAACACTTTTCTTAATTACTTAATAAACACTTTTCTAATTTTGAAAGATTCTTAGTTATTTGATTTCAATCTGAATGAAATATAATTAATTCTAATTTTAGAAACAATTTTTATAAAATTTAAGCAAGGGAATCAATCTAATTATTAATCTTAATCACGTTAAGAAAAATAGTTGATTTAATTTTTAGAATTGCTTTGAAAATTTAAAAATTATTTAAGATATAATTGAAAATTAGGTTAAATTAGGAATAAATTATTTCATATTTAAAATAACTTTATTCACCTTTAGAAGTACTTTAATCCATGAGCCAAACAAGTTATCCCTTTCTAGGTTTATGTTGCACTTAAACCTATATCTAAACAAATCTACTCTAGCCATAGAATAACCTAATCCTTGTTGCCAAACAAGTCATATTCCATATTAAGAATACCCTATTCCTAACATAAAATAACCTAATCCTTTATCCAAATACTCCTTATCCCAGACCTAGGATACAATGTCCTAGTTGCCAAACACAAACTTTCTTTAAGTTGAGAAACCTTAATTCCTAAAACTTGAAACCTTAGTTACCATCTTCTTATAAGGCTGATGTCGCCATTATGCTTCAACATATATTCTGTGGCATTTCCATTCCACATCAATGTCACTTGCTTCAGTTGCTACCTCATATGGGACCACGTCACACTCTGACAAGATGCTACAAAACTTTCTCACCAACAACTGGCGTTGTACTAGTTGTACATTCTCCTTTGTATGAACCTTTAACCATCATCAAAAGGAGTTTTTTCCCCAATCATCGATGTCTTCTCGCTATTGCATATCGATTCCATCTGCTTGACTTCTCTAATAACTAAACAATAATAATAACAACAACAATAACCCGATGAAAGTTTAACTGATGTGTAGAGCATGGGGAGTCTAGTAATATGTAGCCTTATTGCTAATTGGTAGAAAGGTTGTTTCAAATAGACCATGAATTCATGGGAGCTCCTTACCTAAAACTTTCAACCACCATTAACAAAGCCCATCTTCTAATAGTAGCTCCTTCAAATTCAACACATACAAGACTTAACAATGAAAAACTCGTCTTCCATTCAACAATAATAAGATGGATCGCTAACATAAAAAATCACATGTTGTTTATCAAGTTTTGCTTGTTTGGAAATTGATTCTTTTGTCTAGTATCTAAATTTGTATCATCAAGCAAGAGAGGAGGTCTTAGGAGTCTTCAAAGACACTTTTCTATATTTGATGGGTTTAAGAAACTTCATCTCATCTTCATATCACTGCATCAATGTTACAAACATGAACTAGGTCAAGGAATAAATGACACTAAAGATTTCTTTGGACTGTTAGTTTAAAGCTTAGTGCCCTCATCGCCAATCACATGCATCTCTTAGGTAAAGATTTTGAATTTTCAAATTCATAATCTTCAAAACATTATTATGTGATTTCATATGGCTTATTGCATAAACTAAGATTGTTATTTAACATGGTTTTCTCATTTTAAAAAAATGTGATTTTTCTAAATAATTAAGGTTCGAGATTATAATTTGAACAATTCAAATTTAAATAATGTTTGAGTGATCCAAATCTAATTTTAGGATTAATTTTTTAGTGTCAATTCCAAAATTCATAATAAAAATAATAAAATATTCTTAATCAAGTTACATAATTAAAGTGAGCTCTAATACTACTATTGAAAAATTAAGACAAGACCCAAAATCTTATATGCAGTAGAATAAATACAAAAAAAAATTAATTTCTTAGAAGGGAATATTACTTTAAATTCTTTAACAAGATTAATGATCAAATATAATAAAACATGAATCGCAATTCATACCTTATTGTGAAGTTTGATCTTTTTCTTATCATTTTCTTTAAACTATTTATAAAATCAGCTCATTTTAGTTATCGTAGCCACACACGTATCCAACATATAATGATGTCTGAGCAAACTCTATAACTGATGTAGAGTGTGTTATGCAAGAAGTGTTATTTCCGTTAAAGCTAGGCTCATTTATAATAAGGTTTGGACCTTTTAATAATTTAATTGAAATAAAATTCTAATTTCAATTAAATGGGATCCAAGTAGGATCCAATATCTCATATTGGTCCTTATTAAATATCCTATTTAATCTTAAAGTTCTTAAAACCCACCTTTCTCTTTTCGACCTATTCTTTGTATATGACTTATTAGGTTTTTACATTCTTTAGCAATTGATACAACTTATAACCTTAAATCATCTTTAGGATTAGATAAATTAAACTCCTTTAATTTATCTTTAATTATATATATATATATCACCTATATTTAGGAATATCAAAGTGGTTCTGACTAAACTTTTTGTATATAATTTTTCATATAATTCAATCATTTCATCATATAATATTTTAAATAGACAAAAATTCACCTATATTTAGGAATATCAAAGTGGTTTTGACTAAACTTTTTGTATATAATTTTTCATATAATTCAATCATTTCATCATATAATATTTTAAATAGACAAAAAGTATGGAATTAACTTATACTTTATTTGAGTCCAGTTATGTTAGTTGTCAACTATTATGAAATTAATTTTGTTAGTAACATTTGAAAACCATTTTTAAAGTGTCATTCCACCTTATTTAAGAATTTTCTGATCGATACTAATTGAAAGCAATAGAACATTCTCCTTATTCATTTTAGGATGATAAATCATATATTGATCACTCAATTACCTCCTTATAGTTCATACTATATCCAATGACTACTGATTAGTATTATAAAAATACATAGCCAATTTGTCAAAACATTTTGCATATAGTTATTTGTGACATTTTCCATTAAAGGAAGTGCTACCAATTTCTTGCAGTAAAAAATTATAGGTGTTGGACCTCGAATTTTTGGTGAAAATTAGAATATTAAAATGATTTTAAATGAGAAAGAAATTGGTGAGACAATTTATGAATTTAAGGAAATTTGAGGAAATTAAGAAAAATTTATGAGAAAAGAATTGTTTAATTT
>JANZLF010000005.1:13151233-13165269 GCA_026546835.1 Erythroxylum foetidum | reverse complement strand
AGGAAAGTATGAGTGTTAAGTTATATGCAGTTGGGTCTCGGATCCAACAGTTGGGGTCCGGTCTCGAAATCGGGATCTGACATCATGTGGTACCAGAGCAAGAGAGGATTCCCAGGAACCACGTTTTAGATGTATGGTGATCTTAAGTTTATTGTAGTTGGGCTCCGAAATCGGGATCGGGTTCCGACAACCTTCTTTTCTTTGTTTCTACCAGGTGTCATAATGTTATATTTGACATCACATAAAAAAAGTAGATATAACATGTACAAAATATAATAAAGAAAAACTAACATTCAATCATCATAATGAAACTACATTCAATCATCATAATCAAGATCTTTAATAATCACAATTATTAATCACACTATTAAGATAAATTTTACTAATATTACTAGAAGATAATAGAAAGAGTACTTCAAGATCCATCCAATCATTATCAACCATCATAACTAAGATACATTCAATCATCATAATCAAGATCTTCAAAATCAGCATGCATTAATAAGATAAATGTTACCAATGTTTTAATAAAATAATAGAAAGAGCATTTTTAAGATACATTCAATCACTAGAATCAAGATCTTCAAAATTATAATCATTAATTACATTTATGAGAAAAATGTTACCAATATTACAATAAAATAAAAGAAAAAGCACTTTCAAGATACATTCAATCATTATAATCAAGATCTTCAAAATCATCATCATTAATCACAATATGATTTGACTCTTTATTATTATTACATCTAACCAAAGTATCATCATCTTGACGTAATTTGTCCTCAAGGTAGTCTTCATCCTTTTCTATAACAAGATTGTCTAGTACTTTAGTTGCTTCTAATATATTAGAATCAACATCTTTCCTATGAAATGATGATATATTTTCATCTTCAATTTTGAGTGCTACGTTATTCCACTACAATTCAATATCT
Source organism: Erythroxylum foetidum (assembly GCA_026546835.1). Classification (NCBI taxonomy): domain Eukaryota; kingdom Viridiplantae; phylum Streptophyta; class Magnoliopsida; order Malpighiales; family Erythroxylaceae; genus Erythroxylum; species Erythroxylum foetidum. The sequence goes on along the minus strand of JANZLF010000005.1, from coordinate 13,164,337 downwards.
TGATATACTTCATCACTATCTTAACCCTTTTCACCATTTTCCTTTTCATAGATGTCAAAAATATTTTGGTGTTCAAAATTTTGCACAACTTTCCAACCGTTGCCTAATATAGTGTCATTGAAATAGAACTTGCTTTACTTGACTTGCGAACACAAATGAACATACTAAGATTAATTAACATTGATGCTAGTAATATTATCGTTCAATTTTTTTTCATCCTTTTATAATTAATATTAAACCATTTTCACTTAAATAGAACAACCTTTCAATCCGTTGGTGTAATCTAACTCAATTGTTTAATAGATAATTACACCATAAAAGTCAATAAAGTCATCCTTATGTTCTCCCTCAACAGCAATCCCATAATTTTGGCTTTTAAGGCGACTGCCAGTTTCTTTTATGTGAAATCTAACTTCATTAACAATACAACATATATATTTTTATCATACATATGAGGCCCACATACCAAAGCATATAATGATTCTATCGCTTTTAATAATTTACAGTTATGTAACCATATCACCTGTAGAGAAAAATCACTAAAAGTTAATATTGCAATAAACTTCACCTCATAGTTTAGAATCTAAGTTATATGTGTAAAAATAAAAAAAAATAATATTGTTGTTAACAGTTAACAACAATATTAATTTTTTTATTTTTAAACATATAACTTACTCATATTCTAAACCATGATGCGAAGTTTATCTTATATCTTTCTTCAATATTAACTTTACATTTGCTTTTAATACCACTTTTGTGCTCTCTAATTAAATTGTAAATTGAAGAAAAGAGAGATTGAATATTAAATTATAATATGAACTAATGTATGAGAAGTAATATACGTACTCTATTACAAGTCGACTTCCTCACAATTGGTCAATATATACCAACCTCTAATTTCAAGTTCATATTTAGTTAACTCGATATATTTTCCTAATCTAAGTGGTCTTACTTTTTAGGAGAAAATTGACAAACCACCATCTTAATCAAAATCAAAGTTACATTTTTCTTTATTAAATTAACGCCATGTAAATACATAGAATAAAATGTCAAACAATTATTTGACACATAAGTCTCTATAATAGAGCCTTTAAGTTGATCTCTATTACATAGTAACTGTTAAGGGAGCCCAAAAACCTAAAAGAAGTATACAAGATTAGCATTTGCTACTAAATAATAGCAAAAGATAATAAATATGCAACTGAAAATATTTATGTTTCAATCGGGGATCCATATCAAAATTGAATCAGGTCATAAACTTTTACCTCGTGTGCAAGTGAATTGTTAAATACGCCATAATATCAAAGAATGATGGAAAAAAAACTACTTTAAGCTCATAAAAAATTAAAGAAATCTCTTTTTTCCATGTATTCAAGTTGTTTTAACTTCAGTTTCTTACATCATAATTGCTTAAAAATTACCCAATTCTCCTAATTTTTTTGACACATCCTTCGACAAGCACCTATGTATTCTAACCAGAAGGAATCATTGTAGAAACATATGACCAACATAGCTCTTGAAGACCAAAACTTTTTCCTCATTTGCATTGATATAACAGATACCCATTAAAAATCTTAATTGATTTAAGAAACTGATAAAAATTTTATTTCTCATTTTTGACATAACGAGACAAATAAGTGGAATCATGTATGACCCATTATCTATCCTTTTCAAATGCAAATCTTTTCTTATATTCATATCTTCTATATCAATTCTAGCATTAATCATGTATTTTGATTTTCCATCAATACCCATCAAAGTGTTAAAAATATTTTCATAAGTATTTTTTTCAATATGCATAACATTAAGATTATGCCTTAATAACGAACCCTTCCAATAAGGGAAATCTAAAATTATGTTTCTTTTTTATTCCAATTGTGGTCAACAAAAGTTTGCTTTTAATTTCTATTACTTGGGTGTTTGGTAAGTATAAACTCTTGCAAATATGATAATTGATCTAGCACATCATCTCGTAACAAGTGTAAACGAGCTTCACTATATTCTACATTATTGTTGAGCAATTTGCTTCTCTGCTATCTATACCCATGTGTTAAGTTATGAGATGCTCCATATGATCTATTTTTCTTTGTAGCCTCATAAATTGAGTTTGATAGCTACACATAGGGCATGCCATATATTCTTTAGTACTCCATCCAAATAAATTGCCATAGGCTAAAAAATCATTTATATTCCACAAAACAATCCTATGCACTTTAAAATTTTCACCTTTATAGCATCATAAGTTTCTAAACTAACTTCCTAAAGATCTTTTAATCATTAATTCATAGTTGCATATATACATCAATGTTTTTATCAAGAGCTGTTGGCCCTAAAATAAGTTTAAAAAAAAGAAGAAAAAAGGTTCCTTCATACACTTCCATACTGGTAAATTGTATGGAACAAGAATTATCAGCCACAAACAATAAGAAGTACTCATATTACCAAATGGATTAAATCCATCAGAGGCTAACCCAAGTTGAACATTACAACAATTGTTTGCAAATTGTGAAGACTTTCCATCAAATTCTTTCTATGCCTTTAAGTCTGCTAGATCACCATGAAATTATGATTAATACATTTTTGTTAATACCACCTTATATCTATAGTTGTTTTCATTGATATAAACAACTTTTGTAGTCGTGCTTTAATAGCTAGAATTTATAGAGTATTTTTTCATTGTCATCATCCATTTTCCACCTTAATGTACCATAAATTGGATATCCTTGAAGTTCTTTAAACTCTTTCCAAAAGATAGCACAATCATACTTATAACCATGTATTGATATATATCATAATTCTAAATCCCAAAATTTTTTCATTTTATAGTAAGATTTGGGCAATTTGTGACCAATTGGTGATGCATCTTTGAACAAGTCAATCAACATGTCAAAATATTTTTTTCTCCACTTATTATATATCTTTAAGTGCAACAACGTAACTTTATAACAAAAGATAGTTATGACAGATTAAAGCACCTGGATATAATTCATCTTGAGCTTCTTTTAATAACTTCTCAAAATTATCTTGTGTAATTCTGCCAAATGTATTAGTCATAGTATTATCATCTATAGTCTCTATATAATTCCCCACATCTTCCAACATTTGTTAAATTCCATCATCTATGTCGACATTGTTATCACCATCTTCTACATCGGTATTACTATCACTATCATTACCTAGATCTAGATCAAAACTTCTACCATTACTAACTTCATAATGATAAATCCATTGAGTATAGAATTTATTTATGCCTCGGATTAGCAAGTGATTATGTACCACATCTTGACTTTGATTGTTAAAATTTAAACAATTTATGCATGGACAATGAAATTCACATTCTGAACTCATTTCGTCTTTTACAAATTTTATGAATATCTTCACTTCTTCTATGTATTGACTGGACTATTTTTCATGAGTTATCCAACTTTTGTCTTCGTAGCTACACAATTATAAGTCATTTACTAAATTAGTGAATACAATTTAAGTTGTAAATAATATAGTGGTATATCAAATTTGACATACCAAGTTTTGTATTATACTAGATAATGCAATTCGTTGGCTGATTGTAACAAATTCTTAAATATAAGAAGAGTAAATATTATGCACAACCAAACTATGATACAATATTATTAAGAATGAAGTAAGTTAAAATGGACAAAAACAAATTTGTATTAGTTACAATATTTATGGTACATCGAGTGTATGAACAAAACAAGACATGTAAATGAACCAAATTCAAAGAACACCAAAAAAAAAGAAACAAGAAAACAAATACTACATGAAAACAAAGAAGAATTAAAGCCTAAGAGACATAACTAAGAGGACTCAAAAACCTCCGAGAAGAAAGAGTTTTGACGAGAAGAGAAAGGAGAAGCAATTCTCTTTAAAACATATATAATTATCCGTCTATCTTGGCATATATATTTTCCCCATGTTTTTAACATTAGAAAATATAAATTTTCAATTTTGAAATGTGTTTAATCTTTGATATTCTCGAATTTAGCTGTATGTGTCTTTGTCAAACTAATAAGAAAAAAGAGAGAGAACCAGTAAATTCACAATTGCCAATAATTTTTAATGCCTTTTCTTATTTAATTATGAAAGATTTAAAATTGCAGTGTAATAAAAATTATTAAGTCGTCACACAGTTCTATCAAGTATCAACACCATAGAGAAAAGATGACAGTAACTGCCTGGCCGTTGGAGTTAGAGGTCTGAGGTAGTTAGTAGTTACTAATAACCTAGGAATAATGATTTATTAAAGTATAGGAATTAATTAGGAAAGTCGAACCAATTCCAAATAATGAAGATGTTTAACGTTGAAGGAGAATCCTCATGACCGTCCGTCCATTCAGGAGGGACACTCGTTACTTTTCTTAATTTAAGAAAAAGAATGGACAAGATATGTACTCTGGAAAACATTAGGTTTTAATTAATGTGATAAGGCAAAGTCAAAATCCACCTACCAAATTGTTAGAAAAGGAGAAAGGCAAGATTTTGACAACTACAACAAGAGAGAGTCGTCGTTGAATATTATTGTTAACTGTAAGATAATATGAATGTATGTATGGGGTAGAACTTAAGAAGAAGAAGAAATGATCTTCAAGTTGAAACCCAAAACAGAAAAAGAAAAACTAAAATCTCTCTCTCTCTCTCTCTCTCAATTCCCATAAGCCCAACGATTTCTTGTTCTCTCAGAGGAAGAACAAACTCCCTGCTTCAATGAACTGATAAATTGAAATACTAGTACCTATATGATCCATCAATTAAGGTGGGTAAATTCCACCTTTTCATATATGCCTACCCAATGAGCTATTTTCAATGGCATGCAAAAGACTAGTGGGATGAAAGAATATACTTATATGACATTACTTTGAAGATTTTAAATCAAAGAATCACTTATACAATTTTTTTAATAAATTTTTTTATAGATATATAAATAATATTTTAAATGAATTTTTCCCATAAGGATAGTTCATTAGTAAATTTATTATTTAACAAGCACACATATATTTGTTTAATTATCTCTACACTTTAATCTATAAGATCAACTACAACTATTTCCTTCATAAGAATAAATATGACGTGCTATTTTTTCTACGTAGTAATAATGTCTAATCTTAAAAAAAACTAATAATTAAGAATAATGTTAAGGATAATATATGAATAAAAAATGAATTTCATAATTTTATTTGCAATGAACATATATCGTTATCATATATAGGTATAAGCAAAAGAACTAAATTGATTAGGTTTAAACCAAAACAAGATTCAAGCTAATTTGGTACACAATTTTAACTTTAGAGGGATTTCAAAATGTTGGAATTTTTTCAATACTTCTAAAGCTGATATAGGATTAGTCGATTCCCATTGTGAGGGTATTAGTAGGATTGAAACACTTAGGAACCTATCTATTACTTTCAAGGGCTCCAGTTGACGCCAACATCTATTAATTATTGCAGCTGGCCTTTAGTCTATATATAGGTCTCAGGTTTGATGAATTAGATTCATATTTGCATATGATTAGCTAAGTAAAATAGATATACATATATAGAAGCCATAGACAATTCATAGTCAGCGGTCAGTATTGATCCTAGATTTCTTCAGTTTTATACATCAATGATAAGTTTGCTTTATATGACATCTTACCAAACAATGATTATTAGTTTGAACTTGTGAGGGTTATGAAGAGCAACACATAACGAGCCCAACTCGGTTGTATATATGCACATTATGTCGTTGAGGTGACTCGATTGAATCTCAGACAAGTAACTACTTCTTCTTAACGATTAAAAGTAAAGATAAATTTATAATAATATAAATGTGAAAAATCAAGGCTAAAACCTTTAATTAGGTTGATCTACGCACTCCGCCTGAGGAATGAGATCTGTTACTGATCGTGAAGAAGAAAGATCATGAGCTAAAAATAGGGTTTTTCAGGCGCACGAAAATAGCTAAGCAAAGCAAACGTAATTGTATGTAAAATAATTAGTTAAAATAAAAACCGGCGGTTGCATGGCTTCACCTTCCATTTCGGACTTTGGATCCTTAATTATCTGAATTATCAAGATCTCGCCGGCACAATCTTACAGGCAACAAAATTGGTTAAAATGTGTTTCATTGTCCGTATCAATATACATGTTAAGAATCAAACATGTTTGTCTGTGTAACATACAATCAGGCCATATATATACAGCACAACCTACTCGTGTTAATCTCACATAACATCACATGTTTCATGATAACCACTAAAACTATTAGTCCCAAAACAGAAAATTAAAGAAAAACAGTTAAATCCAGAGGACAGATGTCGTTTCGGAAATTGAATTTACAAACGTAGCTCAACTCACTTGCCAGAGATTGGCGCTGACGTCACCATGAAAACCTCACCTGCCCCGTGGATTTGGGCACTGTCATTTGTCACGCAGCCACTTGTTGGTTGTTCTCTTCCCATGATGCACGTGTTTGGTCTCTTCCCTAATTACATGTAACCGTATAAACACATGACTATATACTCTTTTCACATCGCAAACATAAATGAATGTTTTCTTTTCTAAGTTTTAAGGATATATAGTTAATTAAGGAAACAATTCTCTTAAAGAGAAGACTGCTTAATTAGTTGTTTGTTTGTTCTTAACAATTACAATTCCTTTGAGCGTGTTTCAGGTAGTGTCCTGCTGTGTGCCAATGACATTGGTGAAGGAAAGAAGACACCAACAAGCACTGCGGCTCTCCTTACCACCACCCATTCTGCCAGCCGACTTCCGCCACCGGCCCTCACACTGTCCTCTGGTGTTCCCTGCCACCACCAGTCCACGCTGTCCAGATATTGATGACCTCTCTGACCTTGAGAAATTGACTGCTCTCGGGCATGGAAATGGTGGAACTGTCTATAAAGTATGTCACAAGCGAACTTCATCAATCTTTACATTGAAAGTTCTCCAGTTCGACCGTAACGCCCTCACCCTCCGGAAACAGGCCGTTCAGGAGGCGGAGATACTTGAACGTGTTGACTCTCCTTACATTGTTCGGTGTCATGCAGTGTTCGACAGTGATGATGATCTTTGCTTTGCGATGGAGCACATGGAGAGAGGTTCGCTCCATGATATTTTGCTTCCACGTAAAGTGATGTCGGAGAACGTTATCTCTACTGTGGCACTTGGCGTCCTTCTAGGACTTCAGTACCTGCACAGAATGCAGATAGTTCACGGAGACATAAAGCCCTCGAATCTATTGATCAATGCAAGAGGTGACGTGAAGATAGCAGATTTTGGGGTGAGCAGAGTTGTGGCCGGCAAACATGATTGGTGCGATCGTTTCATGGGAACATGTGCGTACATGAGCCCTGAAAGGTTTGATCCTGAGAGGTGGGGTGGGGATCATAACGCTGATGGGTTCGTCGGTTACGTATGGTCACTTGGAGTGGTGGTTTTGGAGTGTCTGATGGGTCACTATCCGTTGATTGGAATGGGAGAGAAACCTGATTGGGCAGCGTTGGTGTGTGCTATATGCTTTGCAGAGACATTGGAAATGCATGAAAATTCATCGTCAGAGTTTAGGAGTTTCGTGAGGAGGTGTTTGGAAAAGGATTGGAGAAACAGAGGAACTATAGATGAGTTACTTAATCACCCTTTTGTTGTCAGAAGCTGTTGTGGGTCTATGGAAGGGTTGGTTGATTTTGATTAAAAGTTCTTTGTTGCATGGATGATGACTCTTTTGATCAACATTTTCTAAGGAAAATTCAATCTATTATATTTTATTTTCATCATTCTTTGTCTCTTCTGATTCTTCTTTGGTTCTCACTTCTCAGGTTTGTTGGTCAGTAGGGGTTGTTAAATTGGGAGGTCACTAATTCAGTGATAACTGAAGATAGAGATTGAATTTTTGCTCCTAAGAGCAATATATTCCTTTTTTTCCCCCAGTCATAAAATCAGTTGATCGTTCCTTAGATGCTATTGCTTTTACCTTTTTTTTTGTTTAGTGTACATTTTCCCTTAAAACTTTTAATAAAATTTCAGTTTAGTTATTTCGTATTTGTTGCATGTGTTAATTTAGTTCTCATCTTTACTTTGTTCTATTTCAATGTTAAAAGTTCATGTGAAGATTAATTTAATTCCATTTGTCAATGTTACATAAAGAGCTCCATTGTGTTGGCCGCTTCTATGGTTAGCTTGACATTAAAAGCTCGTGTGGTTTATTACTTATATCAAAGTCAATTGATTTTGCTTGTTCCTTTACTTGTCTTTATTCTTTAATGAGTTATTCACACATTAAAGAAATATGACTTGAAACTCGAATTAGGGAAAATTTTGTAGTGATGGCCCACACCCCTAGTTAAAATTTTTAAAAAAATGACAAAATGATGTTAAATTTTTTCCTACTAAAAAAGCATTTTAGAAGGAAATTGATCTATTCAACTTAAATTTAAGATATGCTAGATGAGAAACAAACTCTTCTTTTCTTTTAGAGCAACTATTCTCAAAGCATGCTTTTGACAATTCTAAACTAGTCAATTTTTTCCTGTATAACTTATATCTCAAATAGCATCTATATTTTAAGACTTTTTAATACACAGGATCTTTATGAAGAGATAAATGTAGAACGTACTTATCTTTCTATTTGACTACTGCTTATATTATTCAAGAGTCAAACTTTTATGAGAGAAAAACTTAGAAGGATGTCATATCATAGAAAACACTCTTCATCTTATTGATAGGATCAGGTGTATCTATAAAGAAGAGAAGTCTTGCTTTTATAGACTAAGCAAGGAAGAACAAGATAAACAACTTTTAAATGGAGATACAAGCAATGCCACATGGTATAGTAATGTTAACTAAAAACAAAAGGGCATAGAAAAGTAAAAATTATTGGGAAACATTAGGTCCCTATAACATTCCTAAGAGATCAAATGAAATCTTTCAACAACGTGGCGTAGAGAAAGATCGAGGTCTACTGTCATCATCAGAAGCAGACATATCATCATCCATCTTTTCCATTTATTTTATGAAATGGATCATTTCTGCATCAGTCCAAACTGGAGGCCAAGGATCTTAAGTATCTTTAAAATAGTTAGGATGTTTGGGCTCTTCATTGGGCTTTTAAGCAGTTGACCTTTCTCTAACTTCAAAATTTTTCTTAGGCTCAAAGCTAAGTGGACATGACAATTCACCTGCTATGACACTAAATCCCATATGAGCAAATTGATCAAATGAAGTCAAATATCCATTAAATAGTGAAATAGGCTTTGGAAGGGCAAAGTTACTAGGGTATGGACCTAGAAATGTACAAGTAGTTAGCTTTGTGAATTTAGGGTGATGGTTCAAATGATCTAAAAAATGATATAGTATAGATCTCGCATTATGTTTTCCTTATGGTTGATGGTGTAGACATAACCATTATCAATCAGGTTATAAAGACAGTGGACTGTGAAGAAAGACTGATCTTTTTGTTCAGACTAGGGGAATGATCTATAGTTGATAGTAGTTGAGGATTTGTCCTAGTTGGATATGTCATTTAGCTAAAGGTTGGAACTACTATAAGAATGACCATAAAAGCGAACTTTCATTAGTAAGATTGGCGAGATGTTTATAAATATACAAAGGAGATAAAGCAATTGGACAAGCAAAGAGGGTAGACAAAGCCTAGAGAAGCGACATAGTTGGCTTAGGAAGAGTATCATAGTTATGGTCAAGGATACGATAGGGTGTTAACATACCAAAATTATGTGGATAAGGAGTAATTTTGAGGGTGGTGAGAATAAGATGAAGGTAGTAAAAAAGGCTTTTATAGAGGAGAAAAGCAATTTCATCTAATGTTTGTGGAGGATTTCTGGTGATTGGAGGGAAGAATTTTTTTTGATCCTATTATAAAGGGAAAAATACATAATTGGAAGGAGAATAGGGATTGGATTTCTTCAAATGGGAGAGAGGAATTGAATTGGTTTTCTAGGTCTAGACAGAAAATCAGTAAGCACGTTTTAATGACCTTTGATATGATGGAATTAATAATGAGAGAACCAATTTTTCCAATGAAGCAATTGGTTGTCAAGTAATATCTTCTTGTTAGGTTCAAGAATCTTTGGAAAGGATATGTTATCCATTTCTACCATAAAATGGCATGGGATGAGGTGAAAATTAAATTTCTCAATACCTTTTTCACCGCCAAGATTTCCTTATAGATGGTATGGTAGGCTTTTTTGATTCCTTGAACTGGCCATTATCATGGTCATAATAATATCGTTTTCTATCAATCTCTTCAATTAAGATGACACCCTAATAACGATCACTAGCATCTATTTAAAGGATGTGTTGGCCTTTGTTACGAATCTTTAAAGGGCGGACACTAATTCACTCATTTTAAATACTGTATATTCTTGTTTTGATCTTTACTCTATAGTGGTGGATTCTTTCTAAAAAATTTAGATAAGAATCTTGTATAATCAGCCACGTGTGAGATGAAATCTTTAATATAATTAACAATTCCAAGTTTACTTTAAGTATTGTACATCCTTGTTTTGATCTTTATTCTATAGTGGTGGATTCTTTCTCAAAAATTTGGATAAGGATCATGTATAATCAGCGACATGTGAGATGAAATTTCTAATATAATTAACAACTCCAAGGAATTGTTGGATTTGCTTTGTGTTGAGGTTTTAAATAGGAAATTGTAATAACACACTAGCTATGTATGGGCTAAATTGATAAAATCCATATGAAAGTTCATTCTAAAAAATTCTATTTAGGTTATTCCAATGTGGGTTTTCTTAGTTGAAAGCATAATCTCATATAGCTTTGTAAGATCCAAAAATATTGAAGTAGTACCTTATGATCTTCATGGCTTTAGGTATAATAAAAGGTCATCAATGTAGACCAAGGCACTAGTAAGGTTTATAATTCTTTGTTATAGCCCTTTGGAATAGTACTAGAGCAACCTTAACTCTAAATAAGATGACAATCCATTGATATTGAGCAATAGAAATGCAAAAAGTTGTCTTGTACTTTCTTGTGGATCGATTCCCGATTGCCAAAAACCTTCTTTTAAATCAAACTTTGAAAGGAGTTTTGCTTCCTTTATAAATAAGACTTGATTGTTGATCTTTCATTACAGAAACTTGTCATCTTGAATGAATGCATTAAGAGGTTGTAAATAATTTATAACCTCTTTTTTCCTGTCTTCTATTTAACTCTTTTAATTATAGAAAGCTTGACAAGCCCAATCTAAGTTTTTGGGCTTAATTAATTCTTGTTTAAATAAGATAGAAATAAATGTCGAAACCATATTTCTATGGGAGACTTAAAGAATAAAAATCTCTAAAATCAAATAAAAATCCAAAAGAATTATCCAGATAATAATTATTTTAAGGAAATGATAATTTAGATCCAAATAAGCCAATCTATTGCCAATAAATAATTTTATAAAATGTAAAAAAAAATTAAGTTGATCTAGCCCAAAAGATCGAATTTTAGCTCATTATTTAGCACAAAAAAATTGATACTCCTTTGCCTATTGAACTTGTTGTTTCCAAAGGTCAACTTCTTTCTTTTGAAGCAGTAGTGTCTTCCCCAGCTCCTTATTTGTCTACTTGACCTTGTTAGGGTAGCCTAATCCTTTAAAGAGTCAAATTTTTTCTTTAACTCTTGAATCCTTTCTAAGAGATTTGTACCTTTAGTTTCTTCTACTTCATAATCCTTTTAGTTTTATGTGAAAGGCTTAGTCCCTTAGAATAAAGAACTTAGTCATAATAGAACTTCTCGAAGGAAGAGAATATCTTTTCATTTTTTTTCTCAAAAGTCCTTCAATAGCAAATTATTGGGTCTAGAACTAATATAGGATAGCATGCCTAAAAAGGAAATGGCTTGAATTTCAATCAAGAACTGGAGTTCCTATTACATTCTAAGCTTTAGCTCCTTAACTCCTATTAGCTGCTCTTAATTAATTGTTGGCATAGCACTAGAAGGAGTGTCAAGTGAAACGTCTAATAAACTTTAAATTAAAGACTTCTTTTGAGTTTACTATTGATGTCCAAACATCTCTTACTTATAAAATGTGGAAGATTTTGTCAGAATTCTAAAGGATTTCTTTAAGAATGAAAGGAATTCCTACTTTACATCTAGCGAAATGACTTCAGTGGTCTTTGGTTCAAGAGAACTTCTAGCTCTCCTATATTTTGGTTCATAGGAAAGGGAAGGAGATGGTACTTTTAATATTGGATCATCTGTGAAAGAAAATTGAAGATATATATTTATACGAATATAGTATAATAAGTTAGGAAAAGTGAGGTACCATTACTGATGTCTTCCATGATATTTTGGGGTGGAAGAAGTCTCCTCTATGGGTTCAGTTTCTTTAATAACATGTTTAGTGATCTCAGCTTCTTCTATGGAGACTAGTGTTTTGGCTTTCTTAGAGATCGACGCAGATGAAGACTTCTCTTTCAACTTCCTTTTGATGATAGGGTTTGCAGCCATAGTTTCTTCCTTCTAAGAAGTAGTCTTTCCCTTTTCTATACTTCAACATCTAGAATTTTGAAATTTAAAGCAGCAAAAGTCAGTGATAGAAATCAAAAGTACATGATTTCTAAAAGGCTAAGGCAAAGAGAAGTGTCTTTGAGGATGTCATAGTCCTAACGAGGAACCAATTGTTGGTAGCTCTTCCACCACTAAAGATAGTAGACATCTATCTCGATGACATTTGTCACAAAAATCTTATACTTCAAAATATGATAATGCTCAAAGATTTCACATAGGAATTTATAATTGAGTTGGTTTCGAAGGTGCCTCCCGCTGGGTAGTCCAGAAGATGGATGATAAGAGGAATTCCTTAGGAGAGACTTAGCGTCAACATCAGAGATAAAATAGTTATACTTTAAAGCCTAAAGTTGTAATAGAAGTGTCAAACTTCAAAGACTTGTCACCACCCACTATAAAAATTCTCATATTGGTGTAAGAGAAAAAGAGCTTTTAGTAGACAGTTAAAAAAAAACATAGAAGGTTTGAAAATTTTCAACCAATAAGGTCAATCGCGAAAATTTTCTATTTTCTAATATTCCAATCGAATCAATTGTAAAGATTCGATTAGAAATCAATAAAAGAAAAAGTAAGTGGA
>JANZLF010000005.1:13139340-13151133 GCA_026546835.1 Erythroxylum foetidum | reverse complement strand
ATGTATCAACAATTCATGATCCACAATCATCAACTCAAGTTGATAACTTCTTCTCGTATATCTAATTTCAACCCACAACATCCATACATCATTCATATTTCATTAACAGCAAAAGAATAATGTTTTACAAATTTTTAATGGCATTCTAAGCCACATTACATTACCGTCTCAAAATCTCAAATTACAAAAGATTCTTGAACAAACAAGCTTGCTGCTTTCTCAAAACCAACTCAAAATACAAATTAATCAAATTCGAAGAATTTTCCTTATGCTCTTGATCACTTGATCTCTTAGCTATCACCTGAAGATGGGGTAAAAAGGGGGGTGAGCTTAAAAGCTCGTGGGTAATAGTTTATAACAAAATAAATAAGTAAAACCTTTGAAACCATTTTACTTGTCATAGAAAATTTTCATTGAGTTCATAAAACACATGTTTTTTAAGCTTTCATCCAAAATCCACAAATTACAAAACGTGAATACATCAACTTGTTAACAGAAAATAAGCACATAAGCACATCAGAATGGTTTGGATAGATCCATAAACATGACGCACTACATATTTCTACTTAATGGTCCTGTGTAGTCGTAAACTTAAGCAGAAGAAGCCTATAACTTGGTCAACGTGCACGTGACATTTTTAAGAGACTATCACAAACCCATATAACACACATTTCATAAACATGTTAACTTGTTGCCCAAAATGGCACTTCTTGAAAACTTGCTTTTCATATACTTGAATTATTTTGAAAATCATTCATGAAAACATGATTTTATAAACATGTATCTTTTCAGAGAGAAATCTATTTCAAAATCTTTTCATTAAACATCAACATAAATCATGTAGCAAACGTATAACAATTTCACAAATCATTCAAGAAGCAATAAAGGCAATATTGATGATGCAATTTAAATCATTAAACTTTCTTGATTTAAAAAAAAACATTAATGGCTTATTTACTCTATTATAAACATGTACCCACCTTGATTTTCTTGCTTATAGACTTGCTCAAAAATGCCTCTTCTCTTGTTCCTCTTGGCTCTTTGATCCCTTGATTCTTCGCCAAACGAAGAAATCTTTAGCTCAAATGAAAGTTCTTCTCTTCCTCTACCTTTTTTCCTTCTTAAACAACCTCAAAATATCTCTTGGAGGCTTAGAAAATTGAAACCCTAGTTTTTCTTCTTTCTTTCCTCTCAAAACCGAAACTTTCACCTTCTTCTCTCTTCTCTCCTTTTCTCTCCTCAAATCACATTCTTGCCTCTTCCTTAAAAGAAAACCAACACTTCTTATTTCAATTTTACCATCAATGATTGAGAAATGTCTAATTTGCCCTTCTTTATAAGCTTAGGTTCTTTTAACCTTAAATGTCTTCCCAAAAATACCCTTAAACATTCTTATAACCTTAACACTTTAATTCAATCAACCTATATCATATAATCTTTCTAATATCAACATAATAATTAACTCCACAAACTTTCATAAAGATCTCATAATTAACGAAAATCATACTTATTCATCAAGAAAAAAAATAGGGGTCAACAATTTTTGTGTTAGAATATCTTGATCTTTGATTTATGTTTTAAAATTGAATTGTGCAGGATAAACCTTCTGGTACTCCTTCATTTTTTGACTTTCTAATATTCTCATATCATTATTATAAGGATGCTTATAGCAATTCTCTAGAGCATGTCTCAAATTGTTTTTAGCTTCAAATATTCATTGATTATGTTCTTTAACAAACTCCTTAATTACAACCTTAACAAGTTTGAGTTTCTTCATAAGCTTACAAGCTTTATATCCTTTCACTTCTTCACTATATTTTGCAGGCGTCAATTCCTAGAAGCCTACTCTTTGTGTTAGGCCATTGAGAATTCTGAAAGGAGCTTGTAATGTTTCGTAGGGATAAAAACTTAGAATGTTTATCCAAGAGCGATCAAAACACATGTTATCACTAAAATAAGCATAAGCATGTGGAAATTGTTTAAGACAATGATGATTTACTATCACTTTGTCTAACTTCTTTCCAATCAATAAATCTCCTTGTTGTTTATTTACCCAAATAAAAAATCAACTTGTAGAGCTTACATCCACAGACCAAATTTTTGCACCAAATCTATACGCTCCCTATAGGTGCCTGTAGAGGGAGATAAAATGTAGTTAAATTCTCCAATCATCACCCAAGGATTAGTTATTCCAATATGGATGACTTTAATATCTTCCTAGAGTTTAGCTTTTTAAAACAAGAAGTTTGAGGCATAAATCACAGTCAGTTAATACTTGGTATGCACTCTATAAAGCTAGCATTTTAGATGTAAATTTTGATATGATTCTTAGGTTACTTGAACTATAGTTCTATCTAGATTGTAAACACATATCATCCTTCCATTATAATAGTAAGCATTACTGTAGAGGAGTTTACATTTAACACCTAAAATCCTAAGGCAATTATGTACACGAGGATGCTTTTTTTTTAGTTTCAAGAAATCTTACAAAATAAGGTTTCTTTTCCAGTATGCCCTCTCTCATATTTTGCCTTTTTAGAGGGTTATTCAGCCTCTAACATTCCAAATTAGTATTGTCATGTTTATTAGGGGGTTGATCCCCTTTCTATTTTTTTTGTTTCCTTTTAACAGATTTTCTTCTGAAGTTAGTGGTAAATTCCTTTTCATCTTTCTTTTCCATATTGTTCTCCTCCTATTCAGTATACTCATCCCTACTTACTCTGGAATCATTAGTATCTTTATACTGAGTAATAGCCTCAGCATTTAAATCAAAGGTATTTTCTGACTCTTTTGTATGATGAATTTCCTGTATCACCTCGTGTGTATCAATCACAATCTCATCACTTCTTATCAATCACGATTTTATCACTTCCTATCTCTACATTTTATTCCTTGTTGGTATAATTGGTAGGTTCTTGAGAATCCTCCCATAAGCTCATCATGTCCTCCAGTTTTGAATGTTCTTCCTATGGCCATCCTTTCTATGTTCAAATTATTAGGCTTCCAAGGGTAAGTGATAGGAATATCCATTCTCTTCAATTCCCCAACCTCTTTTAGCTTTATAACAAGAATGTTATCAGGTAATTCAATTTTTTTCTTAATTTCAACATACATTTTAGGAAAGCAGATCTTCTCCATGCTTGCAGTTTATATTACCATGCATATTCACTTAGTGAGCTAGCTAGGAAGCTAAGTCCTTCCATAGTCCAAAATTTCAAAGGAACGTTATAAAAATCAACCCAAATGGGATTGCTATCAATATTTCCTCTATCACATTCAATACTTAGCTTCCATTTTTTAACGAACATAGGTTGACGTCCCATATCCCAAGGACCTTCAAGTATCTCATTCAGATAAGTTTCAAAGCTAAATTTAAATAAAAAGGAACCATACTCCATAAGCCTAGTTTTCTCCAGACTCTTCTTACTCCACCTAGCTACAATCCAGGCTTGAACTACTAGAAATTTAAGTCTTTTGCTCCAGAAGAACCCTACCAGAGTTAAAAATGACACAAAATCTCTAGCTTTGAGTAAATCCATTGGTGGTGTAAGAACTCCAACCACTATGAAATCTTAAAAATGTTTAAGTTTTCCTTTATGCTATTAGATGTCTATTATGTTTTTCTAAGCTCCAATAGGTTAATGAGCTGTAGATTCCCCATATTTGACATTTCTTGCAATTTGATTCATTGGAGCACAAATTCTATTATTTTGACACCTTGTACTACACAAGTTAGCACTGGGAACTCTTCTTGTGAGACTTTTCCTCCATTTGCTTCGTCACTAACATCTTCATAAGATTGAAAGGCCATTGAATGACCTGTAATAGTGGTAAGACCTTACAAAAGGTCATACTAAGAGATTGTACCTAGATAGCAACAAAACAGTTGCAAAAGTTAACTTTCCAAAAACAAAATGTTTCAAGGGCAATTCGGTAATGTAGTTAGAGAGAAGGTAGAGAGAAGTTTAGGTGAGTATCTAAAGTTAGATAAACCATATACACAAATTAAGCCTCTGAAAAGGGAGATTGGACTAACATCTTCCTCGATTTCTATAAAGGAATCCTAGAAAAATAGGACCTATAGTGAAAAATCTATCGGAGGCTATTACTTTACAGAAGGGGTGGAATTCAAGACTTGCTTTATTGTTTGCGAGACAAAAAACAAATTAATTCATCAAATCCTAAATAAAATTATGGGATTCCTAGAAGAAGCATACTTTTTGATTAGTCTAGAACAAATGGAACATTTAAAGGTACTTAGGACTAAACCAAAAGTTTTCTTAACTAAACACACAAAACCCTCCCTAGTTAGAGATAAGTTAGTTAAAAAGAAAATACCTTTGAGCAAAATGGAGGCATGCATCAAAAGAAAAATAGAATAGTTATAAGAAATACTCCAAAATTTCAAAACATGATATATTAAGTTGATACTCTAGCAGGTTCCTAGACAAAGATATTGATTAGAGAAGTCCTTGCCTCTTCCAAGTAGAATGGTAAGAGGGGTACAACTTGTCCATCCATTTAACCTATTGGTCCATAATTTTTGTCCATGGTTTCAGAAATTCTAGGGCCTGGAATAACATAAATTCTAGTATAAAGTTTGATTTACTCACCTCTCTTTGATAGAGGAGAGACAAATGAGAAGGTTTAATGGACGAGGGAACTCCAATAGTCAAAGAAAATCCTTACATGTAGTCAAAATGTGTAATTCCCTTTGATATGTTGTAGAAAGGAGATTTTGATAACATAATTAAAAGAAAGTCCAAAAAGGGTGTTTAGGGTTCAAGGGTTTCCCTCCTTACTCTAATAAAGAATGAGATAGGCTCAATAAGAATAAAGACTACCTCAAATTTTGTAGTATGCATGAAGAATAAAATTAAGAAGACTAGTAGAATTTTTTAATGAATGACAAAGAAAAGTCATAGTCTTACATTTGAAGCATTTAATTCAACATAGTCAATAAAAAAAGAAGAAGATGCATGATATGTGGAAGCCATAGTGCAAATAGAGCTCACTGAGTTTAAAGAGAATTTGCAAATAAGAGAATGAAGAGAACTTGGAGCTAGCAAAGAAGGTGGAGATTGCTTGGATTTTAAGTTAATATATGATATAAAGCAAGGGGAATTTATAGCAAAATGAGTAAACCTTAGACGAGTACCAAGATTTGAAATTCAAATAAAGCAAAACTTTTAACTTCCGCAGCAGATGGGAAGTTAAGAGATTTAAACACAGAAGAATCTTGATACAACAATTGTGCCCATCATTCCCTTTTAATTAAGGATTCTTCTTGGTTAAAGGTCAAATGAAGGTTATCATGGTCATTTTCTATGCCTTTCCTTCTAGTTAGATTTTTCTTGGCGTCTGAACCTCTCAAAACCACTAATTTACACTTGTTGATCAATGATCCTGAACTTATTTTTGCTGAAGTTTAAAAGATCTTCAACACTATATATGTGATATGATGGATCAAACATATACTAGGGGCAATTATTGATAGCCTAAGAGAAATTCGGGCTATTTGACCTAAAAATGAAAAGACTCGGTTATTAAAATTTTCAGAATTTAATTAGACTATATGAAGAATTCTTAGACATAGGAATTAGTAAGAAAGTCCAAAATGTGGGAGGCAGGACAATTGAGACGTAGTAAACATGTGCAAGGCAATTAGCCAAAACGTGGCCTAAAATTAAAAGTTGGTTACAAATTAAGAAATTATAAGAAAACTATTTCAAGCGGTTGAATTAGAGAGAGATTATAAGCACACTAAGATGACAAAATGAAAGAAACAGACAAAAAACAAAATAATGAAATGACTCTAAAAAATCTTCTTATTATTTCAAGTTTTCTTTGCTCAACACTTATTTAAATAAAATTATTCTTCTAGTTCGAATCTAAAATCTCAATATTGTTTAACATGTTTGATGAATTAGAATTCTATTGTCCTAGTTTTCTAAAAACTCACTTATATTATTAATTAGAAGTTTGACACAAAATTAAAGATACTTTTCCTTCTCATGCTCGATTTATATATTAATAGTATAATTAACCTACAATACTAAATTCAACTTCTTTATTTATTATGATTTTTTTTTCTTTTCATAGAAGTGACATTAAATCAATGGTTTTTAATTTACATATATACATTAATTTTGCATATTTTATTTAAACGATCAGTGCACTTGGAAAAAGACAAAACTTAATAATAACCAATTTGTAACAAAATTAAATCTTTAATAAATTTATCATCTTGACGAGATAAAGAGTTAACTAATATATTAAATTTATTAACTAATATATTAAATTTACATATTTTGTCATTATTGTTTGTAGACATAAAATAGTACCCACACGACCTAAATTATTCTATGTTGAAGTAATGTTGGAAAATTCAATCTTTTTATTAAATTTAGCATCTATTCTAGATGAAATTGAAAAGCCAGACTAGTCCCTAATCCCCTCCGCACGTGCCGCGACAACCGGTGTGGTGGTTTTCCTTAGACCTCCACCTTCGCCTTGTCGCTCTAATTAGAAGAAAGGAAACTCCTAGCCATGTCGGTGAGTATTCAAATTTCTCCTCTCTCCCCCTCATCAATCTGCTAGTTTGTGGCTTACAATGAATCCATTGCTGATCGGTGCTCTACGATTCGCTACTACGTTAGTAGTAGATCTGTTCCTGCTTCATTTTCACCCAATCTCCGGTGCATAATTTGTCTTTGGTTTATTGATTTTGTTTGAGTTGTCCTGAATTAATTCATCTCCGGATTTAGGTTGACTCACGCTCTTTCATCATTTCTTCATTTTTTAAATCTTGTAAAACCCTATTTCGAAAGCAAAGATTGCTTTTTTGGATTGGTTATTAGGTCCACAGATACCAGATTCATGCTTTCTTTTCCTTTTTTGTTCTCTTTACAAAGTAGTTCTCTACATGTGCATCTCAACTTGTATTATATTTTATACGGTTGGCGTTAATGGGCATCTCTTGACTGCAATATAACTACCAGCTTTTCTACCACTTCTCTGATTGTGCTTTAAGTAGAATAATTCAAGTACATTTTGATCTTTTATCTTGATATAGGCAGCTTACTTAAAGGGAAGGTTCTGATGATTATGACACAATTTCATTTGCTTTCATTTTTCTTTTAAAAAAAAGTTTATTAACTTTTACTTTGAACTTGGCTCTTAAGGAGCTTGTGGAAAACTAGGAACTGAATTTATAACACCAGATATAAATTTTGCTTTTCTATTTGGAAATTTCTGTGGATTTGGCTTTACCCGGGCCTCAATTCAGTTCAATGAATTTAGCAGTGAAGAAAGAGAAGGGTCGATCTGATGACCAACCTAACTGTTTATTTTGTGATTGAGATTTGAATTATAAAGATTTCTACTTATCAGAGCAGACTGAAATGAAGCTAAAAGAAAAGAGTTCATAGTAGAGATTGAGGTACCCAAATTGGTTACAAATATGCAAAACAAGTTTAGCTTTCAGGTTCACAGACCCATACTGAAATTTCAGTCTTAAAAAAGCTACATAAGATACTATTTCCAAGAGCATTAATGCTAACATTTGGATTCTTAGACGGTTGGTATCATTGTTAATTTGTATTGTCCTACTATACCTTTATTCTTGTTGCAGGTAAAAACAGTCAAAGTCAGTAACGTTTCCCTCGGAGCAAGTCAAAGAGACCTCAAGGAGTTCTTTTCTTTTTCTGGTGATATTGAATATGTTGAGGTTAAAAGGTATTGTCCTGTTGAGCTCTTAAATATACCATCTCCCCTTCTGTTATTGATATTGTTATACAATTGTTTTGCTATATTTACCCAGGGACAATGAGCAGACTCAAACTGCATATGTTACCTTCAAAGATTCTCAAGGAGCAGCTACCGCTGTTCTTCTCTCAGTAAGTAATATCTTTGTCCATTTTGTATAGCTATGTATCCTGTTATACTTTTCTTTGGTGTTCATATGGGTCTGCTTCATCATCCCATGATTGACCAGTTTGTTTTTCTCAGAAAGGAAATAGCCATAGAATCATTCTACCTTTATTAATAGTGCTCTCACATATCTACTTCAAAACTTATTAGAAACGTTGTATCATTCTTCTTTGATAGATTTTGAGCGATAGAGCCAACAAAAGTATTTGATGAATCACACAAGAATTCACCACGTTTACTCAAGGATTAGTTTTTCATCTTCTATTTATTACTCAGTGTTAAAATGAGGATGGTTATTAATATTCTTTTTGTGTACTGTAGGGTTGTCCTTGAGATCTGGGCATGCTTATTAGCACTACATTTTTACATCTTTGCTTCACTACTTATTAGAGAATTGCAAAGTGATCTATTACTTGTAATTAATCACCAAATTTTTTTTTTCTAAATAAGTATTTTGGCGCGTGTAATGATCACAGATTTTAGTTTTCAGGAAAATTAATCTTTCAAGTTAATTATTTTGGCTAGCATTTATTGTTTAACTAGATAATTTTCCACAAGTGATCCTTGTCCTGGTCTCATAAATCAACCAATGTCAGTGATACCTAACCTATAGTGCGGGCAATGTTGAACACTGAGAGAAAGTATATGTATGTCGTGTGGATATGTTATTGCAAGAAGCTTTTGTAGGACATGTACTAAGTCTAAACACATAAAGTTGACGCTTTAAATAGATCTTGTTTTATGGCCACTTATTCATTCTCTATATTTTTGTGAAATTGTAAACTGGAGAGGGATAGTCATCAAAGTAATCATATTCATGAAAATTTTGGAATTTTATAATTGGTTAATAATCAATGCCCTATATTGCAGTTTTTGGGTATTTATTTTTATGCAAATATGGTATTCAAGTTTCACTCACAATTTTATTTCATGTCAGGGAGCAACGATAGTTGACCTTACTGTCACTGTGACCCTGGATCCAGATTACCAGTTGCCACCTGATGCTTTGACTCCACCTGTAAGAAAGTTGCAAGAATTTCTGTTGTTAAGCATGCTAGGATTTCACTGATTTCACAGTTTGCCGAAATCTCAGCAGGAAACTGTTAATAAAAACCTTGATCGCGGTGAATCTGCTTTGAGAAAGGCAGAGGACGTGGTGAGTAGTATGCTTGCAAAGGGGTTCATCTTAGGCAAAGATGCGGTTAATAAAGCCAAGACTTTTGATGAGAAGCATCAGTTGACGTCAACTGCCTCTGCTAAAGTGGCATCTCTCGATAAAAGAATAGGGTTCAGTGAGAAGGTAAGTGCTGGAACGGCTGCAGTGAGTGACAAAGTACGGGAAGTGGATCAGAAATTTCAGGTAACAGAGAAAACCAAATCGGCATTTGCAGCCGCTGAGCAAAAAGTCAGTGATGCAGGATCTGCCATAATGAAGAACCGATATGTGTTCACTGGGGCTGCTTGGGTTACAGATGCTTTCAGTAAAGTTGCAAAGGCCGCTGGGGAAGTAGGGCAGAAGGCGAAAGAAAAAGTGGGAGTGAGTGAAGAGGAACAAAAGAGAAAAATGGTGGATGATTTTGCAAAGATTCACCTCTCGGAGTCACCAAAAGCAGCTGGTGCAAGTGAGCAGCCGGCTTCAAGTCCTCCCCCTGCTCAGGGTTTGATCCTTTGATACGCTGCTGTAAATTATTTTCATCTGAACCTTTGCATTTCTCTTGATTTGTTCGCTGGAAGTCTAGCAGAATGGAGCAACGATCTGTGTAGGACTGAATTCCCCTCATATTAGGGATTATCATTCCATGTAACTCGTGTTTCCTCAAAATTTTAAGGGTCCAATACACAATACATTGACTTCAACAGGGTCTCATGAATTTTCGTTTTACATATGTGGCTTGTGATCGTTATTTCTACGCAAATAATTTTAGATCCATAAGGCCAGTTGCCCTTGCACCCCAAGAACTATGGACATATCTTACCTTTGTTTACCTATTTTTTGTTCTCTCAGCAAACACCTTGGTAGGTCTCGCTTCTACCCTCACCACGCACTATCGTTTAGGTATATATGCTTTACTTGGTTAATCAAAAGGTTAATGGATACCTTTAATCAATTTGGTTTCTACAGTTTTGTTGATATCATACTTAAAAAGACTAATTAAGGTCTCAATATGGTTTCTACGGTTTTATAAAGTTTAAATAAGTTTTTAATATTGTTGATATCGTACTTTTAAGGTCTTAATTTAGCGTCGTATAAATAATATTTTTTTTTTACGCTGAAAAATTAAGCAGATATAATTGAAATTGTAATATTTCAAGTTATTATACATTAAATTTTCAATTGCATAATCAAATTAACTTGTATTTACTTGATCTTTTTTTTGACGTAACAAGAAATGAAATAGATTGGCTTCTAGAAATCATACCTGGGTCATGTTGTCGTGTTTGGATGGAATGGGTAAATGTTCCAACAACTCATAGTAGACCTAATATTATCAATTGATTTGTGATGATCTCTTTGATTCCTACCTTTGGAAAAGAAAACATAATCACTATTTTATGTTTTATTATTATTTTAAAATAGGCGCTAGAAAGAGGCAGTCAACATCAACTCCCTCATCAGTCATGCTTTTGCATGTCTACTTTAGAAAACTTCTTATTTAGATAATTACAATAATCAGAATTTGGTCCACAGGGAACCAACCATCCAATGCGTCAATTAGGTTTGTTTGCTTCCTTATGCTCTCCAAAGGGAAGGAACAGATACGAAAAAGGCAAAACATATTCCATCATCCAACATTTCCTGGTTAATGTTATCATTACCTTAAAGTATTCTTGGAAATTAGATGTTTTATACTTTTCTTTATTCCCTCTGCGTACGTTATCGCCTCCCCCTAACATTTGTCTCGTTGAGTGTTTGTGTCTCTTCCTTATTAGTAATGCTTGGAACTTAAGGTTCAAACTCTCTCTTTCCATCCATGTTCAAACACTGTGTTTGTCTTTATTCTTACGCATACATGACAATTGTAACGATAAGTACCTAATTAGGACTTTTAGCTAACGGATAAAGAGCCAATTGTGTTTGGATAATGTTTTTGATCTTCCGTTTAGGTCATATACGTATTGACGTTTGTTTCTCTCTTTGTTGCTCCTGATTAGGCTGCGGCATGGCCAATTGTTGGGAGTGCAAGCCGTCGTCGTCACAATCCCAAAAGCGACGCTGATTAAAACCAACCATCCACGCGGCAGTGACACATGTCATCATGGAATAGCACGTGATCGTGCGCATTTGCCTAGTGTCGAGAGTTATGCTGCTCTCACCAACCAGTTAGTCAAAAGCACACCGACAGTTACATGACCCTAATTTCAGGGCCTCATACAAGACGTGGCCCTACGTTGTCTCTTGTACAATCACTTAGTTTTGTTCCCAAAGGAAATGATTTAACTTATTTTATAGCTAATATGTTCAGCTGCAGAACCCTTTGGTCGAGTTAAATTCTAAGGAATTAACCAGGAAAAGAAAACTAAACAAGAATCTAGTCTGCGTTAGAAATTCATCTTTTCGAATTTTGTCAATCCCTCGACCTGAAGCACCACCACGAACATATTCCAATCGAAACCAGCTACGTGCATATTTGGTGGATTTTTAGGTCAATTACTACTTTTTTATCACAAGAGTCCTTAAAAAAAATGTTTGTTTGGAAAATATAAAAATACTTTTTTAATAAAAATGACTTTTTTACTATCAAAATATAATTTTTAAAAAACTCAAATTTGAAGTTTCTCAAAAAAAACATTTTCTAGATAAATTGTTCAGAGCCTATTTTTAGTTCTTATATTTTACACATAATTCCTATAATACTTACA
>JANZLF010000005.1:13113593-13127385 GCA_026546835.1 Erythroxylum foetidum | reverse complement strand
AAATCAGCATATACATTTCTATTTGACATTCAACCTTAATGCATATGATTTCTCACATTTAATATCATTATGACATTTACCAAATACCTCTCTTGCTTTTGCATCATATATCATATGAATCACCATAATTCATCCTAAGGGTTTCTCAACTCATCATCCATACATGATTTTCATTCTAATATTATAGTCATCTATAACACAAATTACATACAAAACACTCATTTCATTCCATCTATTATTTCTAAATTTCACTTCAAGGTTCGGGGTCCAACACTTCATCAATATAATGGAACTAGGATGGGCAAAAAACAAATGCGTCAAGTAACCATTTTCATCATGTTCAATACTATATATAAAGCCACCTTGACCCAATTCCTCCAATAAAGCTTGGATTTTCGAACGCCCCCCAAACTTTCTTTTATAATTTTAGCCTTTGTGTTATAAAGAGTGCGAGATATTGCACGAAGATTCGCGTGTCTTGACCTCAATGAAGTGATTATTTGCCTTGGAAGTGCACCCGCTGAAGTCATTTCTTTGATAAGCCTAACTTCTTCTCTTGAAAATCGACGAGCATAAGGGTGTGCCAACAAATCATTTGATGGCTCATGATTATGTGATATATTTTTGAACTCGATTCTCCAAGTACCATCAAGATTCATTTTTTCCCAAATCTCGAATGGACAATTTATTAGATGAGAAGCACTCTTTCTTTTTCTTTGCTCAATCGGTACATTAGTACCTCTATAAACTCCTTCCCTATCGCACCCAATAATAACATATTTATCCTTCTTGGATTTTCTAATTGTTGCCACATAACCTTGCGAAAAAGCTATACTTCGAACATTATCAAGCAACTCTTCCCGATTTGCATATACTTTTGTTGGAAGATCTAGCAATTCATTATTATCAATCAATTAAACAATTAAAATGCAATTGCAATTATCGAAGTATAAAATGACATGAATTCTAGTGGCTCAAGATAGTACCATAAATTATTGATGAAAAATAAATAAACACATGCCCATCTATTTATAACTATACAAAAGAAATAAACATATCTAATTAAATTAGATGGGTTCTTTCTTACCATCAAGAATGAAGTCCATTAAATAGTATTTCGGAGAAGCTCCATGTTCAATGTTCCTTTCTTGACTTGGACCCAGGCCGTATATCTCATGTGTCCTTGAATTTTCTTGTATATCAGATGGTTCTTCCATTGAATATAACAAAAGAAAAGAGTTTTGTTGTACTGGGCACCTATCGAAAAAGAAAGGGTTTGAAAGTGACTGAAGCTGTTTCTCGAATGAGTCTGGCAGGAGCTTTTTGGACTACTAATAAAGAAGGGCTCCATATCTTATAAAGGGTAAGATAGACAATTGATAAGTACCATATCATCCCAGAATTATGTTAGGGGCAATTTTGTCTGTTTGCATTTAAAACAATCTAGTGGGAGTGCTATTATAAATCAAAGGAGTGCTAATAGCGGCACCCCCTGAAACTGTACCTGGCTTAAGTTAAGTAGAGAGTAGTTTGAGAGTGAATGACTTAAAAATGTCTTCTTATAATTGAAATCTTTCTAGGACATCTCGTGGGTAACCAAAAAAAAATATTTTTAATTTGAGAAGCTTTCAAGTCTCAAGATTTCCAAAATAGAACAAGTCATTTCATTTCGTAACTGGCCAAAATTTTTAACAGAAAATAAATGTACAAACCTTTCTTCTTATTTACTCATTTTTAAAATACCTTCATTATTTAAAATCACTTTGTAACATTAACAATACTAATTTTTCTATATTTTTATTAAATTATTTTAACAAAAGTCACCACTAAGATCATGCCAAAATAATGATGCAAACTCTGTATTATAATTATTAATCAATCACATAACAACGATAAAAATTTATTAATAAACAAATATTTTAAATAAATTATATTTTAAATTCAATTCTTTATTACAATAGTTGCTAGAAATATTAAATATAATTTTTAATTTATTACAAAAATAACTCATGTTGTGACTTAGTTCTATCGTTTTTCTTTTATTCATATACCATTTTTTTCATCAACTCACTTCAATAAGCATTTTAACTAACTTTTTAAGACAAAATTATTTTATGTTTATGTTGTGGGCTAATATGGGATTTTTATTAAATTCAACAGGCATTTTTTCAGGCCTCTTTGCGATGCTTCTTCTTCCTCTTATCCTTGTATAGTTGTTGTTGCTCTTTTTTTTTTGGGTAGATCTATCACCATTTTATGGAAGTTCAATTGATTTATTTCACTAAATCTGAACTCTTGAGATTTTAACTATCTTATAGATCAAAAGAAGTGTATGTCACAAAATTTTAACCTTTTAAAAATTTGAAGATAAGTTTGAAGAAAGTACTTGGATAAGGCCAAAACACTCAACAACATAAGTCTTTTAGAGTTTAAATAACTTTCTTCAACTTCAGTTCTATTAAAGTTTGATTTTTAAAATTTGTTTAGGAATAGTATGTTAGATTATTTAATAGACCATGTCACTTATAGATTTTAGTCCAATAAACAAAGCCCAAGATAATGGTTATTGAGTCTTAAAGCCTTGATTTTAAATAGATCCAAGACCATTTCCCTCCCTCTTTTAAGAATATAACATGTGGTTGGTTGTATGATGTCTCTTAGAAAGTTATCAAAGTTGTTTCTAAATCATTGAAGAAACAAATCAAAGACGCAAAGAAGAGATAGAATCAATCCTTACAAAACTATCATGGATACAGGTACGAAAAAAATAAATCAATCCATAAATTGTCTTTCAATTGGTATCAGAGCCACGATGTTGCATTATTTGCTTTCTACCGTCATCAACTATTCTGTATCATTTTTGTATGGTTATTTTTTGCATTATAGCTCTTGTGCTTGGCTTTCTTTCTTACGAAATTCAAACTTTTTTGCCACCCATTTATCCGACTAGACATTAGAGCATCTAGAAGTTCATAAAATTCAAAATTTCTTTTGTGAAATCAACTCCAATTGTGTGTGTTTCTTAGTATGTGAAATTTGATTTACAAAGTTTAGTAAGTTTTGATAATGTTAATAATAATACGTATTTAACTTTTCAGTAAGGGCATTTACTTGGTTCTATTATTTATTTTAACTCCACACCATTCTCGTCACCATTACCGCCTACTTCACCTTTTAGTAGTGCTCCTAAGCCAAATGAAGGGGAAAAGAAGAGCAAGTCCAAAGTGTGGATCATTGTTAGTTTTTTTTGTAAGTTTATGTCTTTGATTGAAGATATTTGTCATTTAATATATGATACTATTATTTTATTTAATAATGGTACTTTTATCTTTATGTATTATGTTAATTATATTTGATATTGTAACACTAAAGGTAAAAATCTATGAAACGATTACTATGCAATTGAAATTATGATGAGATCATAATTTTGATATTTGTCTTTTTATTTATATATTATTTCTAAATTATTCATAATTGAATTTTCATCGAGATGAAATATAGATAGAATTTTAAAACTAGCACATGTGATATTTTATTCTTATGAATTAATCTTATAAATTAAAGTATGGAGATATTTAAATAAATATGTAAGTGTATATTTATTTAAATAAATTGATCTTATGAATTCTTATGAACAACTTGTAGTTGTTAGCTGGAGAAGAAAGTTTTTGTAGAATTTGGAATAATGTAAATTCAACTTTTTATTTATAAATAATATTTTTCAAGTTCTTTAATTAAAAAAATTGATAAAAAATTGTGGTTCTGCTTGATTTTGGCTGAACTGTGCGTTGCCGTTCTGATCCATGAATTTGCTGCTTGCTGCGATAAATTCGACATGAAGTCACCTGCAAAACAAAGAAGGCTCGTCGGGGGTTGTGTCCTGAATAGCCCCTCCGACACTCAAGTAAGGCTCTTTGTGAAGGTGAGGTTGATCAATGCAGAGAAAAACAACTAGGTCATGATTTCGTACCTCCATTATGGGAAAACTATACCTTATATATGGTTTTGCAGTTAGGTTTAGGTCTTTACGTGTTTGCATGGGAGACTTCCTTCTATGAATGGACCAAGGAGGACTTGGACCTTGGCATAAAACTGATCTATGAAGAATGGATCGATCGGTCTACGGGTCGTCTTAGGCCGACCCGACCAAATTGTAATATTATTTTTTCTGCAGATTCAATCATGATTAAATTTCAAACATTGTGTTAGATTACTGTTATCATTCTTAGTATTTTTATAAAAAAAAGTTAAAGCAGAGAAAAAAATCCAACGTGGAAAGAGTTAAAGGGCTGAAATACTTAAGTTGATGGAAAAAATGGAAGATAGAAAAAAGGACGAAACAAAAAGTTTACAATGAGTTTCGTATGGGATAATTATCTTTTGGAGTTTTTATTTTTATTTTAAAATATTATAATTGTAATTATTTCATTATAATGTGTGAGTTAATACGTAAAAATACCAAATTATATGTTAATTAAAATATAATTATTTTAACTGCAAAAGAAACAAATTACCAAGTTGAATATTTATTCGTGTTTTTGATAATTCTAATTAGTATTATAAAATAAGATAAAATTTACATGTTAAAATATAATATATCTGTTTATCAATTTAACCCCACATTTAAAGTTGGATCAATATGTATGTTAATCTAATTACTGAGATAAATGTGTTTTAATAAATTATCCCAACGCATAGAAATGTTAATTTAATTTCTGGGATCGTGTGGATGAATAATTGCCCCATCACCAGTGCTAAGAGTCTAAGACAAGGGCAAGAGATTAGGCCTGGCCTGACCCAGCAGCGGACAGAACCCAAACCAATGCCAAATATAATGGGCTTATACAAATTCGCCTACGCTTCAGATGTAACCGTTCAAACGCGACAAGTCAATGGCGACGATGGCCTCCAACCATCGGTGAGCTCAGAACTTACATAAACATATAACACAGCGGGTCCGTACTAGTCTGGAATATACTGGCGGCCCCAAAACCAGATTACTTTTCTTGCTTGTCGCCAACGAAATGCCATTTCTTTCGCTTACCCTCACTATAAAGAGACACTGGCTTGTGACATTAAACCGAACACCTTAAAGAACGTCTACGAGATTGTATTAAAAGTCAAGTCGAGGATGGTTCTATGGGAGATCACGGTGGCTACGGCCTATTTCTTAGGTCTGAAGCGCACTTATAGACTCGCTTTGAAGCTCCAGCGCAGGATTGTCAGCCCAAATCACCCTAAGATCCAAAACTTCCTTCGCAGGTTTTCCCCTTTTCACCATATCATTTGTTGTTACTTTTGATGGGTTTCCATAATCCATATCTGTGGTTCTTCCACAGATTTCAATTGTTCTAATTGAGGAATATAAAACGGCAATGTTAGATGTCATCCACATTTTCCTTATGTATCTGATTAGCGTGTGTAACAGTGATGGTATAAACTTAAACGGGGAAGATTGGTTGTAATATTCAACAAGGGTAATTACATGAAGCCTTACTGTTTTTCTCAAAGCCTCTATAGCTCCATAATTGGAATTTTGTGAGAGTGACCGAGCGTTTGATAAATATATATGTGCTTGCCTGATAATTGGGGTTGAAATGGAAAAGTATCATGTACCTCTGCAGCAGAGTTTAACATTGTATGAAATTTGTGATGGTCCCCTTTTAGTACTATATTTGATGTAGGCTTCAGAATCTTTTGTGCTATATTAACTAACTCGCGCACGAACTTGTTCTCCGACTTCACAGGAGAGAACAAGATCAGTTGGGTCAATATTGACAATATGTACTACTTTGCCTATATTGCTAAAGCTTCTGCATTGATATATCTGCAGAATAGAAAGGCAAAGGCAACTAAATTGACTATTATTGTCCAAAATCCAGAATTAGCAATTAGTAATTACTACTCACTGCTGGGCAACCACATGAATGAAAGTTGAGTGGGTATGGAGTGACTGATGCCTTATTTCTGCAGTGTAATTTTTCTCTAAATTTGATTAGTGTGGTTATCATACAAGTATGATGTCAGTGGGTTTAGGTCTTTACCTGGACTTCATTGTAGCATTTCTAATTGAAAATTTTAGTATTATAGGTGACTAAATGTTATTGTTTTCTTTTTTACTGACATGGTTTTATCATTATGCCAGTGGTCTATCCAGGCATTGAAGCTTCATATGTCATGGCGCATAGATTTTCATCAATTGCTAATAGTACTTCTGTTACTTGTATTTAGTATTTGTTCCTCGTGGTGTTGCGGATTTGAAGAACTCTTATGGCCATAAAAAAAGCTAAACACATCTTTTCCTTCTTACTTTTGTGTAGGCGAACCAGGGCCGTCTTTGATATTGCCCTTCAGGTTCACCATAATATACAAAAAAGAGACATAGAAGTTGGGCGGAATGTTGGGAACTGGATTCTGCGATGGCTGGACCGTATGAAACCTTCTGCCAATATACGGGGTACTTCAATGAATTCATCAAACAATGGTAGCTCAAATATGAACACGACAAAGCGGGTGATAGAGTCTTCCCATTTGAAAAATTCCGGGGGCATGCAGAGATCTGGGAACCAAGAATGTAAGAGGCACCTTTTTACCTCATCAAGAAATGTGTGGGGAAACGCCCTCCCTACCATTTCAATCATACGGCCGCCTAGACCAGCTGGCTCTGTTACTCAGTACAGGCACTTGAGCTTCTGGGGCCCCGAAATTTTGAGACCTGACTATGGAGTTGAGGGAGTAAGTGGGTTCAATGGATTTATTCGGAAGGACATAATGCAATATCTTCTGCAAAACTGAGTAGACAGACGGTTTCTGTTTGCATTTTACATGTGAATGCAAACAGTTGGATTTTGAGATCAAGTTTTCAAGAAATGAGTTTGAGAGTTGATATGCTCATGGTAGCATGCTGCCAACTTTTGAGCTGATATCCGGTTTTTTGATCCTGGTCCATGTGCATAATAAATGTCATATTTTGTATATTTTTCCAATATTCTTCTCACTGGAAGAATATATTGTAAATAATGTTCATTTTCCTTTGTTTAATAAGAAAGGGAATGTCTAGTATTTCATGATTGTTCCTATTTGTTGGGACTTGGAATTCAGCATGCTATTTTTCTGCTTCGTTTATATCCATTTTCTTCCCTTTTTTAAGTTTTATTTAATTTATATCGATATAATACTAGTCTAAAATTGTTACGAAGAGAACTTTACCAAGTTATCTGCCACGTCTTGAAGATGGGTCTACAGCAAAGTCACGTCTTGAAGATGGGTCTACAGCAAAGCATGGGCCGACAGCAGTTGGTGTAAAGTCAAGCCCAAGAATACAAAAAAGGCCTAGCAAAGGAGGAACATCAGACATGCATCCACATCCGGAAGAGCACAAACAAGGAAATATTCTAGAAGATAAATCCTAACAGATTTCTGTTGTAACAAATTACTCAACGTAGAGCTGCATGTGAAATATTTGTATATAATAGCCTTCATGTACAGAGTTCGATAGAGAGAGAATCAATACAAAAATACCAATTCGTTTTCATTTTCAAAAATCTCTTATTTTAAATTAATTTTAAAGGACTTGTAAAATATTAAAAATATAACATATGTTTAAATTAAAAATCTAATACAGGATTTCATCAATTTAAATTTTATATTACATATTTTTTAAAAGTTAAATGTATTTGATTAAATTTTAAAAAAATAAATGTTAATATCAGAATAACAATAAAGTTTAAATTGTTGGAGCGAGAAAAGAAAGTGAAGGTCAGTCTCGCTGGGGAAGTCCAATTATTTAGTAGTTATTGTAAGGCCCATCAACGCCTGTTAAGGGCTATGCCTAGGAACTCCATAGCAACGGCTCGCACAACAGGAATCGGACAAACAAGAACTGCAGAAGAAAATTTTGATAGGGTAAACAACTTCCATCCTTACTTCGCAAAAGGTACCAATTCTTTGTTTTCGATCTCTATGATTGGGGGTTGCTGTAATCATAGACTCAGAATCAGTTCCATATTAATTCTTAGGTCAAAGTTTGTAGGTGATACATTATGTTTGGAGTTTGATGTGAGGATAGGTTCCTTATTTTTTATTCATTTCCAGATTAGATTGCCATGGTGAAATTTGATTTTGAGTTTTATGACGATGTTTCTATTGCATACCATGTCGGACCTGGAACGAGTTACATGTCATTAATTTTCATGCCAATTTTCTGGTCAATGCAAAAATGGAAACCCTCATTCTTGTTTTTGTCATGAAAAGGACAGTTGCATACTGTAGTTTCTGCTTAAGGAGTCCATGAATTCTGGCGGAGCAGCAGTCCTTGCATTATGGAAAATTTCCTTGACCCTTCCTAGACATGATCTGTACTAGCTCTTGGACAAATTTCGAGCCTATAATCATAAAAATAATGCTCAAGTTATGACCTTGTTTCGTAGCTGTATTTTTTGTTCAAGTTTTTAGTTTAGTAATGGACTTGAATTACATTTGATGGTGTGCCCTTAAATCAGGCAAGAACCATTGTTTATAACGAGAAAATTGAAACAGAGGCTATATCCAGAATATTTTTGGAATATGTAGAGTCTATCAGTATACTTCTCCTATTCATCAAGTGCCCCTTTTTAGTTTTCCATGGAATCTGCAAAATTTGTGTTTGAGTTTGTTCCTCATCCTGCCGTGATCTCTTCTATTTCTTTTCACCTTTTCCTTTTTTCTATTTTTGACTTGCATCTCATCTATTTACTTTGTGCATATGAAGTTCCTCCTTTTAATTTTATGCCAGGAAATATTTTGGTAGTTATTGATCTATTGCCCTTATAACTGCCAGACAAGAGGCATGGAATTAGCAGACAGAGCTGTAGGATTTGTTTTATCGTTTATCAGCTTATCCATTTTCACCTATTACACTTTTTGGGTGATCATCCTGGTTAGTATCTTTCCATCAGACTGAATTCATGTATGCAATTAACTTTCTTCTTATATCTTTTATATTGTGGTAATTTTCAGCCTTTCGTAGACACTGATCACTTCATCCATCAGTTCTTTTTGCCACAAGAATATGCCATATTCATACCTGTATTTGCTGGTGTGGCACTACTCTGCTTCCTGTGCATGTTTATTGGATATGTAATGCTTAAATCCAAGAAGAAGAAGGCGTAATCTATAATAGCTTTCCATCTCCATACATTTCACACATGGTTATATCAATTTATTGAAAATTTTATTATTTTTATTTCGGTTCTGTGTCATCTATGTCATTGGTTCTGTAACTTTTAAAACTTGATTTTGGTATAAGAATCTTGTAAATGATATTAGATTCTAACCAATAAGTCTTAATTAGTTCTTATTTCTTTGTTTTTATTTCACTCATTTCCCCACGCTTCTCTATATAGCTGCAGAACATTAACTTCCCCTTCAACCTTGGATCATTTAAAGGTAAATTATATTTGCAGCTTGAATTTATTGTACAATAGAAAAGAGATGTAGGCAACAAACTAAAATTGAGCTGAACAAGATTCTGCAAATTTGACATGGTTTAACAATATATGCATATGTGTGCATTCTTTATAATGGAAGGCAATCATATCGGTTTACAAAATCATTGCTCCCGTCTTTTACAATTCTCATGCATTGGAATAAACAAGATACCTTATTGTACTGTTAGCTGCAGTTACATGAGCAAAGCCATTTCCCTCATTCTAGTCTAGAACTGATATTGGACAAAGTACTTGTTAGTTAAATTGTGTGCTTATTGTCCAATTTTCATGGTTTTGGTGGATGCAAAGGAAATTGTCATCAACTTCCCGCTATTTATCTTTAGTAAACGCTTGTCATCCTTGTGGTTGGCTTTTGATAATTTCCATGAGCAACTTTCGTGGATATTGTGGTATTCATGATTTTTTGGGTGCGAACCCCTCCGAGTAATTTCCATAATGTTGAGTTTCTGTCTGGCCTTTTTGCCCCATTTAGCTATGTACTCTTTATCGATCCATCTTTTCGGCTGTGACAAACAAGTCACTTAACTAACGATATTCAGTCTAGAAAACAATTGTCCTGAAAACTTTTGTGTATGAATGACACAAATTATAGCTACTAAGCACATAAATCTTTCTGATATAAATACTTCTCAATGCTACCACCCAGGCTGTGATAGATATGGTATAATTGAGTCCTTGGAGCACATTCTTACGAATTTTACGTACGGAATGAACCCAAGAGAGTTCCATGATGAACTGATGGTTGTATGTCGTATCTTTACCATTTTACTCAAAACAGTTTCCTTTGTGGGATGAGAACATTGCCTAATTGGAGCCTAACCTCGGTTGGATATTCGCAGCATGTCGGAAGAATACAAGCTATTTAACTTCTTATCGGGACTTCATTCTTGGGTAAAAATTGAACTACAAAGTTAAGGTGTTCAAGACCTGTCAAGTGCCATTGTAGCTGCTGATTGGTTGGTGGATTTACGATTGAATAAAGACAAGAAAAAAGTTTCCAACAATTGTGGGAATGGAAAAGTTGTTGGAGAAAATTTCGTGGCGCAAAATGAGAAAGGTTAAAATGTTCAAACCACTCAAAATTCTGCTTAACGAAATGTTAGTTGTCTTATATGCAGCGGATTGTATTATGCAAGGGAATGTCTTGAAAACGAAGTTGAATGCATTGCTGGCCGAGGAGGAGAACATTAGTGAAATAGCAATTATCAATCCATTGGTGATGGAAAAGACACCTAGAAGTGGGACTTCTAGGACCTTTTGATGAGTAAATATGATGAGTGTACATCAAAGGAAGTCAAGAGGGGCTCGTGTAAGCTTCTTTCGGTGGTGATAAGGGGCTACAAACAGATTTGTAGTCCCATCTTTGATTTTTTCGTCAGTAGCAAATAGGTTTGCTGTCTATTGAAGTTTACAAATTGGTAGCAGGGGCTGCCACCACAAAATCTTGACTAAACAGCATGCAAGGGTGCGTCATTTGGGTATATATATAGACTTTTGTAGGACAAAAGGTGTCGAATAGGCCAGCTTTGGGACCAAGTAGCCATAGCTAAACATGTTGGACAGATTTCTTTTAATGGGGGAGGTTACAGACTTTGTTTCGGTACTTGATAAACACCAATATTGCACAACTTTGGTAACATGATGGTGGCGTGTCTTGGCAAGTTGTAATGTCCCTTTGATGATATGTAGTCACAAACCATATATTATGTAGGCTGAAATTATTTAAGGTACGTTGGAAAAGAGAATTGCGTTAGTGGACAGCCTTGAGCTTTGATTGGCTACCTGGAAATGTGTTTCGTGCTACAACTCAGCATGGTGTGTTGGATTTAATTGCACGGCTTCAACATACATGGACACTACTGAAGTGAAGTATCATGTCGTTTAATTATTGGACAGTTTCATTTAAACTGTCTAAACCACTTGTAATTATCTCAACTGTTTAGTGTCTTATCTGATAAGTAGTTAACGCTTGGCGGATATAATAAATATGTTGTAAATCCACCAGACCTGTGGGCGTGTTATGTCTCTATAATCTATAATCTTGGAAAGATGAGAAGTGCACTAAATCTTTCGTAACGGTAAGTAAATTAGGTGTGAAATTCACATCTCCGGTGTCATAGTAAAAAGGTAATTAAACTATTTTCAATTTAAATCTAACAATAATTTTAATTGGGATATAAGAGTAATAAAAAGTTCAAAATTAATTAATAGTAAACTCGGTGTAAAATTCACATCTCTTTTATAATACTTTTTATATGAAAAGTCATAATTTACCCTCTTTGATTTTGATGTCTTTATCAAGAATAAATTCACAATTTAAGATCCCTTTCTTTTTTTTTAACGTAAAATTGGACCAAAAGTTTGGAGGAGTCACTTGTTATTAACGCCCCTAATATTAGCACTACTCCTCCTAATCCCACATCATATTAGTAGATGTTTATTTTGATTTTATTTGTAACGTCCCAAGTCCAACCATAACTCTTAATTTGGTCATAAAAGAACCACACCACATGTTTAAAAATAATTGATTAGGAGTTGAAAAATAACTCATTTCCTTTTTGATACGCAATTTTATATTCATCTCCAATATAAGATGTCACATACGACCATAATATATGCATAATTTTTTTCTCTTAGTTGTTGAGTTTTGCCTCCTTTTAATAAGTTTTAGGAAGGTGCAGAGTGAAGTTTGGGATGGAAATATATAAATTTGGAAGGAATTCATTATGACATCGATTTACTGAAGGTGGCATCCTTTTTTTTTAAAGGAACTAGTTTTTTTTTTTGTTACAAAAGAAGACAAAATCAAAAGAAACTAACTAAATCACGGCACGACAGTCTGTCGTTCCCAATCAATCCCTGTGCAGCAGCGCCAGAGAGAGAATTGGAGGGTCCTGAAGTATGTGGGTGCTTGGGCTCGCCATCCCTGCAAGGTGTGCCAGGTGATCCGCGCATTGGTTCCCTTCACGGAGCACGTGCGTGAGCTGCACCTCCCAATCTCACAGTAGAAGATCTCGGGTACCTGACAACAAAAAATGAGGAACATCAATAGCGGAAGAAGAAGACGAGAGAAGGTTGATAACTTCCAGGGAATCCACTTCTAAGATGACACGGTGATAGCCGAGTGACCATGCCAGAGTGAGACCCGAGTGGACTTTCCAAAATTCGGCGAGGACAGGGGAGCCGCTGCCATTCTACTGAAGAAAACCTCCACACCACCGACCATGATAGTCGCGAATAAGGCCTCCAGCAGAAGCGAGGCTACGTCCATGATAAAAGGCGTCGTCCGTGTTAACTTTGACCCAGTTCTCAGGTGGAGGCTTCCACTCCACCCGAGTAGTGCCCAGAATGCCCTGGTGAGGGTAGACACAACCCTCCACTGCTCTGGCCCGATCGATCCATTGCACATACTCCAGAATCACCTGATGCCCATCCGTCGGTCAAGTGAACTCGTCATCAAACAAACTTTTGTTGCGCCAAGTCCAAAACATCCAGCACGCGGTACCAAAAATAATGGCTCAGGTGTCTACTCGACCGTGGCCTTGCGGCAGAAGGTTCAAGTGCACCCAATCCTCCACCGCCTGATGAAAGAAAGCGGGATCAGCCGCTGCCGGGGAAAGGAACGCCAGACTTGGGAGACCCGAGGACAGTCAAGAAGTACATGAAGAATGGACTCTTCCTGCCCACAAACAGGGCAGCTGCTGTCGACCGCAATGTGACGTGACACTCGTTGCTGGTTGGTGAGGAACTAGTTGATCAGTGGTCATAACATGTTATTTTTAAAAAGCCAAACGGTCAACCTTAAATTTCAATGATGACATTGTTACTAAGACCTCCCCTTTAGCACCTAGTCATCAGTCGAGATCAACATTTTGGATACCATTTTGTATCGGCTAGCACATATCGTACAGGATTAAAACTGATATGAAATAAAAGGTCAGTTATATCGAATTTAAATATCGATCAGTACTAGACGATATTTAAAATATCGGCCAGTAATGAAAATTTTAAAACATATGGAGACTTTTTTGCAAAATTTTTAAAAAATTTAAACTTTCCCTCTCTTCTCTTTTTTTCAAAGTTTTTTTAATAAGTTATTTTATTTATTTCAACTTTTATAATTATTGTGAATTTTTAATTTATGTTTTTAAAATAAACATAAATATTTTTATTATTAATAATTATTATAAATTAAATAAAATTTAAAAATAAATTATTTTTATTTAAATTTATTTTAAATTTTATATAATATTTATTGAGAAGTATTAATAAAAATATTTTATCTTTTAAAATAAATAATTTAA
>JANZLF010000005.1:13097727-13112102 GCA_026546835.1 Erythroxylum foetidum | reverse complement strand
CAATTGGTCTTGCTTCTTCCTCTAATTGCCTCACTTCACCTTCATCAAACACAATAATCCCAATTTAACATAAGATATTAAAATTGGAAATTTTAAGGAAAGGAAAATCAAGAATTAGAACCTACCTAACCTTACCCTTGCCTTTC
The DNA here is from genome assembly GCA_026546835.1 of Erythroxylum foetidum. Lineage (NCBI taxonomy): Eukaryota > Viridiplantae > Streptophyta > Magnoliopsida > Malpighiales > Erythroxylaceae > Erythroxylum > Erythroxylum foetidum. The sequence continues at coordinate 13,111,956 of JANZLF010000005.1, read as the reverse complement.
CTAAACTATTTAAACCAAAAACCCATCAAGAATCTCCAAAAATTTCGAAATTCTCTTACCTTAGAAGATACCCACGAATTTGGATTTTGCTTATAATGGAAGCTTAAACTCTTTCTCTTCCTTTTCTTCTTAAAGAAACTCTCCAATCTTCCTTTCTAAGGTAAGATACACCAAAGCCCTAACCGTTTTCCTCTTCTTCTTCTTCTTCTTCTTCTCTTGGCCGAAAGTCTCCTCTTTTCTCCTTTCTTTGTAGTTTCGTAGCTTTCACTCTTAAGGGACTTAACAATTTACTTCTTAACTTAAAACCTAAGCTCTCAAAACTACGTAGTTTCATTAAGTCTCTTCTTATAAGTAAATTTCTTCCTCTTGTCTTCTCACATACGGCTACAAGCTTCCTTCCTTCCTTAATTCCTCAAAATTTCGTGACTCCCATACACTTCCTACGACCCTAGCCCATTTGCTTTCATTCTCCTTTCTTAAGTGGAATTAAAAAGACTATATTGCCCCTCCTACAAGCCCTAAGCCTTAATAACATTAGTAGACTTCCTAAAATGCCCTTACACCATCTTATTCTTTTTATTTCTAATAACTTATCAAACTTCTCATTTTAACTAAGTCCCTTCAATTTATTCCATTAATTAAGCACTAAAAACCCAAAATTATTCTAACAAAAAGGAAATATCAATCTAAACCTCAAAATAAAATAAACATGCTTATTTACTAAGAAAAAGAAATCGGGGCCCAACAAATTGCAACATAATAATCTATCTAAAAGAGCTTTGTTCATCATTTTCAACTAAGTTGATGGTATACAGTGGTTTAGTAAACATTGAGGATTCCATACACCAACTAAAACATCATAACTTGTAAGGAATCGTGGGAAGAGGTGTTGTAACTATATTTAGCCTAATGAATCCACTTAACCAATTTGTTCGGTTTATCCTTAGTAAAGCAATGGAGGTTACATTTGTATAGTATGACTAACAACTTTTATTTGACCATTGAATTAAAGATGATATATTGAAGAGAAGGCCAATTTTGTGCCTGATAGATGGAATAATTCCTTTTAAAAGATATTAATGAAAACTTTATCTCTATTAGAAACAATGATCACAAACAATATGTGGAAACAAAATATTTCTGTAAAATACATATGCTACAAATATTGCAGTAAAAGGATGAGCAACTGGGATAAAGGATGTATATTTGAAAAAATAGTCAACCATCACTGGAAGAACCAATTTCCCTTAAACTTTAGTTAAACCTTCAACAAAATATAATGAAACATCTATCTAGATTTTCTTCGGTACTTGAGAGGTTATAAGAACTTGCGAGATGCAAACTTCCTAACTAAGGATGACAAAAATGGTTGCTTCCCAAAATGTCAGGCCTGAGGCCCTATTGTGTAAACTGAATAAAACGATGTTATTTTAAGCAATAAACAGTTAAATAGATGAAGAAAAACAACATCGTTTTACTTCTGATACAAAACAAGTCGTTTTGCACTACTTTTTCTCATTAAGCAAAATAACGTCATTTTGCTTTAGGTTTATCTCTTCCTCTTCAACTTTCCCTTTTTTTTTCTCACCATCACCACCATTTATTCTTTGATTTTCACTCAATTCTCTCTCTCTCTCTCACTAGTCACTACTGTGGATGCCCCTTTGTCGTGCCAGTCTCTAATTGTCACCTAACCCACCCCTTTCCCCCTCTAGCCGCAGTAGCAGTCCTTGCCCCCTTCTCCTGGAACCGATATATTGTTTGATTATTCTTCATGTTTAACGTTTTATCTAATTTAATTACTTAACATTAATGAAAGTTTCATCTGGTAGTTGAGCTTCGGGGTTCTTAGTCAATCGTTTGTTTAATGGAAATTGACTTAAATGTTACATGAATTAGCCAATTTCTTTACTTGGTTTTTCCTGGATTCTTTCATTATATTATCACGTAACTTGTCGTACACATATCTTTACAAGGTAATCTATTCATTCAATTTCTCAAGAAAAAAAATCATACACTTATAACATCCCCTTTCTGCTGAAGTTAGAGGTAGAAAGTAACAAATACCATTACTCATCAACCTCATTATTGCCTTTAAATTGGAAAATATGATTGATAAGCCAAAGCTGCAAATTACTTTCATCCTAAATTTATCCAATATTTACTTATTTTCCAGTTAATTTGCAGAAGCAATTAGTAATCAAGGCAGTTTTTGCTTCTATTCAACTTCACATTGTTGCTTTAGTACTATGTGTAAGATAAATAATGCATTATCTTATTGGATTCTTGATTCCAATAAAGTTATTTGGGTTATGGCAAAGCAAATGATGGAGAAGCTGAATTCTTATTGGTCTATGGTTGGGCATATTATTGTAGTTGAGACATAAGATAGAGGATGTTACTTTTATATATAATATGTTATAAGGTGATCGAGCCCAAGAGCATATAGATGTCATTAGACAATTATGGTATTAATTGTTTAATGATTATCAACTCAAAATGGAAAAAATTTATGATCAAGATCACAGTAGTTTAGGTTGATCAACTCCAGCATTAGTTTTAAGTTCAAGTTTATCTTTTAAGAGCAGTTTGTTACTTTCAATTTCAAAATTTATAAAAGAAAAAAGGATTAGGACTTTGTGCAATATTATGTAATTAAATAAATATTTGACAGAAGATTATATAGCCGAAGTTGAAGGTGTGAAGTTTGATGTATTATTGTGGTGGAAGAATTGTGAAAATAATTTTTCGATCATGTAAGTAATTGCACGAGACTTATTAGCAATTTCATCATCCAGCATTGCTTCAGAGTCTGTATTTGGCACTAGGGTTAGGTTACTAGTCCTCATTGTGTTTGACTTCATCTTTGCTACGAAAGCCCTTATCTATGCCCAAATTGGTTAGATGATGAAGGTATTGAGGGTAAATTCTTTTCATTTTGCTATATCAATTTCATCTATTTTTGTATCATTTTACCTAATATTTTTTTAATTTGTATATTAATACAACCATAGTATTAATGTGGAGGTGACTAGTCGTAAACATCAATCAAGTGAACAACATTTTGGTAAAATATTTAAAGATAATGGTATATTAATTATTACTGTGTTCTTAACATTCCTTCAATTTTAATATTACATTACTAAATATAATGTTTGTAAATACAAATGAAGTAATGGAAATTCTTGACGATCTTAACTACAACGATTAGCTGCTCTCTTCAATTATCTAGTCTCTACTCTTTCTAGTCTCCAGTCTCTATTATGATTTTATCTTTTTTTTTTGTAAATTGCATCATTTTATGTAAAATGGTTTGCATAGTCATTTTTTAAGATTAAGATTATTATAATTAACGAATTCGGTTTTATCTTTTTCATTTTATCAATATATGTAAGTTTTTATATATTTATTCATTATAAAATCTTAAAATTTCTTAATCAATTGAAATTCGTAACTATAATTAATAGAATGGTCACTTTGATTATAATCTTTTTCTTTCAATTCCTATAGTCACATCCTCCTTTATTAATGATTTTGGTTTCATTTTATTCATTCTAACACTATATGTAAGCTTTTATGTATTTATTCATTATAAAATCTAAAATTTTCTTAATTAATTGAAATTCGTATCTATAATCAAAATTCATCACTTTAATTATTTTTGTTTTATTTTTTATAATCATATCCTCCTTCATTAAAGAATTTTGTTTCATCATATTCATTTTATCCCTATATGTAAGTTCTTATATATTTATTTACATAAAATCCTAAATTTTCTTAATCAATTGAAATTTGTAAATATAATTAATTGAATTCATCAGTTCAATTGTAATCTTTTCTATTTCATTTCTTATAATCATATCCTTCTTCATTAATGAATTTATTTTCATCTTATTTATTTTATCACTATATATTAGTTTAATATATTCAATTATTATAAACTCTCAAATTTTCTTAATTAATTGAAATTCGTAACTATAATTAATTGAACTCATCACTTCAATTATAATCTTTTTCCTTCATTTCCTATAATTATATCCTCCTTAATTAATGAATTTTGTTGTATCTTATTCATTTTTATCAATATATGTAAGTTTTTATATATTCATTCATTATAAAATCTTAAATTTTCTTTATCAATTGAAATTTGCAACTATAATTAATTGAATTAATCACTTGAAATATAATCTTTTTCTTTCATTTTATATAATCATATCCTCCTTCGTTAATGAATTTAATTTCTTCTTATTCATTTTACCACTATATGTAAGTTTTTATATATTCATTCATTACAAAATCTCAATTTTTTATTTTATTAATCAATTGAGATTTGTAACTGTAATTAATTGAATTTATCACTTTAATTTTAATCTTTTTCTTTCACTACCTATAATTTTATCCTTAATTATTACTTAGTTTAATTTTAAAATAATTTAAAAAAAACTTTCAAGTTTCGAGCCTATTAAGTCTAATGGAGCTCAGCTTTGGACTTTACAAATTTGGCCTAATTAGGCCTCGGGCTGGGTCCGGACCATTTTTCTTCTAGCCTGGCTCGATCCATTGTCATTTATTTCGCCAACACACCAAATAACTCCACTACTACTAATTCCATCCCCTCTTAAAAGAAATTTCCATGCATCCTCTGTAATGTTTTTATAATCCCCTCATTAGCTATATCATGAATATCTAAAAGAATGTTGCATTAGAGAAGTGGACAATAAGTAAACCTTTCCTCAAAAGAGTATCAATATCAACCCATCCTTTAGTGGCCACTTACATTTAGATTATTCTTTTTCAATTTTGTTAATATATCTCTATCAAATTCCCTAACGTGACTACCTCTTTTTGAAAAGATGTTTTCCATGGATGAGATACAGGGAAGAGTTGACCATCCATGTCATTTTGTGAGAAAAGGGCATTAACATTTCAGTTAAGTCTCCCTGCTATGTATTTTTACCCTAAAATGAAAGTCCATTAGTTTACTTATCCAATATTATTAAAGAGAAGTATTCAACCTTTATTCCAACAAAAACTTGAAGTTGTAATGATTGGTCTGTATGAGGAAATGTCTACCCAAGAAATACGACCTCCAAGCGCTCTACAACTTTGGTGAGGTCGATTAACTCCCTTTTATAGCCTATGAGTTTATAATGACAATCGATCAACTTTCTTTTAAATAATGCAATTAGGTAGCCTTATTATTGCAGAACCACCCTGATGCATCACACTCTACCACAAACTCTTCCTCATAATTAGGAAACCTCATAATTAGGAAACCTCAAAATTAGAGCTTCTAAGAAAACTTTCTTTAAAGTTTTGAAGCCTAAATGTATTTGTCCATTCTGATGATAATATTTCTTTTTGGGCAAGCTTATAAGGAATACCATAAATTATCAATAATCTTTTATGAATTTCCTATAGTATCATACTAACTCTTCTATTGGGGACAAACTAATCCACTATTAGCTTAAATTTGGTCACATTTTCATCCACGCCTTCGCTATGAATCATATGACCCAAGTATGTTACTTGAACCACTTCAAATGTGCAGTTAGACCTTTTAAGAAAAGATGGTGAGCTTGAAGCAAATCACAAACCAAACGCATGTTATATGTAATTAATCCAAGTTTTACTATAGATTAAAATAATATTAAAGAAGACTAAGACAAATTTACGCAAATAACGTTGAAATATTTCATTCATCAGACTTTGAAAAGCAAAGGAAGCATTAATTAAACCAAAAGTTATTACCGAAAATTTGAATTTTCTATGAATTATACTAAAAGTGGTCTTCTCCACATTGTAAGGATCTATTCTTATTTTATACTATCATAAAGTAAGATTAATCTTTGTAAAATATTTTACTACTTGAAACTCATCAAGTGTTTCATCCACAACTGGCATCGAGAACTTGTCCTTAATTTTACAAGCATTAAGCTCCTAGGAGTCAACACAAAACCACTATGACATATCATGCTTCTTCACCAATAAGACTAGTGAAGAAAAAGGAGACCTTTTTGACCTTATCATCATTTGTTATAACATTTTTTCACATTGCTGCTTATTTCATCTTTATAAAGATGTGGGTAGCAATATGGTCACCTGACCACCAATCTTATTCTTCATAGATGGAGAATTATGGTCATAATTTAGGCTCAAAGGTAACCCTAATGGTTCCTCAAATACATTTATTAATAAACTAACATTTTATTTAAGGCTACAAAAGCTAAATGCTGCCCTTGTAATAATGTCACTCTAAGTTCTATATTGGAAGTATAACCTTTACATTCTACCTTCTTCACCTGTAATTTAAAGCTCATCATTAAGGATGCAAAGTTCCAAAGAATAAGGCCTAATTTTTGTAACCATTTGATTTTCAAAACCACGTTAAACCCATCCAACAAAATAGATTAAGGTTACTAACAAATGAATTAGTACCAACTTGCAATGTTATCTCCTTATAAATGTCCCTAATTAGAACTTTCTCCTCTTGGCCATGGTTATTTAAAATCTTGGCATTCCCTCATCATGACGACTAACCTTGTTATGGCTCTATCGCAGATAAAGTTGTATGTACTTCCACTAGTATCCATATCAATCATCTAGCCATTGTGGATTGTAGCTGCAGGGTTTGTGAGTTTCAAATTGCACTTATGACCTATAAGGAAACTTTTATAATCTTTTATACTTTCCTCCTCCTTCTCACTATCTAAATCTGGTACCCATATTCAAAAAGGCCTCTTGCATTTGTGCTCATTAAGGAAGATTTGTTGTAATTAAAACACAATCTTTTAACTCTTCTTTGTGCCATTTCTGCTAAAAAAAAACTCACTTGAAAATCAATTCTAGTTTGTTGCTTGAACTATTGGTAGCATAAGTGATAGGCTTCCCTCCTTCATTCACCATCTTGTGATTTTGATTACTAATTAAGACAATATTACTTGTTGATTTCAGAGTTGTCCACCCAAATGAAATTATGGTACTACTAAGCTGTAAACAATGTTGTTTCCTCTCTAAAGACATTGCAATGTTCATGCCAACTCCCAAATTTCTTGTTTGTTGCATTTCCAGCTCAATCCTTTGGCCCTCTACTGGCCTCACTATGAATAAATTCACTTGTTGGCAGGGTTTCAAATTGATAGTTCTTGTTAACAAAGATTGGAATTGGTGTTGATACTCCTTCACTGATGCCATTTGATTCAAATTAGTCAATTGTCCTAGAGGATTATTAGTCATAAGTGGTCTAAACCTAACATTATAATGCCCCTTGAAGACTTCCCAATCTAACTCCGATTCTTCCTACTCCACTTAATAAAACTATAAATGGGCTTCTACCAATTACATGAAAAATTGCTAATCTCATCTTATCTCCTTTAAGAGTTTTTTGGTTCTTGATGAACTATTCACACATTCTCAACCAAACTAATGGATCCTTTGACCTATTAAAGGATGATAATTCAAACATAGCAATTTTCATTATACTAACCATTCCCTTTTTTTTTTATCCGCTCTGTTGAATAGCTGTAGATCCCCCGGTTATCATTGCTTGAACCATGAACACCATATCCATTCCTAAGTCTTTCCTAGATTCTCAATCATAACATATGAGCTCATTCATCTACTCTTCCAATAACTTTTTCCTCACAATCACATATTCCATAAAAGTATCAAACATGCTCCCCAAAACTCTTTAAGTCACCTTTGACGACATGTTTAATATACCATGTTGTTATAAGACCTAATGTAGGATTGAGTCATGAGCCGAGACACAGAAAGGTCTACTTCTTTTGCCTTGGCTATGTTCTTCCATATTTTAAATGAACATATACTGTCAACTGAGAAATTGACTTGTCCTGGAGAGAGTCTCAGCCTCATACTAGTTTTATGGCAAAATTTTGTTTAATTATTTTTACATAATCTCATAAATAAGTTTAAATTAACAAACATTAACCTTAATTAAGGTTAGACTTTGAATTTTTAATTAGATATAAGTTTGAAACTGAAACAAACTAACAATTTGTAAATACTAAATAAAGTATAAAAAAGCAAGCCTAGATCTCGGTTGTCCCATCATTACCCTTTTGCCACATCAACCACATTAGCCATCACTTTTATTGTGTTTTGAGCAAACTTTACCTATGAAAACATTCTCAACAGAGACTTGGGACTTAAGGAGATAACTTTCTAAAGTGACAAAAGAAGTTTCTTTGGAGATAATACAACAATTCAAAGATATCTTTTAACTCATACACACGAATGCTTAAAAAGTTCTTTTACTTTGAAAGAAGATTTAAAATACTTTTTCTATCAAAGTTGATATTCTGTGCCATTTAAGGATTTTTAAGTTAATTATGTTATTGTTTATGTATATTTATTTTTTCATTAGTTATTGTTTGAGTGCTTTTATCATCTAATTTTTTAGTTTTAGATAAATTGATAAAGAATCCTAAGTTAAAATAATAAACCTAATTAAATTATTGCTAATTTTGATAATTTTGGAGAATTGAGTTATCTACAAGTCATATATTTTGTATGGTTTATAGGTAAATAGAGATAAATAGGTATCTAAATTGTGATTTCAAGTATCAATAAACACCTTTGGCTACATGTAAATTAATTGTTATACATTTTTTGAAATTGTGTAGCTAATATGTATGCATGGTATGTGAAATCATAGTTAGTACGAGTATATTAGTTAAATTTAGATCTCATTCTATTGGTCAAGCTAAATTAGTGTATGTCATAATGAGACATATATCGTTTTATTGGTCAAGATAAATTTGTTGTCATTATAATAAAACAAATACGAACACTTACCTTAGGCATGTACAAGACGTGTGGTAATTGGCACCACATAATAACATTTTACGTTGCCAATCCTAAATAATGCATTTGCATGTTTGTTTTATATCAAAGACAATTTTATTGTCACTTAATTTCTATAATGAGTATTTTCTTATATACAAGGTTTACTTCTATTTATTTTGATTTTTTTATTTAGATATATACTAACTTATTTATATATTTTTTAAATGAGGAAGAAGGTCAGCCTTGGAGTAACAAGTAAGGTTACTTCTTTGTGAAAAAAGGGTCACAAATTCGAGTCACGGAAACAACTTCTTTGTAAAATGCAAAAGGAAGGCTGAGTATAATTGATGTCCTTCTTCTAACTACCTTGCAAAGCAGAGAGCCTTGTGTACTGGAATTATTATTGTTGTTGTTGTTTTTATTATTGTTGTTGTTTAAACGAATAACATAGAGAAGGAATTTAGGTTTACAATAGGGGCCTGAATTTTGTAATTTACTTTAGATCAACTTGTGAGGATTTTTTAATCAAACATGTGGGCTTATACGTGTATAATTGTGTATAAAGGCTATCATATAAAGTTGAGCCTAATTAATTAAAGTGGTCTAATATAGTTATGGTATTTTGGGCTTCATGCGTCTATTTTAAGTCTGGGCTTTATATGTGTAAAGATCGAATTTATAATATCTAGTTTAATGATGAGCCAAATTAACTAGAAATTAGATTAGGGTTTTACCCTAATAAAAATGGTTATAGTACTTAAATTAAACGTATGTACAATTCCTTTTGGCATCCCATCATCAAAGAGAAAATAGAGAGTTTTAAAAAAACTCTAAAAAGGTTATGTTCTAATTTGGAAGACAAATCACAAGACTTCATTGCAAATTTCATAATGGATTTAGATATGCTTAAGCTTTTATTTAATTTTTGATGATTTGATATGAACAAATTATGGCTTTAAAGGGATTAAAACCTAACAAATGGTATCAAAGCAACTTTCATATTAGATCATTGATTATTTTTTTAAATCTTTTGTCTTCCATATGATCGGAGTATCTTTTGTTTCTTTTCTTTGGATCTGGTTATTGGCATATGTTATGTTTCAGTTGCCTCATGGATTCAGATCTGGTTAGTTTGTGTATATATATATATATATGGTTTTAACTCCTTGGTTTGCAAAAAAAAAAACATCAAAACAAACAACGATTTATTCTCTTTTTTTTTTGTAAAAGCCTTTAATGTCTTCCAAGAACGTTTTTGTTTTCTTTTAATACATAAAGCTACCATTGGATAATAACTAGAAACTACTTTATTTGGTTTTACAATTTAACCATTGTATAAAGACAAGAATTACCTGTATTTGGTTTTATTGTTTAACCATTGGATGCCAAGACAAAACAAAAACAATTTTAAAACTTTTTACATGATACGTGATTTAGGATTTGGATGAAGACAGAAACACTTTTACAATTTTATATACATGTGACGTGCTTTAGAATTTTGAACCAAATATTTTTATTATTATTATAAATTATAATCTTTGTTTTTATGGAATTAAGTATAAAACCTATTTTAGAAACAAATGAAATATTTGGTAAACTAATACATAATGTTATGGTATATGCGGGTTTTGGCATAAATCTATTGTACATCCTTTTAGTTTATATTTTTGTATATAAAACTTGTATTTGATTTACTATAAGATTAATACAATCAACGTTCAAATTGATTGTTCAAGGTATGTTCAAATATTGGTAAAATTGTTCTTTTATTAATATTGTGAAATAAATTGATTGAAATAACATGCTGCCAAAGTAACTTCTCTTGTGTAAATTAATTTATTTTATAATATTAAGATGGTTGTATATGTGTAATTCATGCAGGTACTGACCAACCCAAAGGAAGGTCGTTATTTTGGCCAAAATACATATACACCTATGGTGATAAATATGTGACAGTTATTAGGTTTGCTATGAGAATAATTAATCAATCCAAAGAAACGTTAATTGTTTGACATTTTTGTTATTGTCAATATTTGATTATTGCATTAAGATCACCACTTGCAAATTCATATTTTTGTCCAAAGATTAAATATTAATGTTGTGTTAGGTATCTTGTGATGGGCTTTATCATTATTTGATTTTATATGATTATGTGGAATTTATGTGAGTTTGTTTGTTAGTTGTTTTGTTCTCTATTTAATTCCTAGTCCTACTGCAAATATCTTTGCTATTATTAATTCAGTTCCTATGATTAATGACACCAATTTTAAGTCATGGAAGGAGAATATTTTGATTGTTCTCAGAGTCATGGACTTAAATCTTGCTTTATAAGTCGATCAACCTGATCCGCTTATTAGTGAGAGTACCTCTGATCAAAAGAGGGAGATGGAAAAGTGGGAAAGGACGAATCGTCTGAGCTTGATGATCATGAATGTGCCATTCCATAAGCTTTTCAGGGCACTATGTCTGATCAGATTACTACAAATAAGGGTTTCCTTGAGGATCTTGAGAAAAGATTTGCCAAAAATGAAAAGGCAAAAAAATTACACTTTCGGCAAAGCTTATCTCAATAAGGTATGTAGGAAAAGGAAACTTGAGAGAGTAACTTACGAAAACGTCTAACATTGCTTCAAAATTGAAAGCACTCAAGTTGGAATTTTTCGAAGACTTGCTAATGTTTCTGGTTTTGATATCTCTTTTGGCACAGTACAGTCAATTTAAGGTGAGTTATAACTGTCAAAAGGAGACATGGTCTCTTAATGAGCTCATCTTACACTGTGTCCAAGAAAAGAAAAGGTTGAAGCATGATAAGGCAAAAAGTGCTCACTTAGCCATAACATCTAAGGAAAAAAGAAACAAAAGAAAGAAAACTAAAGAAGTTGCAATTCCGACAACACAAAAGAAATAACAAAAGGAAGAAAATTCAAATGGTTGTTACTTCTGTGGAGCTGAAGGTCATGTAAAGAAGCAGTGTGTCAATTATCACGCATAGCATGAAAAGAATGCTATGTTTCTTATTTTGGTTTGTTTTGAGGTTAATTTGATTTTGGTACCTAGACACACATGATGGTTAGATTCTATTACAACAACTCACATCAATATGTCTATGCAGGGTTACCTGAGTTGCTGAAAACCAAGTGATAATGAAAATTACATATATGTAGGTGACGATAAACTGATAGAAATCAAAGCAATTGGGATTTTAAGATTATTGTTAAGAATTGAATTTGACTTGGATTTGGTTTAGACTTTCATTGTACCATCTTTTAGACAGAATTTGATTTTTATTTCATCTTTGGAAAATTCTGGTTATTGTTGTACATTTGGAAATAGAATACTTAGTCTCTTTCAAAATTCAAATTTAGTTGGTGTCGATTCTTTATCAGGTTACGATAATCTATATACGCTTGACACTAATGCTTCATTTAATGAAGCCTTGCATATGGGTATACAAAGTTTAAAATGCAAATTAACTTGCGAGAATTTTACCTCGTTATGGCATAAGAGATTAGTTTACATCTCCAAAAGAAGAATTGAGAGAGTTGTGTCCAAAGGAATTCTCGATCCTCTTGATTTTACATATTTTGATAATTGTGTCAATTGCATTAAGGGGAAACAAACAAATGCCAAAAGATTAGGTGCCAATAAGGCTTCAGATGTCTTAGAACTTATCCATATGGATATTTGTGGGCCATTCCCGACGACTTTTTGAAATGGTCAATTGTATTTTATAACATTCACAGACGAGTTCTCATGATATGGCTACTTTTATCTCATCCATGACAAATCACAGTCATTGGACGTGTTCAAAAACTTTAAGGCTAAAGTTAAAAACTAACTCTACAAAAGGATTAAAAGCATCATATTTGACCGTGGTGACGAGTACTACGGTAGATATGATGAATCAGGTGAATAATGTCCAGTACTATTGCTAAATTCCTATAGGAATGTGTTATCGTCTGACAGTACACTATGCCGAGTTCGCCTAACATGAATGATGTTGCTGAAAGACGAAACAAAATGCTTAAGGATATGATTAGTCATTCTACCTTGCCAGAATCACTTTGGGGAGAAGTACTAAAGACTACAACATATATACTCAATAGAGTTTCAACTAAAGCAACTGATAAAACCCTTATGATCTTTGGACATGTAAAAAGCCTAGTTTAAAGCACTTGCACATTTGGGGATGTCCAGCTGAGATAAAGCCTTATAGACCCAAATGAAAAGAAACTGGACTTAAGGATTATCAGTTGTTACTTAATTGGATAGTCTGAAAGATCCATGAGTTACAAGTTTTATGATCCCATTACAAAGGCAATTTTTGAGACAAGAAATGTCCGATTTTTTGAGGATGTTGAGTCTGTAGGGGAAGAAAGGATTAAGGACTTTGTCTTTGAAGAGAAACACATTGAAATTCCTCTAATTGTTATTGACAATGATCAGGGTCAAGTTTCCATTCCTGGTATTGTTCAAAAAGCAATTCTGGATGAAGATAATGTCATGGAAATTCCTCCCCAAGTTTAACAGCTTGTTCCAGAAGAACAAACTCTACAATCTTAAGAACATATGCCATTAAGGAGATCTACTAGAGAGAGGAGAAGTGCAATTCCAGGTGATTATGTTGCATTTCTTCAAGAACATGAAGTTGGCATTAGTATGGTGGAAGATGATCCAATCAACTTTTGTCAAGTCATGGAAAGTTCTAAGTCTCAACAATGGATTGATGCCATGAATAAAAAGATAAAGTCCATGAAGGACAATGATGTTTGGGACCTTGTACCATTGCCTGAAGGTGCAAAACATATTGGTTACAAATAGATATTTAAGACCAAAAAGGATTCGAAAGGCAATGTAGAAAGGTAAAAGGCTCATCTTGTCGCAAAGGGCTTTACAAAAAAGAAGACATTGATTATAAAGAGACTTTCTCTCTGGTTTCTTCAAAAGACCTTTTTCAGGATAATAATGACATTAGTAACACATTTTGATCTTTAATTACATCATATGGATGTTAAGACAACATTTCGAAATGGTGACATTGATGAAGACGATAAATATATAGTGCAACCAGAAAACTTTGTGTCAGGAGATACAAAGCAAATGGTTTGCAAACTAAAAAAAAAATCCATCTATAAACTCAAGCAGGCATCTCGTTAATGTTACTACAAATTTCACCAAGTTGTCATCTTGTTTGGTTTTGAGATGAACTTAGCATATGATTGTTTATACCATAATTTCAATATGAGTAAGTACATTTTTCTAGTTTTATATATCGATGACATATTGCTTGCCACTAATGATATAGGCTTACTGCATGAAACCAAGAGATTTCTGTTAAAGAAATTTGTAACACCCAAATACCCCCTGGGAGGATACATGGATGCCACCCAAGACAGGACAAACAAATCAAAACGTTTCACA
>JANZLF010000005.1:13084062-13097627 GCA_026546835.1 Erythroxylum foetidum | reverse complement strand
GCCATGAATGCATGCCAAAATACTTATGCACAATTTAAGCCAATAGTTAATAAGCAAATAACAAACATAATTCGTACGAAATTCCTTTAATATTCTAACCCCTAATGTGGGGCGTTACAAAATTTGAAATGAAAGATCTTGGTGACACCTCTTTTGTTTTGGACTTCAAATACATTGGGAACACTCTCGATGTATTCTTGGATTATCACAAAAGAGCTATATCGAAAAGATACTTAAAAGGCTTGACATGAAGGATTGTAAACCAGGTGATACCCCTGTGTCCAAGAGAGATAAGTTCAGTTTAAGTCAACGCCCTAAGAATAAATTTGAAGCTAAGGAAATGCAGAAGATTCCTTATGCTTCAGCTGTAAGGAGTCTAATGTATGCTCAGGTTTGTACGCGTCTGGATATTGCATACATTGTTGGAATGCTAGGGAGATATTTAAGTAACCCGGGATTACATCACTGAAAAACAGTCAAATGGGTCATGCGGTACTTACAAAAAATAAAAGATTATATGCTCACATACAGAAAATCGGATAAGCTGGAGATCACTAGTTATTCTGATTCCGATTTTGCTTGATGCCAAGATCGTAGAAAATCCACTTCGAGCTATATCTACCTACTTACTAGAGGAGCTATTTCTTGGAAGAGTGGTAAACAGACACTCATAGCTTCTTCCACTATGGCAGCAAAGTTTATAGCTTGTTATGAGGCGTTCAATAACAAGATATGACTGAGAAACTTTGTCACGGGGCTACGCATTGTAGACTCTATTGAAAGACCACTTAAGTTATTTTGTGACAATAACTCGACAGTGCTATATTCCAATAACAATAGGAGCTCGACAAAGTCAAAGCACATCGATATCAAGTTCCCAATTATTAAAGAGAGAGTTTAGAGTAGACAGTTGTCTATACAACACATTGGATCAAACTCCGTGATTATGGATCCGCTTACTAAAGAAGTGCCACCCAAGGTCTTTAATGAGCACACTACTCATATGGGTGTTTCATCTTTTCAGGATATATAGTTTCAGTGGGAGTTTGTATTATGGATGCTTTTCATATTAGTCATTTTTTACTGTTATTTTAGATACAACTTTTGGTTAATTTGTTCGAGGTTATTTTCAGCTTTAAGATATTTAGTTTATTTTGTTTCTGAACTTATCTTGATTGATCTCACTAAAGTATAAGGTTGGACTAGTTGGAAATAAGCATACTAAGATCACTCTGCTTATAATTTCTATGCTACTCATTCATGATTGATCCATGTCATTTGATTATATCAGCATATGTGACTATTGATGGGTCTAGTTATGTTAAATTTAATGAAAGTCATTTTGATCCTATGTTGTTATGATTGATGAACCGGATTGTTTAGGGATGCATACAATAATAATAGCAAAATTCTGAATACTCATAAAGTTAATACACAATTTTAAGGTAACATATATAAACCAAGTGGGAGATTATGGGGATTTTTTAATCGAGGAGATTGTGAGAATTTTTAATCAAACATGTGGGCTTATACATGTATAACTGTGTATAAATACTATCATATAAAGTTGAGCCCAATTAATTAAAGTGATCTAATATGGTTATGATATTTTGGGCTTTATGCATATATTTTAAGTGTATACTTTATATGTGTAGAGATCGGGATTATAATTTCTAGTTTTATGAGGATTTTTTAATCGAGGAGATTGTGAGAATTTTTAATCAAACATGTGGGCTTATACACGTATAACTGTGTATAAATGCTATCATATAAAGTTGAGCTCAATTAATTAAAGTGGTCTAATATGGTTATGATATTTTGGGCTTTATGCATATATTTTAAGCGTATACTTTATATGTGTAGAGATCCGGATTATAATTTCTAGTTTTATGATGAACCAAACTAGAAATTATATTAGAGTTTTTGCCCTAATAAAAATAGTTATGGTCCCTAAAGATATCTCATAGAAAACAGAGAGTTAAGGAAAATTTTGAGAAAATGACTAGATTCTAATTTAGAAGACAAACTGTAAAACTCTAGCGCAGATTTCACAATAAATTTAGGTATGCTTCTGCTTTTATTTAATTCTTAATAATTTGATACGAAGGGATCCTAACTTTAAGGGATTAAAACCCAACACAACCATATTATTTTAGAGACAAATAATTTCTTTTTTTCCAATAAATTTTTTGTTGCGTTAGTTTGGAATCGGGCTAAACGGCTGCCCTTGTTGCATCAAAATAATAATATTTGTTGTATGGCAGGCGCCACTTGTAAACGTCCATAAGCCGCAAAAGTTTTGAGCCTTCATGGTTCCACCCTCGTATTCATCGACTAAAAGTTTCCCCAAATTTCCTATAACAAACTGAAAGATTATGTTTTTCTTTTCACAAATAGCAATCAACACTTCTTAATGCACCAGATTGTCCCAGCGATAATCTGAAACCAGAAGCATGCATAACTAACCATGCCAGAAACAGACTCTCCAGCTGATTCAAGTCCAAGAATTATCAAAAGCAGCTAATGAGATCGCCTGAGAAAACTCCTCAAAACTTATTCTACCATCCCCATCGGAGTCCGCCCCCTTGATCATCCCTGTCAACTCCTGGGCGGTGAGTGCATGACCTAACTTTGCCATAGATTGCGCCAACTCAGCCGCTGTGAGGAACCCATTTCCATCTCTGTCAAACATCTTGAACAAATGCTTGAGCTGCTTGTCGCCGTATGGCGATTTCTTCGGCAGCAGCTGTGGTGCCACAAGAGCTACAAATTCAGAGAACTCCACTAGGCCATTGTTATTTGTATCAGCCTTCTGGATGAGGGTTTCAAGCTGGTTAGGACTAGGTTTTAGACCTAGGGACTGGATGAGTGAACCTAACTCCCGTTGGGTTAGGCTTCCATCTTTGTTTCGATCAAAAGAGCGGAATATTTCACGCAGTTCTGCTGTCTGCTCATCATCCAACTTGACAGGTTGTTTGTCGCTCATGTTAACAAGAAAAATATTATGATCTTTCAACCTATACCTCTAATACTCTCCCTATATCTAACCAAGAGTTATAATCGTATGAGTTCTATATTTTGAAGATTGCCCTCCCAAATCCCACATTTACTGATATCCTCTCCGATTCAAATCGGCATATGAAACTCAATTTATATTGGTGACGCCTTCTGTCTTTTTAACATACTGCAGACATGGGCCGTATAATAGGGTCGATTCTTCTACGTAGTTTACGAGAACCATCACCAATTTACATGACTATGGTTATTAGAGGTGATGTCAAACAACAGAAAATGAGACTCAGACAGGCAAGAGTTCGGCGATTGGCGTATCCCTCGTTGGCTGGCCGATTTAACTATATTCAAGACTTAGAAAATTTGTAAAGTGCTTTGCATTCTCCTCTATCGGTTAAAAGGATTTAAGTGACACTTCAATTACCTAGGTGGTGGAAAATTAAATGATTATTGCATATCAATAAATGCAATTTTAATTCATTTTATTATTACTTTTAAGGAATACAGTTGTCAGAAAAGCTGGAAAAAGCAGACCTGAAAAAAATCCAGCAATAGAAGTGAAGGGATTAGGGGCCTGAGTTATCACAATAAGAAATGGAAGTTAGGACATCCATAAAGTAGGCCGTCTCTTCTTCCATCAAAGTCGCGTATTTTTTAGAGTCTCATGTAGAGTCTAAATTCTGGTGGTGCCTCGCTTTCTGAAATGAAGTGTACTCACATGGTAATAAAAAGTTACTTGTCGTTCCAAAGATTAAAACTCTTTCAATTTCAAGATATTGTCAAAAATAATTTAAAAATATTAACAAAATCTCAACACATTTTACCTATTGAAAAACAACATTACTATGTAAAAAGAAGTACAAGAATAAAGGAGAGGCCTAAACTAGGGACCTGAATATTTTGCCAGACATCATCTCCTGCCACTATTTGTGAGTACATGCTAACACAGTTCTGCTACTATACCAAGCCATGTAATCGGTTTCCAAGAAGATACATGCCGATCAGAAGCAATCCATCTCACTAAATCCTGCACCTTTCACCAATCACCATCCATTTAAATCTTAATCCTTCATGAAGCAGACGTTACAGAAAGTGCCCAAGAATACCTCGTTACTGATTTAGAAGAGGACTTCCTTCTCTAACAAGAACAAAAAGGCCACCGTCTCCTCTTGAAATGCGAAGATCCTCGTCGAGGTAGGTGATGAGAAGCCAGGACCTGGATCGATTCCCAGGAATAGGGACCCTAACTGGTGACTGTCCAGAGATGGTTCTTGAAATATTTGCAACTGCATCCTGCAGAGGACTGAGAGCTTGCTGCAAAGGTGACAAATTGATATTTTGGCCGAAGATATCCACGTTTTCAGGCAGATCAACATTGGACTTTATCTCTGGAGGCTTCAAGGTCCCTTCCTTAAATTCAACCTGAAATTATTGAAATTCAAGATGTAGAACTCAGCACTTGATAACATGGTACCATCAAATCATTCAGTAATAAAATTAGTTTAATGTTGCTAGGTCTTAGCCAAATCTGTAGGCATTGAATGTCAAGATAGCTGATTTCATTTTAAAGTTTCTTCATGAACTGCAAGCTCAAAGTTGAAATTATAAAATTACTTTACACAAGATATGAACAATTATGCTGTTTTCTTTCTCTTTTCAAACCTAGAACACCTTGTATTTCTTAGGAAGCACCTGTATTCTCGATGGACTTCGGACCTCAAAAGTGGCAGATGCACTGAAGGAGAACGTTGCAAAAGCGCTGGACAACGTGGTAGAATTCACAATAGAAAGATTGCTACTTTCAATTGCCTGGGATATATTTTCCACTTTCACCAAGGGTAATGTACCCACTGCCAGAAGTGGCAACAGCTCAGAAAATGCAGTGTACCTGCGAGCAGTAAAGAAAATTTGTGAGACAAACAAGACAAAGCACAATTATAATCCAGTGCTTGTCATTGAAAAGGTGCTCACTATTGTTCACAAATAATACAAAATGATAGGTCTCATACATACTCAAGGCAGGACTCATACACCCACCACCCTCTTAGTTGCATTTTCCATTATGTCATAATTACTCTACATACTTCTCAATTGTAATGGTAAAGCACCCAAAGAAAAATAATAATAAAATAAAAACACAAAGATATTCATTTATCAAGAACAAGTTAACTAAACATTAACAGTGGCACATGTAGAAACAGAGATATTTACCACCCTGACAACTATTTAGGAGAGATATAGAGAAAACACTAAAAAAAGCCGAATGTAGTATGCTAGCTCCGTTTAGACTTGGGAATGTTTGTAAAAGCTGTCTGCAGCTTTGATCAGGAGTTATTAAGAATATATTGAAACTAAAGCCATCCTCAACAGTAGCCTTTGACATTTATTTGGAATCCCTACTTTTTGGTTACTTAATGCCCTAGCATTAGGCTCATCAAGTGACTATTTGGAAGGATTTACGAAAATCAGAAAAATGATGCCAAAACTCCTTTACTGTAGGAGTCAAGCCCCTGCAATCAAAGTCTGCAGTGAACATACTTCATTGTTTTGCATTGCTTCTTAAGGCTAACTGCTATTGACAAATGAATTCTGCCTTAATATCCCACTGAAATCTGTTTGACTAGACAAAATATGCTTAAAGTGGCTTATAAACAGATCAAAACACATATTTTGGGGGAACGGGTAGCTCTCATATATACATATACTAAAAAAAAAAAGAACTAAAAGAATAACAGAAGCAGTCAAGAAAGCATTTGAAAAATGCCTTACTGGACCCTTTTCCTCTCCTGTCAATCACAAACAGACACTACATAAGCTCTGTGATAGTTTTTCTTTTACTTGGTAAAATTATCAGAAACATTTTCCACCATACGCTCAAGTTCTAAATCACCTTGGTTTCAATTGACCAAAATGGTTACCACTCATATGACAAAAATATTATATGAGAAAAGGTAATGTCCCAAGAAAACTGCACAATGTGCATATATCACACAAATTTAAGGAGCAGCAAAAGCAATCAAAAGAAAAAAGAAAGAAAGAAAGAAACCTATCATGCACTAGCATCCATATGTTAAAAATGTCCAAACTTATAGATTAACAATATGGGCAAAATCTACTAACGCAAAAAAATTATTTCACAGCTGAATTTGCAGTTAACCGAGAGTCCAAGTTTTAGAAATAGAAGTCATCATTGTTTGTTACAACAAAAGAAAGAAAAAGAAATTCCTTATGATTCAAAAACAAATGTTCTCATTTAGCTACGAGTCCGCTGTTGGGTTCTAACTTTTTATCAAACTAAAAGAAGCCATTCAATCCAAAATGTTGACTCCCATCATCGGCAAATTTTCAATTTTACACTGTAACAAAACTCAATACAGTAATTCAAGCCTTTAAATGTGATAACTCATCATTTCAACTAGATCTCAAAAGCTATCATTAACACAACTAAGATAATTGTAAACGAACACCTATCAAAAACCAAGTCCAGGAAAGTCAAAACAAACTTACAACAAGAACCAGTTGCCATCAAGCAGCTCTTTTGAGTCCACAGGAGCTGCGGTCGGGTTCAAAGCCTCCAACTGATTAACAAGCTCTGAAACCTCGGCCCGAACCTCGGTGCTGGCACGATACCCAAAATCGGTCCCGTAAACCGTATCCACCAAACACCTCTTCAAGTCTTCAACTTTATCGTCCTTTGCTTGTGTGCCGGCGCTGCCGTTGCCGAAATCCTGCTCCCACTCGTCCTCGTCCTTGGGAGGATCCGCATCCGGAACAGTGGGGTATTCGGGCTCGGGTTCGGTCCTTTCTCCCCACTCATCGGTTATGCTGATAGGTCTTGGTGAATCCTGATCGGGGTCGGAGGAGAAATCGTTCTCGGCGGCGGCGAAAGAGAGGAAGGGGGGAAACTTGGGTTTGGCATTTGAAGTGATGAAGGGTCCAACTTTCAGGGTGTTGGCGGAGAAGGGAACACGAGGAGGTGGTTTGGAGACAGAGCGTTGAGAGGTTTGATAAATGGAGAAGGGAGAAGAGTAGAGTGAGGTGGTGAGAAGCGCCATAAGAAGAGACTCTGAGGACTACAGTAGAGTGCGTGGTGTATGTCCAAATAATTGGTCAAGAATTTATATTGTGATTACAAACTGCAAAATAAAATTAAAATCCTTCGAAATCAAAGATGATTTTTTCGCCAATAAAATTGTATTTTTATTTAAATTAATATATTTATTTGATGTGACGGCTTGGATTGTTTGGGGCACAGGCCAAGATTCGTCAAATGGTCTAGAATCAGCCTGCATGCGTATGCTCAAATCCAATCAAAGCAAAATCTCAAGGAAGTGTGGTGCAGAAGGCAGGATCAAATCAAGCTTTTAGGTCGATAATTAGGGGTGAATCAATTGGTCCAGATTTTTCATTTAAAGATCTCCTTTTTTAAGAGGTCTTGAGTTCGAGTCACGTCAAAGGAGGAAAAATAGACATGTTTCTTATTAATGATCCTCTAGCCCCCTGGGCAAAGCTCCTTGATCGGATCAATTACGGACGCCTCGCTTCCAGCGGCAGTGTAGGAGTTGGAGCTGCTAGAGAACCTGGGGGTTGATGAGAACCTAATGCTGAGCAGAGGGGAGCCAGTGATCAATCATCAGTTGATCAATCTAGAATGTGTGAAGACTCCTGGTGCGCATAAGTGTACAGGCTACGTAGGAACCTGAGAAATCTTGGAGTTCCAGATTTACATCCTCTAGATTTTTAGGGTGGGATCGTAGGAGTTTAGAATTAGTCTGACTAAGTCAAGATACCTAATGTAATCAAAAAAAAAATCAAGCTTTTAGGTCATGTAGGGCACTGCTAACCCCACTCAAAACTTAGCAACTGGCACGGCTGGGGTTTGTAAAGTAGTAACTTTTTTATGAAACTTACAAGAAAGTCCAGCACTTGTGTTGGGCTTTGGGTTTGTACTTCACGGAAAGGAGTTACTGAATGGGCTTTCTGTGCCCTAAATGGAAATGGAAAGCTGTGATATGATTTCTCCAACATTTTTTCACTTCACACATGTTTCTTATATTTTTGTTTTTTGTGATTGCTCTATCCCTACTTCTTTTTTGGCCTTTCACATTGGGAATTCAATAGAGCCATATAATAACAGTACCCTTCCGTGCTTCAATGCTTGTAAGACCTATTTCATAGAAATCATCAAACGGCCTGTCTTTTACACATAATGATCTACCAAGTCAATCTTAACACTTTTAGCTAATAAAAGTCATTCCCTTTTAGGGGAGAGATAGTGACAGAGCTAAAAGGCCGTGGGCCAAGCCTGTCTCCTTATAACTCCTAAAAGGAAAGGAAACAAAACTCCTCAAATCTGAGGTCAGTTGTCCTTTATAATTTCAACATTCTATTATCGTGTCATTCACTGGCAATAGAAGTTAAAAGTCACTTTCCCCATCTAATCTGATCTTATCCTTCAGCATATTTTGGGCATGCCAAAAAGATACAATTGGCTAAGGAAAATTACTTTTCCATAATCAGATTACAAAGTACAAACTGAATTAATTTGTAAATTAAAAAAGTACTGCACCGGGATGACGGGCTATCAATCAAAGATGTCAATGTTCAACACATTTTGCTTTTAAATAATGCTAAAAAAGTACAGGCTTCTTCTTCACATATGTGTACTTACTACATTGAATCACAAGTAGAGCAATTTTGGAAGTATAAAACTCAGTTCAATCTAGCATAAAAGTTAATAGATTAGATTTTAATAGACTAAAATTAAGGTTGAAATCTAATTTAAAAGGAATGATAATTCTTATTTTCTCCTTCAAAATAATTTTGATTGCTTATAATAACATTATTTGAATATGTACTTTTAATAAATTCAAGTCGACATCAATGTTATTTTAATTAAAACATAGTTCAAACCTAACCAAACTTAATTTGGACCAAATTTAAAACTCCAGCATTGGACATACCAATCCCTACTTGAAAACATTTCCATACAAAGAAGTTGCAAGTCAGCATATTACACCTTCCATCTCATTCTGGAACTAAAAGCAGATGAGTATGAAAGTCTTATGTTGGTGATATTTTTATACAGATATTATACAGTTACGCCTAGATTATATTGAGAGATATAGATAGGTTGTAAATAGTTAATATAGAATATATTCAAATTTCTTAAATTAGATGAATTAGGTGCCTAGGAGCTACTTTCTTTCCTTATATTGGAGACCTAGGGTTGAATTCTCCTTCCTTTAATCTCCTCCCACCTACCTTAACTACTTGAGAAGTGAAATACATGATGCGGTGCTTTTGGAGGGTCCAATCATGTTAATGAATGATTGCAATTACGGCCAGGGAAACCATCAATTTTCCAATAGCATCTAACGAATTGCCTTTTATCAGCAAGGCATTTACATTTGAACCAAAAGTAGAAAATGAAAGAAAGCTATATCACAAATATCTTCAGACATTTGAGTAAGACATGTGGGGTTAGCATTGAACAACAGGACTTTTATCTGACGCCATTTTGTCTTGAAACTGAAATAAAAGAAGCTATCTTCAACCCCTTTTACTTGGCCAGCCTAGGGAAAAGGAAGTTAGTTATTAATAGCCTTGAGGTGTACAACAATCCATTGGGCTGCCCCTAGCGTTCGTAATGCTAACTCGGCCAGCAACAGGCATCTAGTTACAAATACTCTGGCTTTTAAAGTGTTGGCTTGTGGGCATTAGGTGCTTTCACTTTCAAAGACTAAATCAATTTTTTTTAGGAAATGCTAAATCGAGTATTGAATGCTAACTGAACTACAGGTCATTGACCTGGTGTAAACACTTCTAGTGACCTTATCCAACTATAAATTTAACTAAAGCAGATATATGCCTTGTCCTTATAAGATCACAGGGTTAATTATTAAAAAAATAAACTTTATATAATTTCAGGAAATGGGATGCTATGAGGCGTAAGCAACTGGACATTTGAGGACTTGACACTTGAAAGTAAACCAGGCAAGGAGAAATAGAATAAAAGATTGATTTTTGTCGTTTGACACAAGAAAGGAAAGAAAGAGGTCTACGTCTCATGAATTCTTCCTCTTCTTCCCGTTCTTTTTCTTTTATTTAATTTACATGAACTTAAACATTTTCCTTTTATTTGACATTTTCTACACGAAATCAGAAGATTGTATTTATACCTCATTTTCACCTTATTTATTTGACTGTGTTTTGATACACGACCAGTGAATGCTCTTCTTCTAATAATAAATTTTAATTTAAAAGTAAAGGATATTATACCTAACGTAATCATATAATAACTCTCTTGTTTCTAAGAATTATTTTTCCCACAATATAATTGTAATTATGGAGAATCTAGGTTAAAAGTGGCATAGACTCCTAGTAAAATAAACCCATGTAGATCCAATCCTTGGTCTGGAGTAGGTGCATTGATTCCATTGCCATATCAGAAAATGCAACTGCTCACGAACAGAGAGACAGATAAGTTTACAGGCGTAAAGAAACGGAGAGGACAGTTTGACGTGCCATGGGAATCCTCCACTTCACCGGTACAACTCACGAAAGTTCTGAAAGTAAAGAAATAGAATAAAACAAGAGGCACAACAAGACAAAGATGACAATTGGAAAGAATCTTATGGTTTTCTATGGAACCTTGCGCAATCCCTGGACACCTAGAATTGGCCTTCTCATTTCGTACCTCCTAACAATAGAATATATAAAAGGAACAGAAAAGAGAGGTACAAACCCAACAACATGTTAAAAGAAGTACTCCCAAGGAAATAAAAGTAACCGATCCGAACTTTCTAGATGTGGCACTGAATCATAAGCTTATGTTAATGTGAAAGCTTGGCGTTTAACACCCCTCATGTGAACTTGCAAACAAATTATAAAGTTGGGTTTCCCTTTTCCTTTGTGGGTGGCTACTACGTGGTAGCTTCCATGCCATAAACCCAAGCCTTTTTTCAAGAACCAAACTTTTTGTAGCTATAGGTGGTTTTCGATAAAGAGATAGCCAAAGGGAATTGACAAAAAGAGGAGGAAAAAATCATTTTTTATCTTAAGACGTATACATTGAAAGTCGTGTGTGTCAATTCGCTGGAATCGGAAACCCAAAAAAAAAAAAAAGAATTTCAAAGATTTGGTCAGGTGGGTTCAAGGCTGAAACGCTTTTCCTAGTCCTTGACCGTTTCCATGTAAAGACTTCTTGAACAAATCATACATCGATAACGTGTGTCACGTTGTGGACAATTGCGTAAAGCTTTTTCGCTAAGGGGTCGGCAACCTTTGTTTGAGAGTGTCTTGTAAAACCAGTCAGCTTCTGAATCCTTGTACTCCAGGTTGTATTCATATGCTTTTCTCTTTTGTGGAACATTCCACATTTCGAGGTGAGTTTGACCACGTGCAGTGTTATTTAGTCGACAACTAGTGCCACGCCAAACTAATTGGTCTAAAACTGCAGATCAAACCTGCAAGTCCATAATTACAAATTAATGATTCAAAATTAGACCTTTCTTTTTTTTTTCCCCCATTTTTGACTCTTGACTCTTCAGTCATGCGTTCATTGTGACGTGAACATGCCGTCAAGCCATCTTGGGAATTCTTGATCCGTTAAGATATTAAACTTTCATATCTTTTTTCTCTGTCTACTGGAAAACGAGTCCAAGATCCTACGGAGCGTTGGAATTAGAATTAAGCATCTTCTGTAGGCATTATTTTCTAATAAATAATGCAATGAAGAAAAAAAGTGAAATTCTGGTCCTACTATTTCTGATCATTCATATCCAAATCACTTGTGAATCTAGCGGTTGAAAAATTGACATTTTTTTTTATTCGAGAAAATCTCATAAACAGATTAAGCGGCAAACTTTTCTGAGGGTTCAATTGGTATACCACTTTACAGACGGGTCAAACAAGTGCACCTTATCATTAAGGGCCTAATTAGTTCATTATCTACAAGTAAAATTTCGGCTATCTCAGACTCTGAAAAACCGACATGACTATTATATACAACTAACCTGATTTAGATGATGGTAATGATGACGATGATTCCACGTCTCTGTTAAGACACCATGCAACTCGTGGACATTAACTTCTGTCCGCGTCTTAGACACAAGACTGATTAGGACTTCATTAAGCACGTTTAGCAGTAACATGACTATTTGTAATTGGGATAATGAAATGCACAAATGGTGACCCAACTTGTATTTTTTTTCTTTGTTTACTCAGCTTTCCATTTGGTGAGAACCTAATTGGGTTGAGTACACCAAAGGGCCACGACTTGTACTATATAATAATATTAAGCTAACCTATTAGAAAAGAAAAGACCATACTATACATATGTTTATTGCATTGAGGTACCTACTGCCACCAAGATTCCAAAAACTATTCCCGAGTGCTGTTGGTAAGGTGGTGGAGCTAATTGGATAGAAATAAACACGGGTTGTTTATTACAGAAAAGGAATAGTTGGTGAGAGGTATAGTTAAAAGGCTTCATTAATTATTGAATAGTTAAAATTTATCTTTGGTCCATTGCAACTGAAATCGGCTCTTGTCTTGTTATGGCGTAATATTCCTTGGAAAATCGGTCACTCAGTCAGAACAATATATAAAAAAGAAGTCATATAATTTTGATGCCAAAACGTCGTTATAAAGAAGAATCTCTTTGGTTGAATTTAAAGGAAAGTCTTTTGGGTTGAAGGATCCCAAAAAGGGCAGTCTGTTTTATTCGAAATCAGTATGTGGATCAACGTGGTATTAATGATCACTTTTGGCTTTCATTATAAGTAATTGTAGTTTTGAAAGAAGATAAAATGGTTTTTGTGAACTGTATAATAGCCCTCAGATAGCCCTTTCCCTAATTTTAGAAATGCTGAAATTCATACAAAAATTATATTAGAAGAAGAGTTTGCACGGCACATTGTCCGGAGAACTGATCGTTGCAACATCATCTCAGGACATCTTTTCTTGTAAATCTATGAATTTAGTTATTTCAGTGTCTCAATTTAAAAGAGAAGAATAAAAGGAAAACTGAAAAGCCGGCAAGATCTCTAACAAGGCCACCGGAAACAAACTGTATATCTAGTTACATCACTACAAGAAAACTGTGAATTAGTGACGAAAATTTAGCGACGAAAAAATTATCGTTAAAAATTAGTGACAGAAAGTATATTTTCGTAGCTAAAATTGAGTGATTTAGCGACGGTTATTACTATTTATCGCTAAATTTGGAGGGAATTCATCGCGGCAAAATTAACGACGGAAGTTAGTGATGGAAAAATATGGCCGTCGGTAATCACTACAATTTAACAACGAAAAATTAGCGACGAAAAATATACCGTTGGTCATTAGCGACGGAACGCATATTTTCGTCGCTAAAATTAAGTGATTTAGCAACGGTACTATTATTCGTTGCTAAATTTGGAGGAAATTAGTCGCGACAAAATTAGCAACGGAATTTAGCGACGGAAAATTTTCGTTGCTAAATATGGAGGAAATTTTTGGCGGAATAAAAAATTTTGAATTTACCTACGGAAAATTCCGTAGGTAAATTC
>JANZLF010000005.1:13063835-13083962 GCA_026546835.1 Erythroxylum foetidum | reverse complement strand
ATAATTTCAGTTCTTTATTTTCGGATCTTTTTTAGTATGAATTTCATTATTTGAATTCTTTTACTTGAAATAATGAAACTATCTTCAAGGTAGTTTTTACAGAAACTAAGCACTTTGCATGTAAAATTTTAAAAATAGTTTTCAGCAAATTTACCGACGGAAAAAAATTTCCATTGGTAAAATATTAGATTTAGAGACGGAATTTTTTTCCGTCGCTAATTACCGACTGAAAGTCAATTCTGTTGGTAATACCGTCAATAAATTTACCTATGGTTATATCTCCGACGACTTTTTTGTCAGTAAATTTTGTCGCTAAATAAAGTTACCGACGGAATATGTCTACATTCTGTCGGTAATTTCCATCTCTAAATTTCATTTTACTTATAGGGCATGCTCATACAAAACGTGAGCGAGGTGTCAGTGGCCAACCCCATTTGTTTTCTATACATTAATTCTTTTTTAAGTTTCTACTTTTGCAGACCTAATCTCTTTGTACTTGTTTTTTTTTTTAACGTGAGGGTACAATTTAACATTCTCTGTTTCATATTTACATTGACCACTTGGGTTATTTCACAACATTTAATGAAGTTGGTATCCTTTTATTGAGGTTCTGTCCGTTTCTGCTTGCCGGTGGCTACGATGATAAATGGGGCACTACCAGAAACGTAACGCCTACATTAACAAATTCCGGAAACTGCAAACTACCCCAATCCCCACGACTTTAACACTGTTGGGTGGGAGAGAGTTTGGAAGGAGCGGGAAAGGTTATTATTGTGACTTATATTTAAAATAAATTAAAATGTTAATATTTAATTATTATTTTTTATAATTTTAATTAATATTATAAATTTTAATAAAACCTCTGAATTTAAAATATATTAAAAAATGATATGATGAGTAGATATATCGCTTTCAGGAAGAAAATATTACACAGTAGTTCTCCGTATTTGTTGTAGTGTAAAAGTTTATATGGATGGAAATGCAACACTATCGTAGTTAATTCAGTTCAAACAAGAAAAAAGGCTTCTTTTGTCAGCTTCCCAATCTCCCATTTATTCCTAATTCATGGCTTTCCATATCTAGCACAGCTCGTTGTCACGCATTTCATTTCCCATAAGTGATTATTGTGACATTTGGGGCTGATGACTGAACATAGTAAGGTAAGCACAACAGAAAAACAAAAAAGACGTTTACAATCTAGAAATTTGTACAACCTTTTTAACATCCAAAAGTTCAGTGCCAACTCATTTTATATTCCAATCCAATAGGACTGTCCTCTTTCTGTTGTATATTTATCCACTTACATATATATATATATATATAAATTTTAGCTAACTAGGGTTGATTTCTCAAATTTCTGTTGATAAAACTACAAGCATGCAACAATTTGCATAGGCCTATACAATATTTCAAAGAGGCCAGCTCAGTCGCAATATAATATTTAGCGAATCTCTATGAGAGAGTAAAAAGGATTATATTTCTTGATTGACACAGTGTCATTCGGTCTATAAGAAAAATTTGATAATGAAATGGGGCATCTTAGTTGTATAATTAATGATAGAAGACGAAGGAGGAAGCCACGAATGGAGCAGAGGCAGCCGAGCCCAGCCAATGAGGGTGAGAAAAACTCTTTGCTTTCAATGCCCTCGTATTCGCTGACTGTGGGAAAACTAATCATTAGACCAACCTCCGGCCTAACTTTTTAAAAGAACCCTTGTCCTCCAATCCCCTTTAGAGAGAGAAACCCATTCCACTTTTGCTTTTAATTTTTTTTAAAAATATTTGATTCAAGGATTATTAGAAAATGAAAAATTAATTATCAAGAGTATGACTTGAATTTGAGATCAAAATTTTTTATTTATTAAATTATGGTTAAGAAAAAAATTGTGAATAGTGGTTTGCGTGAGAGAAAGGAGCACAAAAGCTGGGACCGGTCACCTATGGGTCCGTGAAACCTGCTGTAACCGCCAGCTAAATCCAGCACTGCGTGCCCACAGTGACACAACGCATAATCCGCATAGGACCGACCCGGTGCGCCACTTGTACTTCTCTGCACCCAGATCCCTCCACGCGTCGAGTTGTCGTCGTGCTTGGAGTCACGCTCGGTCAGCCTTTCAGGGTTAGTTCAACCCAAATTACGGAAGCTTTAGCCAGTTCTCAATTCCCATTCTGCCCTTGGGCTTTGTGAGGGCAATTGGTTTACCAGACAAGGACACAAGTGTCATCTGAAAACGTAGTCTAACTAATTAGAAGGTTGGTGGAAATGATTCTGTGCAAAGTCGGCTGGACGAAGGAAAAAGTACATGTGGCTTTGATTTCAGATCTTCTACGTTGGCTCTTTCGACTCCCGTACAAATTTTTTTTTTCCATCTCGGTGGATGCACGGTTGGATTTGCTCGCTTCATTATCCGCCAAACTGTTCTCTAAAGCACGTGATCATTTCGTCCTTCCAGGCTCTTTCTTTTCTCTGACCGCAAAACTTCGAGAAAACCGTCGCCTACATTGACCAAAACGCCCTCACTTAAAATTCCCATCTTTCTCCAAAGAATATTATTTTCTTTCTGTTAAAAAAATAAAAAATTAGGTTTTTGGGGGCTAAATTGGTAAAAACAGTGGAAACGGAAATGCGTCCGAAAGAAGCGAAACGTGACCCGAATGAACCCAACCACAAGATAAAACGCGTTTTGGCCGGCGAGGTCGTTTGGTTGAACCACCTAACAACCACCACTTTCTTCCACAACTCTCTCCCTCTTTTTCACTCGATTCATTTTCTCATAAATATT
Source organism: Erythroxylum foetidum (assembly GCA_026546835.1). NCBI lineage: Eukaryota > Viridiplantae > Streptophyta > Magnoliopsida > Malpighiales > Erythroxylaceae > Erythroxylum > Erythroxylum foetidum. Next base: position 13,081,179 of record JANZLF010000005.1, on the reverse strand, counting down.
AAAATAATTAACAATAACAAAAATAAAATATCACCATTTTATGTTTCCTTTCCGCGCTATAAAACTATATATTATCTTCATTTTGGCTCTTTTTCGGTTTTCTAAGCCATTACCCACCAGCTCTCTGTTGTTTCTCTCTCCTCTTTTATCTTCTCTACCTTCCACCGGAAGACTCCTTTGCTTCGCCGGAAAACCGGTTCCAATTCCGGCGACTCCTCTGGCTTTTCCGACGGAGAACAACCTATTTTCTTCAAATTGAGGTTCCTCCCGCTTGTTCAGCTACGTTTTCGGGACCCTGTTCGACGACGGTTTCGGATCTCCCCACCCGGCTCTGTATCTCCGTGTTTTACGCGTTTTGTGAGAATGTGGGCTGTTTGGTTCCTTTTAATGCATTGCTGTGAAGTTTTACCGTTGAAGATCGTGATCTAGGGTTCGGGTTTCGGGTTTTCCGATCTTTCTCGTTCTCGTTTTGTTTCCTAACAGTTCGCAGAAAAACGGAGGCGCATAGAGAGCGTTCGCGGCATGAAATGGTTAGTGAATCACATATACGTGCTTGTATTGTTGTTTTGTTATTATATTCACAATTTACGGACGTTTCTGGATAATTTCGTTCAGTGGTTGTGGATTTTATTTTTCTTGTTCAGATCTTAGGGACATTGTTCTGTTTTGCAAAGGCCTATTCAAATTTTGGAATTGTTTCCTTTATTTTGCGTGTCTGTTTATAGAAATTCTTTTTAATTGGTTTAATTTCCCACTTCGGGTTATTATGGTGCATGTTCTACTAGAGCTTCTTCGTCCCATTTTTCTTTGCGTTTTGTATTTTTTTTTAGGAATTATAATTTTATTTTGCTGAAGGAATTTCATGAAGTCGTGCTTCATTGTCTTTTAATCTCTACTCTTTTGGTTTGGATTTTAATTTGAAGTTGCGATTAGCTATGATTTTGTTGGGAAGGTGAACAATTCGATGTTTTTATTTTATTTCTGGTTTCTATTGATTTTGAGTTACAGTTGATGTTTGAGGCAGTAAAAATTGACGCAGGCGTTCCTTGAATATTGAGGTTGACCATGTTTAAAAGGAATTTCTGGATGAGATTTAACCTTGGAAGGTGAAAAGATCATTGTAAATGCTAGATGGTTGAAACGGTCTTGGACCTAGTTAGGTCAAATTACTTGTGTTTGAAATGTCCGTGCCGAGAGTTTATGCTTCTTTGACTCTCAGTTCAACATGGGTCCAGTTAGCAACTCTTCTGCTCTTGGTTATTATGATAAATGATTAATTCCATGTTGGTCACATGTGATTGACTTGGTAAGCGATTCCGTCTGGTGCAAATATTTAAAGGGAATATTTGGTTTGAGGAGCTTACCATAGGGGATTAGTCAACAGTTCATGCAGTTTTGTTTTTTCCTAAGAAGCTTTTTCTTTAACTGCCGTGGCTTCTTGTAGGTTTATCACACGTAATATGGTAATTCACTATGGTCCATTACGGAATATCTAGAAGTTCAAATTCTTGTATCGGGCATCTCTTATTAAAATAGACAAGAATTTAGATATTAGGTTATTAGCGTTCATGATGCTATCTGTCTCATGGGGTGAAACTCCGCCTTATAACCTTGACTTAATGAATCGTTGCGGGCAACTCTGCATTGGAAACATGGTTATGTAGATGCCTTTTCAGTTGGTTACTAATCCTTGTGGGCAACTCATTAATTGGTCGTTTGCTGTTTAATATGACCTGAATGCCAACTTTCTGACAAGATTTTACTAGTCAGTTAATTGTTTTACTTGGGAAATAATTGGCTCATTCACTACCTACTTTGTGCTTTGGTCCTGTTTCTGCATCTATAGTTACGTTGATATCTGAATCTGCCGTATGGCTTTGGGCTTTCGCCAGGTGGAAGGAAGATCATGTTTTTCCAGAGAGGTTAGAAATGGGTTAGAGTATTTGAAGCGTAAGAGGCTTGAACGGTTGAAGCTAGAGTCTTCAACAGGGGCTGTAAACGTCACTAAAATGATGAGTAGAAGTGGAGGGGATGCTCTAAGGGCTTCAGCGTCATGTGGTGTTAGGTTACAAGCTACTGTTGGTTCATTTTCTCGATTTAGTGCTTCCAGTGGGAAGGATGCCTTTTTGAAGCCGAAGGTGGATAAGTTCAATACAAGTGATCTGGAATGGACTGAAAATATTCCAGAATGTCCTGTATACCGACCAACAAAGGAAGAGTTTGAGGATCCATTGATATTCTTACAAAAAATAGCACCAGAAGCTTCAAAATATGGTATGGTCATTCTATATGTTGCAAAATTTATTTTAGTGGGAAATTATTTTATGGATAACTTACATTAAAAGTTACACTTAATTCTGTTCTCAAACACACCATTCAGGTATATGCAAAATTGTTTCTCCTCTGAGTGTTTCTGTTCCTGCTGGGGTTGTATTGATGAGGGAGCAGGTAGGTTTTAAGTTCACAACCAGAGTACAACCCCTTCGTCTTGCTGAATGGGATACTGATGACAAAGTCACCTTTTTCATGAGTGGAAGGTGAGGATTTTTTCTCATATAATGAACTGCATTTTTAGAGTGTAATGTCCTATCCGGTTTGTAATATGAGTTTACCTTTTCAGAAATTATACATTTCGTGATTTCGAGAAAATGGCAAACAAGCTTTTTGCCCGTAGATATTGTAGTGCAGGCTGTCTTCCTGAAACATATTTGGAGAAAGAGTTTTGGCGTGAAATTGCATGTGGAAAAACAGAAACAGTTGAATATGCATGTGATGTTGATGGCAGTGCTTTTTCATCTTCTCCCACTGATCCGCTTGGAACTAGCAAATGGAATTTAAAGGTGTTGATTAGCTCCTTTCTAATTTCTAAATTTTGTCTCGATACAGGTTTCCAGATGTAATTTCATTTATGTGATCTGAGGGGAAAATGTTTTTGCGAGATAGTGTCAGTTACTTTTTTATCTGAGATGTCTGTCTCTTTCAAAGTTCTCATTGTTTATTCATTTTCACTTTCCTGGGCATTGATTTACCTTTTTGCAAGTAGAAACTCTAACAAGAAAGAGCAGCTTTCTGTTTTTTGAGTCTTGGAAATTTATGTTTTATTATATTATGAATGCTGCATATAGATCAATCAATAATTCCGCCCGTTTGTTGATTCAGAAACTTTCACGGTTGCCAAAGTCCATCTTGCGACTTCTTGAAACAGCAATTCCTGTAAGTAGCTGAGGAACTATTTCTTCTATAGTAATTATTCTCTTAATTATTAACCCTCTTGGCTTGCATTCAATTCTCTCAGGGCGTAACTGATCCCATGCTTTACATTGGAATGCTGTTTAGTGTGTTTGCTTGGCACGTTGAGGATCATTATTTGTACAGGTACATAGATTAACCATCCATTTTGCAACTTTGATGAAATTATGGTCATAAATTCTTATGGTTAACGTTCTTCTTTTTATATCAGTATCAATTACCATCATTGTGGGGCATCAAAAACATGGTATGGAATTCCTGGTCACGCAGCTTTAAAGTTTGAAAAGGTGGTCAAGGAACATGTTTATGCTCATGATATTTTGTCAACTGAGGGGGAGGATGGAGCATTTGATGTTCTTTTGGGAAAGACAACTTTGTTTCCTCCAAATGTTTTGTTAGAACATGATGTTCCAGTATACAAAGCTGTGCAAAAGCCTGGAGAATTCATAATAACCTTCCCTAGAGCATATCATGCTGGATTTAGCCATGGTACAATGTTTCATCTGCTAAGGTTCCTGATGATTTTATTTTATGCATGTAATCATTACAAGTATACTCATTGTTGGTGAATTTATAGGTTTCAATTGTGGCGAGGCTGTGAATTTTGCAATTGGTGATTGGTTCCCTCTGGGGGCTGTGGCTAGTCGGCGTTATTCTCTTCTCAAGAGGATGCCTTTACTTCCTCATGAAGAACTTCTCTGCAAAGAAGCTATGATCCTTGACACTTGTCTAGAACTTGAAGATTCAGACTATTCTTCTGCAGACTTGGTGTCTCATCGTTCCATCAAGATTGCTTTTGTGAAATTGATACGTTTCCAGCATCTTGCACGCTGGCTTCTTATGAAATCCGGGGCGTGCTCTGGCCTTACATCAAATTCCTATGGCACTATTCTTTGCACCTTATGCAAACGGGACTGCTATGTAGCTTTCATTAACTGCAGTTGTTATCTGCATCCCGTGTGTCTTCGCCATGGTAATTTCACTACACTGTTTCTTTATTAGAGCACCTTGATTCTCATTGTGTTTCTCTTCTGGATTGCTCATGGTGATCATTATTGTACTATCCAGATGTTAATTCACTTGACTTCTCGTGTGGGAGGAATCATACACTTTTTCTGCGAGATGATATTTGGGAAATGGAAACTGCAGCTAGAAAGTTTGAGATGGAAGATGAAATTTCTGAGGAAATTCAAAGCCACGCGAAAAGTGATGACGATTTATATTCATATCCATCATCAAATACCGTCCAGGGTGTGGTAGATGGATACTCCCCTTATTGTGACATCAACTTTGAGTTTACTGCTCAGATTGCTGCCACAACTCTATACCAGACTCAAGAGCTTAGCCAGTCTATGGGCATGGGTGGCTTTGAAAATCCCAGACCTGCAATTTCAGAGCCTTCTATTTCTGGCGTTGCATCTTCCTCCTTTGGAGAGCCACTTGAAAGTTTTTCAGCAGGCAATATTGTAAGATTGGGCCTTCTCTTCTCCTTTTTCTTATTCTGCCATTATCTTTGTTGTCCTTCTGGAATATGTCTCATGGGTACATTTAGAGAACCATAAGTGCAATAACAGATTTAGAAAAGCAGCATTTCAATGTAACAGTTTTTTTAAAAAGTTCTGTTCCTTCCTTTGTTGGTTATATTTGTCAGATGAAAGAACAGGCAGACTTTGGTGCATTGACTTTTCCAAGAGTGTCAGAAACCACTGAAGACTTGTCACATTTGTCTATGACACATGATCAATGCCAAAGTATCCAGCAAACTGATGTTTGCAGATTAGATGTTAGACCTAATGTGGACCGGCAAAGTGATGATTCTGATTCAGAGATATTTAGGGTTAAGCGCCGGTCTTTTGTGAAGGTGGAAAGGAGAGTTGTAAATGATGCATCTTCAAAGCACATTGAAAATCTGGTAAGCTTTATTATTACTGAGTCCTATATTCTGTCCATCCTGTGTATGAACTTCAAATCATATTTGGAATTGTAATTTTCTGTCCACATGGAAATATTTGGTAGTTTTGCTACTAAAACCAAAGATTCATTGTGTGAAACCGGTTAGTCAAGTTGACAACGCTGAGAATCTGTTTTGTAATGTTGTTTGATCAGTTATGGTTTTATGGGTGTTGTAGATAGTTGAAGCTTATCAATTATCTGACTCTAGGATTATATCGCTTTAAGGAAATTTTCAAATCATATTTGGATTGTAATTCTTTGTCCACATGAAAATTTTGGTAGTTTTGCTACTAAAACCAAAGATTCATTGTGTGAAACCGATTACTCAAGTTGACAATGCTGAGAATCTGTTTTGTGATGTTTGATCAGTTATGGTTTTATGGGTGTTATAGATAGTTGAAGCTTATCGATTATCTGACTCTAGGATTATATCGCTTTAAGGAATTTTCCAGGTGAGAAGAAACAGTTGACATCCGAAATATTCTTTAACCAAATGCTCAGAAAGAGAGCTTCTTTTACTAATGACTTCCATTCAATATCTGATTTTATTGTAGAATTATATTTGTAGCTGCTCTGTTATCTAAATATCTCAATGCCTCTTTTGTTGGTTATTGTCCATAGTAATTGCACCTACCATTATCTTTGGATCATCATTAACATGAAGAGATCTGGAGCACTGGATTGTATGTTAATGATGGTGTTTATTTTTTTATGTTGAAAATTTCTTGCTCCACAGTACTGGAAACTTCTTGCAAACATTTCCTCGATATATGCACTCCATATAGTGCCTGAACATACCAACAATAAATATTTACCTGGTTGAGCCACTCAAAATCTAAGTCAACTTTGAAGCAAGCATTTAATGTTTGTTCGATGAATCTGAATTTTTATTATCAGCTACATTGATGTTAGAAGTGTCAGCACCTCTTGATCTCGAGCACTTAATGCATATTTGAAATTATATTGCACGCTCAGATTGCGAGACCTCTTGGGCATCCTCATACAGTTTAAATATTGTCACTTCAACCTTCGATTACATTTTTAGAACTTGAGATCTTGTACTTCGTTATAATTTGTTGTTTTAGCTAGTTCTTTACTTTGTGAAGTAGAGATTCCATACTTTTTAAAATTTTTTGAAGCTGCAAAACCACCTGACTGGAGTAGTTGTTCCTAGATCACTTTAGTTTGTGTTTGGGCAGTAGTTTTTTCTAACTTGATTGATCTATATGTTGCTTTAATCTGTCTAGGAAAACTTGCTTTTCATTGTCGACCTTGCTGCTTTGTCCTTCTTGATCTTAAATTTCTTAACTTTACTGCTTGAAATTTTTAACTCTCTCCATTTTGTTGAATAGGGATTTAAACGGTTGAAGAAAATTCAACCTGAAGGAAGATGTGGGCAAACGGTGGCATCAGAATACTGCAGGAATGATGAAGCTTACTGCGCTTTCACATCCTCTTCAGACCATAAAGAAGCTCCAGATTCCAAGCGAAGTACGAATCTCATCTCTACTAAGTTCAAGAGGCTGGCTAATGAGGAAACTCTAAATAGACAACGAGAACAGAGAACGCGCAACTTCCATCATGAATTTGGAAGGAGGATGAGGGAGCCGCCCCCAATAGAGATTGGGCCAAAACGCCTTAAAAGTCAGAGGCCCTTTGTTAGAGAGCAGGTTAGATTGACTTTGGATCACTTGAACTGACAAGAAATTGGTTTGCCGGCCATTGCAGCATCATCTAAATACCTGATTTTACAAACTCTTTCTCTGATGGGGTTCTAACAACACTGACTGGACATCCAAAAGATTGATTCGGGGAGCGCAGCAGATGTTAACCAAGTTTAGGTCAAATTTTTATTCTTTGTGCAGGCTTCAAATTGGAGTACTTTGCACATGTTATTCTTCTGGTTCTCGGGCCAAGGTTGTTTTCTGCCTTTGGCAGGAGAACCTTCCTGCAAGTGAAAAGTAGAAAATTTGGGTAGTAACTTCTGTAAATTTGTTTTCTTATCAGTCAGTCTATTCTTGTTAGAAGTGGGAATTCCCCACCACTCCTTTACTCGAGGCTGGTCTGCTGCTTCCTGTTAGGTTCTTTATTCTTTTTTGTAGCAATAGACTACTAGAATAAATGCAGAGAAATGCCTTTCTTTCTCTCTCTCGTTACAGCTCATATTGCTCGATTTCTTTTCCGAACATATTTTGTTTCTGTGCTTATGTTTCATTGGTATCGGATACCAAGATTGACATGTAAGAAATGCCCTTCTCTTTTCTTGTTCTGAGAAGAACTTCGGAGGGCGGATACAATCTCTGTTGGAGGGGATAGCGAGTGATCAGAGTTATGGCAACATATTCTTTTTACTAGTTTGGACCGTTCAAACAAATATTTGACAATAAACTTTATCTCCAAAACGTTAGATTTTCCCAATGTCGGGACTTGACTGAAGTTATCAAGATTGGTCAGAGAACTCTGCAAATTCATTGTCACCTGAAATATGCAATCATTATGTCAGATATGTTGAGATTGAGAAAGTCGTGTTAGTAAAGTTGCAGTGACATGACATCGGCATTCTGATTTTGGTAATGGATGCAACTTGCATCACTGCCAGAGTATTTCCAGGTGCTAAATGAGACTTGAAATGGGCCTGCAAGTAAGTAGTAGACACACATGAGGGTAGAGGCCCTTCCGCTCAGGTGTTGGGGAACTATTCCGAATCCAAATCGCACATTCAATGGGTCAAATTTGCCGCTTGCTTCTGCACCACTGTTTTTTTTTTTTTTTTTTGTAACTGTACTGGTTGATTCATTTGTTGTCTTTGATGCCAATTTACGACTTTCCAGCTTCTAGGGCTTGCCTAACTGACCCATTTTTTTATCCCTCGTACACTCAATTTAAAAGCAAAAAGGTTTTGTTATGGAGGTGCATTAAGTCAATAAAGTTTTCTTTTGGAAAACGTCATAAAAAGGTTGTGTTTGGAAAAACACAGAAAGACACTGCGCAAGTCATAACAAAAGCACCTTTACCTAGGCTAGGCATATATTCTATGTTTTCATTTTCTAAAAGTTTAAGCAGCCGGTTACCAAACAAAAGATTATTGGTCTACCTAAAATGTTGGCTCAGCTTAACTAGTCAAGGACAATTGATGATATCTCTCAACGTTTTAATATACTAACACATACATCACATTACTATGTATATAGATGTATTTCTCAAAACTACAGTTGAAGCTTAAACTCAGTTAACTTCTGCGGTATCATAATTTCAAAAAATCTTCACAGCAAATGCAGCGATATGTCTGGATGGGAGTTTGGAGTTTGGACACTGATTAAAAATGAGTTGAATTTGGGTAATTTTGGGATTTGGAAAGCAAATAAGTATCCTACCAATGACAGGTACGTACCAGATTGACTAATGGTTATGGCTGGTATGATAAATCGTTCGAGAGATAAAGCAAACAATAGACATCATATAGTAAAATATTTCATTACCATCTTAATTTAGTTCGTCGAGAGACTTGAATCCAAGCCCCTCAACTTAGAACAATAATCAAAATGCATAGGACAAATTTCATTCTGCACTTGCTGCATTTCCTAATTAAGATTTGGTGTCCAATAATAAGGTTTGGTGTTATAGATCTGGTGAATGGTTGTGGGCTTCCTTCCGATACATTTAAGGAACTAAATATGAACTTTGAAAATCAAATCAGTAGAGTTAAAGAAAGGTGATGTCATATATTTAGAAAAAAAGAGTATTGAAAATACTTATTGCTTTTATAATAACTTGACAATGCCCAAGATGAAATTAATTGTCCTTACATTATGCGGAGATACTTGCTTTGTTGATCCATTTATTTAGGTCTATATAAAAAGACTAGTTCATATCTATCATAAACCATGTAATAATAATTTTGAAATATCAATTACCATTTCAACAAGAATCAAGATCTCCACCTCCAAGTCATTAATTAGGATCATAAACTTTCTTTTAACGTATTATAAAAGTTACAAGTTTTCACAAGCTTTTAAATCGAGAAAAAACCCAATAATTCCATGGGGATCATAAGTTACTGTAATCATGGACGGAGCTTGCATCTAAAAATTTTTAATTTAAATTTTATTTTTATAAAAAAATTAAAAATTTGCCTCCATTAATTTAATTGGTGACAAAAAATAATAATAATTATAGATATATTAAGATATCAAATAAAAAAATAAAATCTGAGCCCATTTATTTTATTAAAATTACTATTATTTGGGTTCATGACTTTTTTAAATGAAAGCCTACAAATAGAAAGATAAAAATTATATGCTTAATTGATTTTTTTATTCAAATTTTTCTACCTTATTGGCTTCTTTATCACATTACTTTTTGTCTTTTTGGCTTCTTCTTTCCCTAATTTCACAACGATTACCACACCCAAAGCGAAAAACAATAATATACATTGAACGCAATTGTGGAAAGAATTCCCCACTGGCCTGTAGACGAAAAATCGTAACATATAAAATTGTAAAAATGAACAAAAACAGTACAAACCATCTAGTACTAGTGATAATAGGGATAAAAGTACCCTAGATGCCCTTATGAATTAAATTGAAAATAGTAGAAGTTCTCATATTGATAAGTAGAGAAAAGATATACAGATGTATTTGGTAAACTCAAACCTATGGCTATCACAATAAATATTCGTTACATCTATCGCTTTAGAAAGTGAAGGAAACATGATCATTAAATTTAAAGGTGTAAACAATAGATGACCCAGTGGAAATGGCGAAACAAAATGACATCCATTTTTAATGATCATAAAATTTACAAATATAGATTATTATTGCTAATAGATGATTGGTTTAAAGTTTCCAAGTAATAAGTACATCCTTTTCTATATCAAGTCCAATCGTAGTATATATGAAAATTTTATTTTTTGTTTGTATATTTCATAAATTTGCATGTGTAAAGTATTTTTAAAGACAATGATGTAATTTTTTGTTTATCAAATATACAAATATTTGTATCTTTTTCAGTAATATAAGAGTACTTTAAATATTTTGTCCCTACTCAAAATAATTTCTGGATCCATCCCTGATTGTAATGATCTGATTGCTTACTATCCAAGCTTTCGTTTACAGCTCATTTGGTTCACCTGCTGGAATGAATAAGGAATGAAATGATTATTTTTAGAAATATAATATATGAGTGAAATAAAATGAGTATTATCTAGTTTGGTTTATTCCTAAGAATTTTTAATAATGATATATGCTAATATTTGATTTGAAAATATAAATTTGAAATAACAAATGAATAACTAACAAAAAAATTAAAATATCTATTATAATCTCCACTAACTACATTATTGATATTGTTGTTGTTATTATTATTAATTTTCTTATTATAATAATAATAATAAGAAGAAGAAGAAGAAGAAAAAGGAAATTAATAATAATAACAACAACAACAATAACAATAATAATAATAATAATAATAAGATGGAGAAAAGTGGTCGCAGAATAGGTAAAGACAAGTGGAGATATCTTTAGATGTTCCTCAAAGTGCAAGAATAACTAAACCTAAGATTAGCTATTTTGTATGTTATTATCTTACCAAATAAAAGAAACAACTATTCATCAGGATACATCAATAATAGAGTAACTATTCCACTCAACCAAATCGGTCATTAGTAGTTCAGGAATGTACCTGAAAGAGTTTTAATAAAGAATGAAAAGTGGCTTAGTTAACCTTGTCTAAGAACCAAAATATTGGCTTTTCATTCCAGAACCATATATATTTGATCACAAAAATTAGATGATTTTTGACACCTCTAGAGTAGCGGAACAGATCTTTTATTCTGTTTATATTGTTCCTACTGTGTTCTATTAAATCTTAAAATTTCAATAAATAAGCGACAGAAAAAAGAATAGTTATCAATTAATGAAACAGAATAATTGGTAAAAAAAGATCTGTTCCCCTAGAGTTGAGATATAGAGATAACTGTAGCGGGAGAGGAAATAACTCTTCTTCTCTATTTCCTTGCTCCAGGTTCTCTATTTCCTTGCAATGGCACGTAAAAGGAAAAGTAAAGAAAAAGGAAACAACAAACCACAAGGAAATTTGATCGAGGAAGAACTATGATTTCCTTCACTTGATAACAAACGGAAAACAAATCTTATACTAATAACGTTAGATTAACATCATTTGAATATATATCATATTCTTGAATTTCGGCATGTTTTGGAGTGTTGGTTTGTTAACTTGCTCTCATTTTACTCTACAAAAAAACAACAGTCATGTTCTTTGAGTAGGTAACAAATATGATCGTTATAGAAAGCATGGAAAGAAAAGCTACCCACCGTACAGATACAGACATTAAAAGGGCAGTGCTGTTCTGTGAAAGTTGAAAGAATCAGAAAAAGGAAGAAGCCATGGCATTGAAATACGGAGAGTGAAATAGTTTACAGCTCCCCCGCCTTGAATGCCGGGCGGACAAAGACAGGACTGCCCTAAATAAGGGCAGGACTGAAGGTATGGTCCCTATCAACCACAAGCAAAAATATTAATAATAATTAACTGCTACGCTGTTAGTCGAGGCGTTCAATCATAAAGCAATGGATTGCATAATGATTTTGCCATGCGGTGCCTATTGGCCTGACATGGTCTTTGACCCTAACCCTTATTTGGCATTTAACCTTTCACCTTTGACATGTCAACTTCTGCTCAGTAAAACGACAACTCCATTTTCCATCTTTCCATCGAATCATGCAATCTGTTTCTGTTTGTTGGTGTGAGTGAGAGTAGCAAGTCTTGTGTTGTGGTGTGAATTGTAAGCCTTTTCTTACTATTTTTACTACCCCATTTGCAGATTTGTTAAGTAAAAGAATTGTTCTCGTCCAGATCCTGCGGGAATCTCGCCTTACCTTGCGCTTCTAATATAAAGATATTCTATGGTTTCTGCTTTAAGTGAACGCCACTCACCCTTTGTAGCTTCCTATACTATTTTCCAGAAACATAAGAAAAGCTTGCACCACTTGTTCCGCTGTTCTGGTTATTAGTCTTTCCTTTCTCAAAGGATAGGTAACCAAAAAAACCGAGCACATATCACCTATATATCGCTCGTATTTGTCTTACAAACGTGACTCAGATGGCCAGAACTGCTTTTACATCTGTCGAACAAGTTATATTGATGTTCATATATGTTTATTTATATACATATATACACCAAATTAAAGTAACAATACCATTCACACCATTAGGAAGATAACTTGGAAGGCACATGTTGAAGCAGAATATATCCATAGAGATGCTATATATGTCACATTGACTTGTCTACTTGATGACACCTTTTACTTGTAAATTTTTGGGCTAGAGGAAAGAAAGATGGTGGGTGCAATTAATGTATTGTGTGTATATATAGAATATTAACAATGTCATAACATTACGATCTCCCTGAAAGCTGCTCCAGGATGTTGAAAAGTGTCCAAATTCACCAAAACGTATATGAACTATAACACTTTTATACTGATCACGTCTTTCAGGTTTTCTATAGCATAATAATGGAGTATATAATAAATGTACACTTGAAAGCATAAAATCTTTAGTAGAATAATTGGTCACAAATTAAGGAAAACAAGCAAGAATCAGAAATGGAAAATAATTGGGATTAGAGAAAGACTATAGGGTGAGTAAAAGATGCAGTAAAATGACTTGGAAAAGCTTCAACTTGCAGCTAACAAAAAGCAGGGAACAGTGAGGGAACAAATCCTGGGATTATTGGGAACTGCACAAGCAGAGATAAAGAAACGAATTGCATAATGTACCAAGCAAGCATTTATGACTGGAAAAAGAGAGAGGTCCATGAACCATCACCACCACTTTTGTCATGCAAAAAGTTTCTCGAGCTACTCAAAACGCTGCAAGCTAAATTTATGAAACCAGCTGAATTTTAACTTCCCTGAAAATTATTAACCATTTCTTTACTCTTACTTGTCACTTTCTTTGACGGCTAGCAGGACCGTACTGTACCCAAAACCGATAGAACCAGATAAGGACACGTGTAAAGATCGTGACCCGAGGATGAATGATAGTGTAATGATGCTATAATAATTAAAAATTTGACATTCTGTGTCTGTGTGCATGACAGTGCCCTGTAATGGGAAAGAGAGGTTGAGAGAGTTCTAGAAAGCCTTCATTAATCACCACCTCCTTAGCCTCTCTTCTTCTCTCTTTCTCTAATTGTCTACTTCTATAGTTCCCCGTGTTTCACTGCTTCTCTGCTTCGTTGTACTCAATCCTCTTAAATTGTCACCATTCAAATTCCAAATTCTTACGTGCCCTTTTTGTCTTTAGGCCTTGTAAGTTTATAAACCGTCGCCGTACATGGATAGACTTCGTGTTCGTTAAGTACTTGCTATAGTATATGTTGGTTGAGGTCTCGAAATCACGAGATACAAACTATTTGATCTTTAGGTTAAAGTATTTTCCTTCCCTTCTCTGCCTTACACAAGCTCGATATTTTGTACACGCCATCCGAGACGGAGATGACCGTAAATATGAAATATCACAGTATGCTTACTATGTCGGTTGTGATATATATGTGTACTGCGGTGCCTGTACATATATAGGTTGATATAACTGAAATATTCGTGTAAGATAAGCATCTTGGATGGACTACAGTGAATTTGGACCAATTCAAGATTTTGAATAGTAAGATTCCACTGTAATTGCAGTGCATTACAGTGACTGCTAGCTCCTAATAATAATAAAATTTCAGTAATTTGTACTGTTAGATCGAATATTGGACCAACCATTTTGATGGCTGCAGACCACAGCCTCCTTTGTGGTCTTGATCTCACAAATCATCTACAGAATTATTGCAAATATTAGAAGGTGGGGTCGTGGTTTGAAATGTAATGCCCGAGAACAGTAAGTATGGGGTCAAGAACATGGAACAGCATTAAAGTGAAAAGTGGATGAATTTGGCAAAATTCAAAAGAAAAAGAATCGTACAATCCTGCCTCTGCTTTTTGAATGATGGATTTCAATTGGCAGGTATAGAGGGATCATCACATACTTTACTCTTTAGATAAGTATAATATAGGAGTTATTCAGGTTTGCTTTTATAGGCCCTGGGTAAAAGATCCAACTAAATCAACAATACTTGTCAAACTTTTAAAATATGTTTTTACTAGTAAAATTTAATATTCATAATTAAGTGACTTAATTTATAAGTTTATATACTCAACAAAATACTAGCTAAATAATCATTGCATTCGCTAATAACATCTTGTAAATATCAGCAACAATAAAATCGCTAAAAATAGTAGTAATAACAATAAAATAATAGTAGTAACAATCAAATAATAATATTAGACTGCAAAACACCAAAAGAATTATACCAATAAGCATATAGATGATCATGATTTATGAAAAACAATTTCTTCATATATTTTTTGATGCAAAATCATTAATAATAGCATCAAAATTAATATTGTCCAACATATCTTTCAGGATAACAATTTGCAACTTTAACAAATTATAAAATTTTATTTTGACATTAACTCATTTGACAAAGTCATTTGCAACACTAGTATTTCAAAAAAACTTTTGAATGTGCATAAAAAATCTTCTCTCAACTGATGTTACAGTCATATATATGAGTGCGCGTTTAAAGTTTTAGGATGTTGCTTTACGAGGGTGGGCCTTGAACATGTGTCTTTCCTGCTCTTGCCCAGGGTCTGAACTGACTAAGGTTTCGATTGCCGTTTGGAAATGGGTTTAGTATTGATGTTTCAATCGAAAATTTCTAGAAATTTTTAGCTTATATCTAACTAAGTAAAACAAACTACTAGTATAAAAGTATTGTTTGCTCCTTCAAATTCTATGGACAATCAGACAAGCAAATCCAAGTTATTAAGTTGTCTAATAAAATGAAGAAGCTTGAATTACTAGGGTGCTTGGTAGCAACTAAGAAGTATAGTAATGAGTCCAAAATAAATAAAAATAATATTTCTTCTTGTTTAGAAAAGGAAAGGAAAGAAGTGCACTGGATATCAGATCTAAGATACCAATAATGGTTCGAGAAAACATCATATAAGAGTATTATATATATTTATTGACTACATACTCACAATTTCAATCTTAGAGAAAGGATATCTAGTAAGGTGAACTTTCATTCTAAGTCAAATACATATTTATGGACTGTTTATAAGCTATTTTTATGTGTTTTAGGAGGCTGACCTTATAGCAACTAAGGCTTTCTATGTTTAAGAGCGGTTCAATTGGCAATAGGAATGAGTGTCTGTAAGTTTTTTTAGAAGTTATCTTTTGAGTATACAATAATGATAAGATGTTTGGCTATATAAGTGAAATAATGTCCTTTGTTTTGGCTATATTTTGGTGCTTAAACGTGAAAATTAACATTTATTTTTTTAGGAGGTGAGAAGTGGAGATTGCATCAAATTTGAGCATTATTAGGCAAAATCGCAAATTTTAGAAAAAGTGAGAAAATTACTGCAATGGATAAGATAAGATCATGCCTAATTTCATATTCATTCCAAGAGTTTCAATTCAATTAGAAAACTTATTTTCATTTATATTATGTAAGGATCTAGATTTGTTTTAGATATAAATCTTTGCAAGATATAAGCAAGCTAGGTTTTGAGTAGGAAAAGAAAACAAAAATATGTCCAACAACTTTCCATATCATTATGTTTCATATCTTAGCAGTATTTTTTTTTTCAATCTTTCATCTTTTCTTCTATTTTTGATGTTGGGACTAAAGCTATGTATGGCCAAATCCAAATATTTTGATTCAAGGGGATTCAAAACTCTAGTTATAGCTATCTTAATTATTTAATTTAAGGTTTAGTCTATTTCATTAAGCTTATTACTATCATTTAATTGATATGAAATACTATCATACCTAATCAATTAAGGGTAAATTTTGGTTTTAATGTTGGGTTTGAACTGATCAATTTAGGAAAACATATCCTAAAATGTTTTGGACTAACTACATTAATTTTGAAAATTATTCTTTTTAGAAAAATAATCAATATTACAATTAGATAAGATATTTTCCTTGAATTAAAGTTAATTAAAAGTGAATTTTTCGCCTTTTATTTTTAGTTGATTTTTTTTTCAATTCTTTGTTGATTTTAGTTCATTAGTTAATTAATCATAAACCCCGCTTTGTCTTGTTAATTAAATTAAAAATCTAGTTTTTAGCTCTCTTGAGATTCAACCTAGTTCAACGACTACAATGAGAAATTAGAGAATTAAAATTAATTTTGAGGGCTTTCACAACTTGATCAAAATTTTGGCACAATTTTTGGGAAATCATTTTAGTTTGTTAGTTTCTTTGCATTATTTTACATTTTATAGATCTTTTGTCTTGTATGTCTCGTTCTTCTTAAATAGGTGGATTGCAATATAATCCTAAAATTGAGAAGAGAAAGCATTGCTAAAGGAAAGAGACTAAGCAAAGAAGACGTCATTCACCACTAAAAGTGAAAGATGTGATGGATTTAATAATCGGTGAAGATTCTAGTTTCTAGTAAGTTGAAGAAAAGATGACAAACAAATGTTGATAGAGTTAGCGACACAAAATTTGAATCAACAATCCTTACACATATGATTTCTAGATGTTGAGCCAGATTTTAAATTAAAATTGGGTTCAATTCACTTACTCTATATTTTTTGTGGTCTTATAGGTAAAGATCTACATAAACACTTGAAAGAATTTCGTGTTATTTGCTATAGCATGAAACCACAAGGATTGACCAAAGAACAAATTAATGTCATAGCCTTTCCATTCTCATTGAAAGATAAGGCAAATGATTGACTATATTATCTTCTCTCTAGCTCAGTTATAACACGAAATGAGAAAAAGGTTGTTCATGGAGAAGTTTTTTCTTGCATCACTTGTAGTCAATATCATAAAGGAGATATATGGTATAAAACAATTCACAGGAGAAATAATGTAAGAATATTGTGAGAGGTTTAAGTAATTATATGCTAGCTACCTATACCATTGAATTCCTGAGCAACTATTGATTTGGTATTTTTTTGAAGGGATATTGCCAATATATATGTAGCGCCCCCTCACCGTAGAGTATACACCGGGTCGCCCGTAGGTCGTACCGATGCACAACCTACGACGAGGGTG
>JANZLF010000005.1:12958420-12979106 GCA_026546835.1 Erythroxylum foetidum | reverse complement strand
CCTGAGCATACATTAGACTTCCTACAGCCGAAGCATAAGGAATCTTCTGCATTTCCTTAGCTTCAAAGTCATTCTTGGGGCATTGACTTAAGCTGAACTTATCTCCCTTAGACACAGGGGTATCACCTGGTTTACAATCCTGCATGCCAAACCTTTTAAGTACCTTTTCGATATAGCTCTTTTGTGACAATCCAAGAATACCTCGAGAGCGTTCCCGATGTATCTGAATCCCTAAAACAAAAGAGGCGTCACCAAGATCCTTCATTTCAAATTTCTTTGACAGAAATCTCTTGGTTTCGTGTAATAACCCTATATCATTAGTGGCAAGCAATATGTCATCGACATATAAAATCAGAAAAATGTACTTACTCCCACTGAACTTATGATATATACAATAACTTATGTTAGTTCTAATAGTACTCATCTATTAGAACTAGCAGCTGACCAGGGTTTGCATAAGTTTGTCTATATATCCACCACTATGTAAAGAGAAAAATATCCAATTTCCAAAGTTCAAACTTGTATTTGAACCGTACATGTTACTTATGTGATCTTTTATACAATCCATCTAGTAACAAGTTGTATTATTAAACTATGAATTGATCTTTCCTAGGGTTCCCGACAACTATGGAAAGAAGATGACTTTTCAATGTTTGACCTTTGTGTATGCTAGGGTGCATGTTTCTGACATTAAATTCTGAGACTTGTGACCATCAAAGAACAGGAATAGAATACTGCCACCTTGTTTTCTGCATCGACAGACTTTGTAGCACACAATTAAGGTGGGTTTATTATAATCATGTAATGAGATCATTGTCAAACTATTCCTCGGTAACAAGAATTTGAGGTTTCTATATATTGCCGTGTCTTCAGGGATTCTTTAAATTTGTAGAACCGTATCAATTTCTCAGTTCAAGATCTTGAACTAATAATTAGAACGGTCAAGAAGGGAATCTTGCATTAATACTCCAACATTTTTAAATCATAAGCTATTCGAAGCTTTAACTTTGTTTGTCCTATTACAGTTTCTGATTGATTTTATAAGTTATACGAATGTGGATCTAATTGATGTGTAGTTAAAGCTTGACCTGCGGCTTGATGATTGAATTGTTTTGCATATCAAGTTGATCTTGGAGAAAAAACAAATTATCTTTAATGCTTTCATTATTCGTACAACTTGTTTTTCACTAAGTGAAGGACAATAAAAAGTAAAAACGGTTGGTTGGACATTCAATTTCTGGTTGTTAATCACATCAAATTACTTATTAATGAAAATTTTCTCTTTTTTAAAAAAATGATTAATTAATTGAAACTAATTAGTTAGAGTAAAGAAGTTACAGCAAGATATAGAATCAATTCAATGAACAAGAAAGGAAAAAACAGTAATAAAAAAGAAAACATAATTAAGAAGAAGATGGCGTGATTTAGTTTATTATATACATAGAATGTGATGAATTGACAAGGACCAATACGAGACAACTGCGGAAAACAATAGTTCAAATTAATCATGGAGAATAAGAAGGTCTCATACCGACATAACATGTCACTGTTTAAATACACGGTATTTGTTAAGTCATATTCTTAAATGCATATGGGTCATCATGTTTCCTTACTTCCCATTGGGTCATTATGGTGTGACAGAAAAGCTAGGTAGATGCTATATGCACATGCAAAACTTAAAATACATGAGTCGCCCAGATTGTGAGAATTATGTGTTTTGAGTGTTGAAGACAAATTAATATTGATACTATCTTCATTTCTTTTCTATGTTTTTCCATATATTTCTTCCTTTTTCCCTTATGGGATAAGGCCTTTGAAATTTTGTGTCAGTTTAGCCTTTGAAATTTTAACTTTGATACATGAAGCTGAATTTAGCAATTCCTATAGAAACATAGATATGGGTCATGGAATCTCTAGTTTTGCTCCAACATCCAGTGATTAGAGCATCTAATTTTGATGTATTTGGCAAAGCTGCATAACGTGAGCGATGTTCTAATAAGGACATTGATGCGAAACTTCAATTTTAATGGTTATAAAATCCATACGGAATTTAGTAATTGGTGGATATAAATTATTGTTCTTGAAGGACTTGTAAATATTCCCAAAATATTTGCAACTTTTGAATTAATGCCTTAAAAGAAACCCAAATCAAGGCATAATATATAGTAAATCCCTCTATTTAAATCTATCTAACAAGACTAAAACTGGTAAAATTCGACTGGAAATAAGAAGTGGGAGACATTTTGAATCTTTTTCAATGACTTGGAGCTTTGATAAGTGGCCTACAAATCTTGGGGGATTAGAATTTGTAGAATTTGACAAGAGCCCAATGTTCCTTTCTGATTTCGTGGCATCACTTTCCACTAAACTAATAATGGTAAATCAAGTATTCTCCTCATTATAAAAAGGAGCAAATGATTACAATTTACAGGTCAAGAGTTGGTCCACTAAACCTCACCCAATTAGTCTTAGAAATGGTGGAAATCAAGGGAAAGAACAAAGAAGGGGGAGTGTGGGTGCCCACACCTAATTAATTTTTCATTTTCAATTTCCTTTTAGTGGACTTCTTTATTTTTTTATATATTAAAAAAAGGAAATTAAAAAACGCTACTTTTCTATTTTATTTTTAATTAATATTATTTTAATATGTACCTGACTGTATGCGTTTCTTGCTAAATTATGGTGGTTCCTCCGTTCTCTTTTTCCATTGCCGCAGCTAAAGCAATCATATCACACCAAGCTGGTAAAATGATAAAGAACTTTAACAGAGTTACATCCTAAAAGTTTAGTTCACGAGGATGGAGGGTCTAAATTTCTTATAAATTCTATAACAACTTTGTATTTAATCGATATAAGATTTAAATTCTATACTTTATAATTAAATCAAACCGTAACATTCGTCCCTCTATAAGGATCAATGTCCTTATTAGTCACGGTCATGTTTGTACACTTTTTAGGTCACCACTCTGAGGTCCTTGTTGGTCACGGCCACGTTGGTCACAGTTGGCACTCCCAAGTCACCACTCCAAGACTGACTCTGATACCAATTAATAAGAACTTTAAGAGAGCAACACCCCAAAAACTAGCTTACGAGGATGGAGAACTTAAAGTCCTTATAAACCTCATATCAACTTTGTATTTAATCAATATAAAATTCAAGTTTCATACCTTAAAATTAGATCAAACCATAATATAAAACTAGTCCTCCTCACAGGCTTCGAAGAAGCTATGGGCAAACACAATTATCATCTCTCGCCATCTTTCATCCACAACTCGGTCCTGATCTCAACATGTTCTAGCTCAAACCCGACAACCTCAGGTATCTGCAAACCCTCTTAATGTTCCACGTTATTCCGACAAAAGTTAGTTCTAGCAACTGGCTAGCCAACAAATCAAAACCAACAAGCTCCACTCTTTACACTGATCATGTTCATTTTTGACAGCCTGAGATAGCCCAACCCGATGACAAGACCCGACTCAATGGAGAATTCCACTTACAATCAGTCTAAGAAGGCTTCGACTGTCGAAAAAGCCCATAATAATGGAGTTAATAATAATTAATATAATTTATAAATTTATTTAATATTAAATATAATTTACTCTTCAGTTACGTTACGAGTTCTAAGTTCCAAGCTTGCACCTGCAATCGAAGCGAAGTTGACCGTTGGGCCTGGTTGGCTCAGTTTAGTCCAATGACTACTTTGTAAAAATAATAATTTTAAAACATTAATCTAATCTATAATGAATAGTCCGTTTTCTATTTCTTCCGAGTCTCAGCCATGTCTTGGGTCACTGGCACCAATTCAGCGGCTGGTCTCTGCTACGTTTCCCAACGCCTCTTCAAATTCAAAACCCAACATTTTTGTTCAAAAAAATGCTTTCTTTCCAGTTTCACTTCCTCTAGTTTGCCTCCTCCCTCAATTTCCAGCTTTAAATTAACCGTTGTGGGCTCTTCCAAGAGATACAGTCGCCTCTCCTGCAATAGCAGCATTTCAACTGCCACCACGAGTACAAACTACGAGGTTCCCACTTCTAACTCTCTATTAATTTGTCATTTTTCATGTGTTTACTTGATTTAAGAGAAAATTTTAATGAAAATATACCAACTTTATGGGTACTTTTCTTGATGGAAGGTTCATATTTGCTTTTTTTTTTGTGACAATCGCTTCAGTTGTTTTAGTTGCGAGAGAAAGATGCTTCAGCGTGTTATCTATCTCCAAGCAATTTAAATGGCAATATAGCTTATCCATTATTGAGAAAGTGAGATTGGGGAAGGGAAGTGATCACAAGTGATGGAAATGTGTAAGAGTGTACTTTGGGATAGTAATTTGGTGCATGCAAGTACTGCTGATGTTTTAAAAAAAAAATGAATGCGAATGATTAGTAGTTGCTGTAAAGATCAGCATTGTCTTGAAATTTGTATCACCGTTTTTCAAGAACTAGGAACAATCAGAGATCCGTCAGTTGTAATTCTGAATTAGCTAGGTTTTAGTTCTTAAGTTTTTGTTAGTAAATGTTTAAATTTGACCATTGTGATTCTATTACCATATTTTTGGTTTGGCTAATTTCATGATAAAGATGTAAATCCTATGCAGTTTTATGATGGTCCGTCAGATGTTGAATTGAGACTGCCACTCGGTAACCAAGATATTCAAACTGCCAGAAATGTATCTGTGGATGCAGATGGGACCTCCTTAATAGTCAGAGTGCAAAGTGATGGATCATTCAACACGCTAATAGAAACAAATAATCTTTTTGAGAAAATAAAGCCTTCAGAAACCATATGGTTTGTGAGAGTTAACGCATATATTACACTGTGGTAGCTATTTGGAGTCGTAAATATTTGATGTGAGAGTTAATGTTATGAGCAGGTATATTGATGACGACGAACTTGTTATCAACTTAAAGAAGCTGGATCCAGATTTGAAATGGCCTGACATTGTAGAGTCATGGGAATCCCTAACAGCTGGATCAATGCAACTTCTGAAAGGAACATCAATCTATATTGTTGGTGATTCAACTGAAATTAACCAAAAAGTTGCTCAAGAACTTGCAGTTGGTCTTGGGTATGAAATCTTGTTTTCTATCTTATAATATGATGAAAGGACTTTACCAGTATCCCTATATTTTAATATTTTCTTGTTGTTTGCATGGTTTCTTGATTCTGCTTCATCTGTTCTTATTATGTTTCCAAACTGTTCATGTTCTATTCTTCCTAAGCAACACAAGTTTCTGGTTGAAATGATCTTGCAATAAGACAACCAAAGCTTTGTTTTTTGGTAGCTATGGTTCATATGAACCAGTTGAGCTCTGCATGAATGCATTGTATATTGTGCTTCGGTTGCTTTATTTTGAGGTTTAATTAAATGCCAATTTATGCGTTACTGGTTCATATTTGGGTTAGGCAATTCATAGTAGCACAAATTCTTTATACAAGGTAGCATATACTACAGGCATGTGTTTCTCAAAAAAAATATCTTATTGGATGTATCTAAGATGCAGGTATACTCCCCTTGACACCCAGGAGTTGCTAGAAACATTTGCCAAGCAGAAAATCGATTCATGTGAGTGCAGTATGTATTATAATTCTAGACAAGTTTACATGTCTAGTTTACAGCTCAACTGGAGATGTGCATAAGTATAATGTGATAGTACCCTTTGATTCTATGTTAGGAGCATAAAGGACTGCATTCTCTGGAGATTTTTGTTTTGGGTATACAAAATAATTGGCTTGAAAATCCATCAAAAACTGTTACTTTGACTCATCTTTTGATATAAAGTTTTCCACTCAACTATGGCGCAAATCTTTCTGACAGAATCTATCCTAGAATATTTGTTTATAAAGAAATATGGTAACCAAAATCATATTGTTAATTGTTCGTTATAATTGGTACTGCAATCTTTGCTAGCTGCTTCTTGGCAAGTCTTGGTTTCAGGCCCATCTTTTGTTTAATGGAACTAGGATGGGATAAGAGTATCATATATCTCACTTTCTAACTAGTCAAATGACTAATTAACCTTTTAGCAAATGCCTTAAGTGAATATGATAACCCTTTTGCAGTGTATTAACAAGTGCATTTAATTCCAGGGGTACTAGAGGAAGGCTTTGATTCCGTCGCTGAAGCAGAAAGTTCTGTATTGGAAAGCCTAAGCAGGTATGGTACTTTGCTTCATATGATTTTCCTGGCAATGTTTATGCTGTGATGTTCTACGTTATTACACTTCCTTAGATTAGTTGGTTTTGCAGTCATGCTCGTGCTGTTGTTTCTACTCTAGGAGGGAAGCATGGAGCTGCTGGAAGGTCTGATAAATGGAAGCATCTATATGCAGGACTTACTGTCTGGCTATCACAGACTGAGGCCATAGGTTACTCTGCATAATAGTTGTTTAATTTTAGATTTCATATATCAATTGCCATTTCGTGTCTGTCTCGTAGTCTCCAGAATCAATTTACATTTCTCAAACTAAATTTAGGACGTAGTACTTGAACAAGTTCATATGTTTTTTGAAATGTCGAGCTGAATCCTTAACCTTGGAGGATACTACCTCATACACAGTGTAACCTTAGACACAAGTCACCCCATATTCTTTTCATCGGGATGTATATGAGAATTCAATAGTTGAGGAATTCAGTTAATTACTTTTCAGTTTGCCTATGCACATTGAAAGAATCCAGACAACTCAAAAATCTTTTAATCCAGATGAGGATTCTGCAAAGGAGGAGGCTAGAAGGCATGTTCGAGATGGCAACGTAGCTTACTCAAATGCAGATGTGGTTGTAAAGCTCCAAGGTTGGGATGCTGATTATGCCAAAAGTGTAGCACAGGCATCCTTGAGTGCGCTGAAACAGTTGATTCTGTCGGACAAAAAACTTCCAGGTAAACTATCCATGATATTTAGCAGTTCTTGGTTGCTTCTTTAGTTTACTAGAAAATAAAACAAGTGATATGCTCATTTTTTTTCTGGATATCTGATGATGAGTTCGAGCTTTCAATATCCAAATGTTTTTCTAATTATGGATCTCAGTAAGATGAAAGACAAATCAGATTCCAGATTCTCCATAGTAATGAAAAGTGATAATCAAGAGTACCTAATTAATGAGTTTCTTAACGGAAAATGTAGTAGACTGCTTAAAATGAACCACATATTCTCCTCCCATCTTTCCTCTGCATTTTTCAGATAGAAAGAGCCTTTATATAAGGTTAGGATGCCGTGGTGATTGGCCAAACATCAAGCCTCCTGGATGGAATCCATCAGCTGAAATGGAGCGGATTTGATCTTCTAGCACCTTGCAGAGTTGATCACCTATATAATGGGATGATCAATCAGTGCAGGTTATTATTCATCAAATGCTAATAAGTAAATAGTTCTTCAGGTTTTGTCCAATCTCGTGCTTACCATTTTGGTGCCTATTCGTGTATGCTAACCCAAAAGAAGATTTGGAATTGCTTCAGGGACAAGAGAAAGAGATCAAATTAAAATAATTTTTAGTATATTGGTAAATAACAATACAACTGATCAATTATGACCAACATTACTTGCCAATTATGGCAAAAGGCTTTAAACTATTATGTTCTAATCTAGTTTTAGTATACTAAACCTCGAAATACTTTTGAACCTTGTCAGTCATGCTTGTATCTTGATAAATGGGAAAATGCTTTTATTTCTATTGTCAGCAGATTAAACCCTGATAGTTTTCTGATGAAATACAGAATAATGATTAGTAAGTTAATTTTTTTGTTACCAATGACATGGATTTGTTGAATACACAAGGCCACCGAAGACATGAATTCTGTAGTGGTTTTAAGTTTAACATATTTGTTGCCAGTTACTATTTCAGACTACTCCTTCATACCTTTAATTTGGTGACACATGTTATCCAGCTGTTTTTGGCGTGGCCATGGGATAGGAAGCCGTTGTTTATCAGCCAAATTTATCCCTAGAGTTCTTACTTATCAAATCACTATTTTATTTACAAAGTGACATGGTAAATTCCATTACCCATTTTTGTTGCGTAGACCCTCTTTCAAAGCTTATCAGGCTACTTCCAAGTTCAAACGTACTATCCTGACCAGTGGCCAATAGCACCTCAGGGTTACTTGTCGCACTGAAGTTTCCCCAAGACTTCTGCCCTCGGCTATAGAGGTTTAAATCTGACCAAACGGGCATGTTTAAATCAATAATTAGCAAGCCTCTATCATTGACTACCGTTATCTGACAAGGGATGATGCCAGATTGTAGTCCACCAAATACAAATGCTCACAAGTTTTTAGCTTTTGTAGCTAAGAATAAGGGTCAATCACAAGTTCTATTTGGGTTTTGCCCAAGTCTAAGTTGACACTAAAGATAAGGATGGTGATGGGGAAAAAAATAACTAGGCTAAGGAAGGTGTTTTGTTTTGCATTTAAAAATAAAAGTTTATATTAATAACATGATACCTGAACAATGCTCCTAATCAAATGAAGAAAGGTCGACTTAGCCGAGAAAAAAACGCAAGTGTTGAGGGCAACTTAACAGTCCTGGAGAGCTTAAAGTGCAAAATAGACAAGAGGGTGAAAGGAGAGTAAAGCCGTCTCAAGTCTGAGGCACTCTTTCCGAACGCTAATCTTGTGGTCATCGCGGTGTGGAGGAGAATGCAGCACAAGAAAAGGGGAATACAAGGAGTTAGAGATTAAACAATAAGGTGGAGGCCATGGATAAGTAATTAGCATGTATCTTTGGTTTATCACTAAACTTAATCAGTTAGATGGTAGTTTGTATGACATAATTATTTGATGTTATTTTTCTTAATTTTATACATGTAATTCGTTTAATTAATTAGATCCTAACTTGATTTTCTAATAATGGTATTAGAACCAAATTTAATTTTATAACTTGATTTCATATTTCATTGTTATTGACATCAAATTCTAGAACTAAAATTACAATTATTGCAAATCATAATTCTTAAATTGGATTTATCTTTGACTTAATGTTCTTATAGTCTGAAAACCAAGATTAAAGTCACAAACCATTTTCCAGGGATCATTATCAATCATTGATCCCATATGAATATTCAAAGACTCTTCGTCGCTCTTGTGAATCTCCCTTTTACTGCTTCAAAAACCAAATTCCTAAACAATCCATCCAGATATTTTCTATTCTTTCATTGGATATTCCGTAGACGAGGGGCGGCATTTGGAGCACCATGGTTATGTATATGTTCAATTTGCCCATACCTTTGGGAATTGGAGGCTTGTCTATCATTTCCTCTATCTTTCAGCAACTTGTTCTTGATCCAGAGATAGAAGTATTTATGCCTTTGTATAATCTTGAACATGTCACAAAAGGGAATCAGGTTGTTGAATTTGATGCCATTGGCAGCATTGTATGTTGGTGAATTGGATGGCAACTATATACAATGGCTTTACTCTTATCATCGACATGAGATTGTCCGTATTATATGCTCTGTGCTAACTCTGTGTCAGAACATCTAGTCCACACATTGTATTTTACTCTTATAATTTGGATGAGATCATCCGTACTAGATGTTCTGTGCCAACTTTGTGTCAGAGAATCTAGTATACACATCCCTTTAAATGTGTAGACCAGATGTTCCGACACAGAGTTGGCACAGAACATCTGATACAAACAATTTTATCCACTTATCATCGGCCACTGTAGCGATCGTTGGCACAATTGTTGTCGATGAGGGAGGCGACAACGACTGGTGCTGGTGAGATACACAGGTTGCGACTTATTGAGGATTGTGGCAAAGTATGAAATTATTGGAAATCAATCGTGATCGAATCACGGTCAGTAGGAAATAAACATTTTAAAGGTTTCCATTCCAATCCCGATAATTAAATAACTTGAAGAATAAAAACATAACTCGTAAAATAAAAATCGTACTTGATTTAATTTTCCTGTTGAAATCTTTTGAAAGATTTTTGACTTGTGAACCACAAGTTGTTTAGTTGTCAAGCCTCTAACGGTATCCATAGAGTAGCTTCTCAACTCTTGAAATGAATTAAGCAAGAGTGCTAGCTCTTTATTACTTATTCATATTTATTAAAAAAACATGGTTTTTAAATTTTTATTAAAATTAAATGCCATAATTAAAGTTTTAATTTTAATAAAATCAAATATCTTATATTTGATCCCTAAAATTTCTTAAACTTTATAATTAAATTCAACTTAACTAAAATTGATTTTTTTCCTTCACAAACTACTCTTTAATGTGTAACCTATAAGGTTCCTAATATATTGGTAATGATCATAAATTCTAATTCTAATTCTAACTTATGATTAGAATCAGATAAATTAAAACTCCTTTTAATTTTATCTTTAATTCTTTAATTAAATAATTTATAATCATAAATCAAGATCAATGTCTAACAACATGTTATGACCACCCAAATATTAAGATTGTCAAAGTAGTTTGGCTCAACCTGTCCATGCATGGTTATGATATATAATTTAATCCTTTCGTCATTCAATGTTCTAATTAGACAAAGTATGGATAAAGTGTGTACTCTTTTTTATCCAATCATGTTCGTTCTGTAACATGCAACAGAAACCTTATTTACATATCTCGGATCAAATTTGTAAGGGAAATAATGAAAAAAATGCAGAAATACCTAATTTCGGTTCCATAACTTTCCAACTTGCTTTCCGAAGTCATAATGAGGAGAATCTATTTAGACCTTCACAATAGTTGCTCACCGCAACATGTTAAAGCCTTTCTGTAGTTTTCTGTATATGTGAACCTCTAAATAGGCCAGAGTATTCGTTCGTTCACGATTTGTTATAGCTACAGGAGACCTTAACCTTTTATATATAATATCCATTTTAGGTCTCCCTATCATGGGCTCAATATGGGCCTGGTCTATACTGACTAGGGTCCATTTTTCTCGCTGGACTTCAGCCCATTAACGATCCTTTATTTGGTCGCTTTATTATCTTTATCCTAATCAAATTTACATAACTTAATAGATAAGTTATTGAAACAGATAAAATGCAATTAATTATTTTCCACCTTATAGGAAAATATCTAGCATTCTCCTCCTTGGATAGTAATCAATTGTGGTAATTGACACAAGGTTAAAATCAGTTCAAAAATACAGTTAAGCCACATTCCTTTATTGTTATCAGGTTTAAAACAAAACATTTGATCCAAAAATATTGAAAGTTCATTATTCCATCCCGCAAGGCATTTGATACCAAAAAATATCAAACACATGTGTCATATATGACACAGGTTCAATATAATCACGCATATCTAATACCTCACTAACATAAATGAGAAAATAGAGTGTAAAAAACTAGAATGATACCAGTGTGATTTGAAATGTATCATCTTTCAATTTGTAGGTCTCGATTTCTTTAAACTTTATGTCAAACTGAATATACAAAACTGCACCAGAGAAATATCTTTGTTCCCTTTTTTGACTAATAATATAATTGTTTAAGGAATTGTTGAGCTTGTCCTCTATAGTTTGTATTGGACATTAAGAAAGGAGTGATGACTTCAACTTCTACTTCTGATGATTAAACAAGGGTTAGTCCTTTGGTGAGTTTTGGGTCGAGGAGTAAAAAAAATGTTTATAGATTACAAATAGGTTTTTGGAACATTAGCACCTTTACAAGGAAGTTTTTGAAATTATTGAAGATTTTAGACAAGCATAAGTTTCATATAGCGTGCATCCAGGAGACAAAGATTAATAGGTTCAAACATTGGTATTTAGGGAGTTCGAGAAGACATAATGGGGTAAGTATCTTGGTAGTCAAAGAACTCATACATTGTATTGTGGGGGTAAAGAAGACTAATAATGGGATTAGTCCCTTAAAGATTATGGTGAGAGGTGTTGTTTTCAAGATGATGTGTGCTTATGCACCTCAAGTAAGGTTGAATGAACAACTTAAGCATTAATTTTGGGAAGAGCAAGATGAGGTGATTCGGTAGATCCCTCCTAACGAGGGAGTTATACTATGAGGAGATTTTAATGGTCATATAGGGGTAATCTTAGACGGATATTAACGGTCATATAAGAAGGACGAGAGAGGTATACTATATAAGGCAGAGCGATAGGCGGAGCGATCGACCTACAAGGTAATACCTAACACTTGTTTGTCAACTCAGCATAGATTGTTATTTTTTATCTTATAATTAAAAATTTTAGAAAGTAGAGAAGTCCTAAAAAGTGTATTAGAGTCAAATAGTGGAATTTGAAAGAGGATAAGGTGAAACAACTTAAGAATAAAGTAACATATAAAAGAAGAATGAAAATTGAAAAAAGATATTAACAAAATGTGGGAGAGAGTAATAACTCTTTTAAGAACTATAACAAAAGAAATATTGGGAGTTTCTAATGGGCCTAGAGATAGTAAGATGGAGTCTTGGTGGTAGAATGAAGATGTGCAAGAAAATATTAAGATCAAGAAGGGTGGCTATAAAGCTCTATTGGATAACACTATAAAGCTAGAGAGAGTAGCTAATAGAGAAAACTATAAATTGACAAAGACAGAAGTAAAAAAGATAAATCTCATAAGCTAAACTTATAGCTTACAAGAATTATACCAACTATTGGAAATTAAAGATGGTAAAAAAGATATTTTTAAGATGGCGAGAGCTGGAGAATAGAAAGAGAAAGACTTAGATCAAGTTTGTTGTATAAAAGATAAAGTAAGGATGGTGATTCTAGTTGAAGACGACATCAAGAGAAGAATGAGGACATGGAGGACAACATCACTTTAGGAAATCTTAGCACATCCAAGAGATATCATAACTTTACTTGTTGTTAGCAAATTACAAAGGAAGATATTAAAAGGGCTTTAAGGGATATGAAAAATGAAACAATAGTAGGGCCTGATGAGATACCGATAGAGGTGTGGAAGAGCCTAGGCAAAGAAGGTCTTACTTGGCTAGTCAAGTTTTTTAATTTGATCTTTAAGTCTGCCAAAATGTCTAGATGAGTGGAGCCTTGGTATGCTAATTCCTTTGTACAAGAACAAAGGGACATCCAAAGCTATAACAACTATACAGGAATCAAACTATATAGTTACATCATGAATTTATGGGAGAAGGTGATTGAGAAGAGAGTGAGAAAAAATGTCCTATCTAAGAGAACCAGTTTGGCTTCATGCCAAGAAGGTCTATGACAGAAACCTTACATCTTCTTAAAAGAGTAATGAAATATTATAGGGAAAGACAATGTAACCTATACATGGTTTTTATTGATTTAGATAAGGTATATGATAGGGTACATAGAGAAATCATATATAGGTGTTTAGAAGTTAAGGGAATTCCTATGACCTATATATGGATAATTAGGGATATTTATAAAAGTGTAAATATTAGAGTGATAGGAAGATATACATAACATTTTTCTATCATTATTAGACCACATCAAGGCTCCTCATTGAGCCCCTTTTTATTTGTAGTAATAGTGGATGAGATCACCAAGAATATCCAAGGGAATGTGCCTTGATGTAAATTATTTGCTGATGACATTGTTTTAGTAAATGAGACAAAAAAATGTGTCAATATCAAGCTAGAATTTTAGAGGGATTCGTCAGAGTTAAAGGGCTTTAAACTAAGTAGGACTAAGACTAAGCATTTATAATGTAACTTTTCGGGCAATAGGATGGCTTCTGTTATGGAGGTAAAGATTGGTTCAGAAGTTATACCGCATAAAGAGTGTTTTGAGTATCTAGGATCTATCATCTAAAGCAATGGAGAGATCGACAAAGACATAGTTCACCACGTTAGATCATGGTGATTTAAATGGAAAAGTTCACCAAAAGTTTTACGTGATAAGAAGATAATACTCAAGCTTAAAGGTAAATTATATCATTTAGCAATTAGGCCAAACATTTTCTATGGGGCAAAGTATTAGCCTGCATAGTCATAAGCTAATGGTAGCAGAGATAAGAATGCTCCATTAAATGTAAAAACCTTATTAGAAAAGATAAGGTCAGGAATGTAATAGTAAAAAAAATTAAAGATGACTAATATTAATGACAAATTAAGAAAGACAAGGCTTAGGTAGTTCAAACATGTTAAGAGGAGATACTCTGACACTCCAGTGAGAAGATGCAAGAAGATTATACTTAGAGAATGTAAGAGAAAAAATGGAAGGCCTAAGAAGAACTGAAGAGAGGTAATAAAAAAAGATATGACTCTGTTGAAACTACAAAGAACATGACCCACAGTAGAAAACTTTGGCTTACTAGAACACGAATAAAGGATCTCACATAGAGAGGTCATTTTCATTCCCATAAGTTTTTGAAATATTTTTCTTTGAATTTTATATTTAGCCTAAATATTTAATATATAGTATTTTCCTCTTAGTTAATAAGCCTAAATATTTCACTACTTATCTTAAATATTTTCTTGTAATAGCTTGTTGAATTTATTTATTAACTGGTCTTCTTTCCTATTTATGTATTTGTTTATTTTATCTTTTGTTTTGACTATTTACCTTCTTCTATATTTGTTGTATTATTTATTTTATTATCATTATGATGACGATGATGATGATGATGATGATGACCTTTATATATATATATATATATATATATATATATACTCTACGGGAACAACTTCTTTATTGGTTAGGAATAAATTTGTATACTGCAAACTTCTTCACACCTTGTGTATTAGCAGGAATTTTATTGAATGTTGTTGATGTTTAACATATAATTCCATTTGATCACCAGTGAAAAATTTCATAAGTCGATAAAGGAAAACATACCCATATATAGCTCTATTCCACTTCCCTTTATTAGTACAGATAAAATGTAGACACATCTTTTTTGTTGTTTAGAACTTAGAAGTCATTCTCTCTTCTTTTGTTTTCTCACTTCTTTTGCTTTTACCTTTATGCCCTTACTTGATACCCGTTCTGACCTTCCATCTGCTGATGAGATTCTTCTTTTCTACAGGGAGCACGGGAAGCAAGACGGTAACTCACTGCCATGGGTGAACTGTCTTCGTCATCAGCTTCCTTTCCTCCTTTAACTAGAGAGCAATTCATTGGACATTAGGCAATCGAAAGCCCGAAGGATACCGGCGAAGTTCAAGCGAAGAAGGTAATGGGAGGTGGTGCCTGGAGAGACAAGATTGGAGTACAAAACAATAAAGGGAAGCTCCAATACTATCAAAATGTGTTACAAGATGGTATAGTTTCTCCCCATTAAAGTTGTTACAAGCTGGTGCACGAGCATGGTCCAATGCTCTGGTAGGCTTTTTTCTGGTCCAAAAGAATGGTTTTCCCAGCTGTTAATGCGTGGGCAAAGGCGAGATGAAGTAAGAAAGGATTTGAAAAAGCTATGCTTATAGAGGGATGGGTCGATAATGTTTAAGTTCTCTTTGAACTCAAATATCGGTGAGATAATCGAGCAAGGATCGTGGCACATAAGAGACCAGCCCTTGTTTTTGCGACAATGGAAATCGAGGTTAGGTTTAGATAGGGGCTCAACAGAAGTGATGCCATTATGGGTCCAATTTCGTGGTCTTCCGATGGAGTATTAGACGGTGGAGGGGCTGAGCCATTTGGCTAGTGTTTTAGGCAAACCAATCTGCATGGATTCTCAGACGGCTGCTATGGATAGAATAGGTTATACTAAGATTTGTATTGAAGTGCCGAAGGATGTAGTTTTGCCTGAAACATTGTCAATCATGCAATTTGGAGAGGCAAAGGAGATGGTCAAAGATTTCATCACAGTTACTTATCCTTAGAAGTCGAGTGTGGTAGGGAAAAAGTGGGTAGCTACTGGGTGAATTTTCCAGTCTGGTTGGCATAAGGATTTAGTGAATGTGGTACTTAGTACTGAGGAGCAAGGAAGGCAGATAGAACAGGGGATGCACCAGAAGGAGAAGGGGAATGTGGTTGCTGTGGATGAGACATTGCGTGAAGGTAGAAATGGTCAGATCCAGGGGAGTAAAGCTACTGCAGGGAATGTTATGGAGAAAAGGATGTCTCTGACAAGGACCACGCACACTGATCAAGAGATGAATGTTAATCAGGTAGAGGAAATTCAAAATCGAGAAGGGAAGGAAACTAATAGTGAGAATGATGCTACCGGGGATTCCATATGTCCCCACATTCCTAGAAATTGTGATAAGGTAATAGCAGACGTGATGTCACTTAATAGTGGAACATCTAATGGATTGATGGAAGAATTGAAGCGGAGGGCTAGGGAGGCTAATGAAGACACAGAACCTAGTACCAGTAATGGGCAAGAAGCGAGTTCAGACAATGAGGTGGGGGAGACGATTCAGGTTTCAGTGGGGCTAGCTGAAAGAACTATGGGAAGGAAGAAAGGGAAGAAAAAAAGTACAAAGGGGTGATGTCCCCTAAGTGTCTTTTTTAAGAAGTCGTTATTAGTTTTAAACACGAGGGGGTTGAATGACCTCCTTAAAAGGCTGATGGTTAAGCAATTAGTAGCGGATAAAAAACCTGTTTTAGTAGGACTTCTCGAAACAAAAATAAAGGCCAATGTTGATCGGAAGGGATTATCATTTTTAGGGACTAAATAGAGTTTCATTTCAAACCATGTTCATCATTATAATGGTAAGATAATATATAGGTATAATTCGGATAAAGTGGAGGTTCAAGTGCTCAAGATGGGGGATCAATTCATGCATTTCTAGTGTGAGATAATTGGGAAGTTTTAGTTTGTGGTTACATTAATATATACTTCAAATTTTGCTTTCCAACGAGCTAATTTATGGAAGGAGCTGCTGGAGATACATGCTGGGATGCAAAGGTCGTGGATGGTGGTAGGAGATTTTAATTGCTGCCATAATTCTGTTAAAGTTGAGAGTGTGCGATTTCATTGAGGAGCAAGAGTTGAACTCAATCAATTATTTAATAACACTAATCTAGTGGATCTTAGAGGAAGATGGTTGACCTAGGAAAATAAACAAAAAGGGAATATGTTTATTAGGAAGAAGCTTAACCGAGCATTGGTAAATCAACAGTGGCTCAGCTCTTTCCCGCTTGCTTCAGCTGTGTTTGGAGAACCAGAATTTTCTGATCATGCATCCATTCTAATTCAAAAGCCACGTGATAGAAATAGGAACGGGGCACCATTTAGGTTTTTTAATGGATTACTTCAAGTAAAGGTTTTTATAGAGGTGATTTCACATATTTGGAGGACTGATGTACAAAGATATAAAGCTTTTCAGTTGATACAGAAATTAAAGCTGGCAAAACGTGTGATCAAAGAGTTTAGTAAGGATAGAACTCTAAATGTTCAAGAAATGGGTACTAATTTGGCTGAGATACAAAAGCAATGTTATAAGGACCCCCTTAATGATAGTTTAAGAGTGTTTGAGGTTGATTGGAAGCATAAATACCAGGAGGCTTTGAAATTGAATGATTCAATTGTTGAACAAAAAGCTAGACAAACTTGGCTTGAGGAAGGTGACATCAACACAAAGTATTTTCAAGCGGCTATCCTAGTAACGCATAATGACTAATGCGGGGGATAATGTACTGCGCGGTCAACTAGATATTATTAAACACATCGGGCATTTTTTTTCCAACTTATAGGAAATTCTGAAGCTGCAGGGAATGGATTTGGGGTTAAGGATGTGCTAGAGTTCACTCCAAGTCAAGATAGACTGGGAATGTTAAATGCTCCTTTTTCAGCTCAACAAGTGAAGGAGGCCTTGTTTCAGTTAAATGGTTTGAAAGTGCCCGATCATAATGGATACTCGGCTGGTTTTTTTAACAGACTTGGAATATCACAGGTCAGTTGTTAACGGAAGCGGTGCTAAAGATTTTTTTCGCTTGGAAAACTTCTGAAGGAGATCAATCATACTTAAATTCCCAAAAAGGAGCGATCATAAAGGATTACGGACTATCATCCAATTTCGTGTTGCACAACGGTGTATAAAATAATAGCTTCTCTTTTAGAGGAACATTTGAAGGGTGTATTGGCTGAAGTGGTTAGCAAAGCCCAAGGGGCTTTTCTTCCTTCGAGAAGTATTGTGGATAACATATTGTTGCTCCAAGAATTGTTGGGAGATTATCATACAGGCAAAAAGGTTAACAGTTGTGCCTTAAAGATTGATCTTTATAAAGCTTATGATACGATTAGATGGGGATATCTAAAGGACTGCTTGGAAGGGATTAGATTGCCTACACGATTTTGTCACTGGATACTTCAATGTATTCAAACTACTTCTATGAGTGTGTTAATTAATGGGATTCCCACAAAGCCATTTATAATCACTAGAGGGATAAGGCAAGGGGACCCTCTCTCCCCTTACATATTCACTCTGACGATGGAGGGTTTATAAAGATTATTGACTAAAATGGTGCAGTGTAATGGGTTATATCAGTACCAATATAAATGTAGGGAAATGATACTGTCACATTTGTTGTATGCTGATGATGTGATATTACTGCGTAAGGCTAAACCACATATGATAGGGATGATGTTGAATCTAATGAACATTTTTTCTAAATGCTCGGGGATGAAAACGAATGTACAGAAGAGTGGAATTTTTATGTCTTCAGATGTTTGTAATCGGGAGTGGATCAGTAGGTTGGTGGGGTTGCCTCTCCAAGACACATCGTTCAGGTATCTAGGAGTACCGATCACTTCGGGTAAGCCAAGATATTCTGATTTCTTACCATTATTGGAAAATTTGAAAAGTTGTATTAATGCATGGTAAAATCGTTTCCTATCATTTGCTGCTAGAGTTACTATAATTGTTTCAGTGTTGAATAACATGCATGTACACTGGGCTGCTCACATGGTAATTCCAAAGAGAGTTATAAAGGAAATGGAGAGGATATTGAAATCTTTCTTATGGACTGATAAGCATGACAATTGTAAGGGAGCTAAAATCAAACAGAGTAATATTGTAGTGCCAAAAAAAAGGGGGTTTGGGCATT
Organism: Erythroxylum foetidum; assembly: GCA_026546835.1. Lineage (NCBI taxonomy): Eukaryota > Viridiplantae > Streptophyta > Magnoliopsida > Malpighiales > Erythroxylaceae > Erythroxylum > Erythroxylum foetidum. The sequence goes on along the minus strand of JANZLF010000005.1, from coordinate 12,960,213 downwards.
ATTTCGATCACACAAATGCAAAGGGTCTTGCTTATGAAGAGAATATGGAGGTTAATTGTGGATAAAGAAACAATATGGGTCAAGTGGATGCAGATTTATCGTCTTAATGGGCAAAGTTTTTGACAAATTCAATTGAGATATGAACATTCTTGGATTTTTAAAAGTTTGTTGCAGATACAAGACTTGATTTATCCTACGATTAAAAGTAGAGTTGGGAACGAAGAGGATACAAGTTTCTAGTTTGATAATTGGAATGAACTCAGCCCACTTTGGTCGAGGAACGATTTATCTGTATTTAGAAATAGAATCTTTAAAGAAGCATCGGTGGCATGGGTAGTTCGAGAGAGGTCACGGTTGAATAGTTGCAGATATGGCCAAATACTTGACCAATATATGAATGGTGTGCTACTTTGAAATGAGACAGACAAAAGGATTTGGGCAGCAAATCAAGCTGGAGAATTCACGACTAAATTAGCACATGTTTTAGGGAGAGAGCTGCAGGAAGAGGTACCATGAGCTGCTTTGGTATGAAAACAGGTATCAAGTCCCAAATCTGCTTTTTTCTTGTGGTTGGCTACTAAAAATAGATTGAGAACTAAGGACCAATGATTTGGTAGCTATAATCCCTTTTGTGTGTTGTGTAAACATGTTAATGAGAGTAGAAATCACTTTTTTAATGTGAATATACCAAAGCGATGTGGAGCAGAATTTTGCATATGATAGGGATTCAGAATTTCTGTTATTAATGAAATGAGGTGTTGAATGATGTTATCAGGTACACAAGACCTAGGAGATAGGATGGTCTCATCATCAGGACCTCATTTTAGATGATGCTATATCACTTATGGACGGAGATAAATAGACGAGTACTTAAACAAGTGGAACAACATAAGTATGAGCTCACTATTAGTATAGTTAACTTGATTGAAGAGGTAATTATAGTGAATGGGACACGGGACATCGTTAGACAGGAGCTTAGAAGGGTTTAGTATATTTAGATGATTTATGTGGTTTGGGTGGATTGATTGTAGTAGAATAGTTGTGATTGTAGTATTTTTGTAATTATCCATGTAGTAGGATTGTAAATTCTAGTTTTCAAATTTGGTAATATAATTCTTTTAATTTTCAAAAACTGTAGACACATCATTTTGGGATCACAAATGCATGTGCAATATAAATTGATGTTTGGAAAGCAAGTTGTTTAGTATGAAGACTCATGGTGGAATCATAATATGCATCGTCCATTTCTGTCATATCCATTGGTGAGTGGCATACACTAAGTCTTTGTGCAAGAAAAAATATTGTGCGAAAACAATCATGAAAGTGAGGAGAGAAAACAATGGAAGAAACAAAGATAGATGGAGAAGTTGGGGAGAAGAAAAAATTTTACACTTAGGGAAAACAAAATTAAGAAGAATCATCATATAACAAAAACAATAGCACGAATAAACCAATTTATAATGAATTCATATACAAAAATTTTTTTATTTTAGAGAGAAAGAACATATCAAAAACAAGAAATCATCCAAATCAAACGTACTTTTTGTTTCATTTTTTTATCAACTTTAATTTTACCAAATAATTTGGTAGACAAAATTACATAATTTAAATTAATTAAATATAATATTAGAAATTAAATCATTCACAATTTTTATTAATAATTAATATATTAAATATTTATATATATGTATTCAAAAAAACTATTTATTTTTACTGTTTATTGTTATGGAATTTTTTAAAAATAAAAAAGGATAATATTGTTTTTTATGGTTTGTTTGTTTCTGTTCACATTT
>JANZLF010000005.1:12888706-12920057 GCA_026546835.1 Erythroxylum foetidum | reverse complement strand
GAGGCATTTCAATATTTTGTTTATTTATAATTGTACCAATTACTTTAATTCAAGTTTTGGCCTAATTCAGTGAAGTAATCTTGTTAGGTATTTAGATAATGTAGGAAGGAGTCGATTATACTAATTTTGATTTTTAAGTTCGTTTTTTTTCATTTATACGTGTGTGGGCGCGCGTTTATGTATATGTTTCAGTTTGTGCTTAAATTGTATACTTCAGATTATACAATAGCAGTGATTTTATTTATTTATTTGTTTGCTTGCTTTTGAAACAATCGACTCTGAATAACAGTGAGTCATTGGCAATGGCAATGTTATTATTAAATTCTTATGCCGCTGATGTTTCTCCTTTCTGGGAATATGCTGGCGAATAGTTTTTTCTTTTATTTTGCATCTCATAATACTTTCTTTGCACTAGTATTGAACATTGCCAGAATGAACATCCATGACTAACTTCTAAATGTTCTGAGTCAAAATGGAGAAAGTTGAGAGCAGAATGTGTGTAGTTTGTCCTGAGTCGCAGGCCAGTTTTGCAGAACGAAAACCTGAAGGAAAATGGATAAAAAGAAAGCTCCTTATAAAATTATAACTGGACGGTGGCTTCATATCGAGACTAATTATTCAGTTGTTTTATTACCATTGTGTTCGATACCCATATGTGCACGGTAGTAAAACTATTTACTCACTTCTGTTCAATCTTGTTCTTTTCTTCCTTTTCCTAAATTGTGATTTTGACATCATCACTGATCAAATTGTCTGATGTTTGGTTGACTAAATGTAGTAAGATATTCGCAGTTTAAAGGTTGAAAATAGGGTAGGAGGAGATACTATTTGACTTTCAATGCGTACAAATACCTCTTTGACTGCATAGGGACTGAGAGAGAAGGGAATAGGGTTCCATCTGTCCTCTTGGCAATGATTGTTGTTTTCAATGTGCACTTTGCGGCATAGCAATTGATACTAAATCCCCAGAAATGTAGCTGATTCTGTTTGTATGTCATTTGTCATTCAGATTTCTGTATACGTCAGTACCCTTATTGGAAAACAATCAGTGCTTCTTTTGTGTATTTGTAGATTTTTTTTTCCTGGTTCGCATAATAGATTAACCAAGTTATGCTCTCAGAACCTTTAATACACAATTTTATATTAGCAATTGTTTTTAGTAGCCTTCTCATTATAAGAGTTTCTCCTAAAATGCCCTGCTCATATGAGTGGCAGTGGTTGAGGTTATTCTAGAGTTTAACCTACTTCAGGAAATAGTGATGTGACTTATATTTTCAAGAACATGCCAAAAGATGCTATAAGTTTCTAATAAAAGAAAAGAGAAAGTAACATAATGTTGTGTATATAGAATATGCATGGTCTCTTGAATGGCACATGCAAAAGTTTTTCCCTTGAGAGTGACATGAAATATATCCGTCATTGACACGTAGATTTTGCACGTAATGGAGACTGCTATGTGAAAGACAGATGTGCAACCATGGATGACATTCTACATTAAGAAATCTATCTTTATTCTGCACCTTATGTCTTTGGTTAAGAAATGCTTCTTGTTGAAGTGGGTCAAACATTCTATGCCAGTAAAGTAACCTATTATGGTAATAAAAAAATATACAAAGGAAATATTGCAGGAGCAACCAAAAAAGAGAAGACATCAATTCATTAAAGAAGATGTAAAGGTATACTATAAGCAACAAGATGGGGTTTGGATTCTACCTAGCTCTATGATCTTTGAATATATAGCTTAATGGTTTCTTAAAAACAGTTTTGATTACTTTTTCTTCAGAATTCAGAACAGAAATAGAAGAGCTCTTAAATTAGGAAATGCCTTATCTTCATTCTTAATGGTTGGCTTATTATTTGTATATCTGCTATAATCGGCCCGGTTTTTTAATGTCTAATGAGGTTGTAAATATTTCTAATGTGAACTGAAAATATTTGATACATGGATTTTCACTAGTTGCTGAAATTTTTATTCTAAATATTCTTGTAAATATTAGTCTATTTGTGATTTGACTTATGATTGGGTCTGCAAGTCACACCTTGGCATTGAATGTGGTAAAGTTTGAGATGATTGTTTATGGAGAACTAATAAATGTGAGATGCTATTTAAACATTCTAAAAGGGAACTTTGGCCACCCTGGGGGGATAAGACATAGATTAGAGAGGAAGAAATAGTCCATAGATTAGAGAGGAAGAAAGAGTCTAAACTGACACATAAGACTTGACTTTAATTTTTGAAATTTAGTGCGTGGAATCCTTTTTCTCTTCTCAGGCTAAATATGTTTTTTGCAGACTTGCTTTCTGGAATCAGGAATTTAGTAGATGCAGGAAGGCTGCCTTCAAATGTTGCCATAGGAATGGAAGAACTGTACCAAAACTACAAAAATGCTGTAAATTACTCAAAACTCCTAGTTTAACGCAAATTATCACATAGATGAGTTGGATTTTATAGATGTACTCCTTTGATTATATTTGTGTCTCTCATGTCTGCTTTTTCTTGGAGCACAAAGGAATCTTGTTTTACAATTATTCCTTTGATAAATTCTCATTGTCGCCTGCATGTGGATTAGTTTGTCTTTGCAGGAATATGTGTGTGCTGGAAAACTGCAGGAAAAAATGATGCAAGAGGAAAAATACTTGGTTATATTTGCCTACTATATAGTAAAAGAATTTAAGTGCCGACATCAATTCTTCATGTTGGAAATAGTGGACTCTTAGGTCTCTCATGAAGTATATAATTAACTATTGTTAGTTTCTGTCGGCTTCAATGATTCTTCCATAAGCTTTGTTAAATTCAGTTTGTTTCTGGTCATTTAGGTGTTCAACAATGTAAATGAAGGCACTTCATAGCATAATTGTTCTCAGTTTTCTTTTACTCCTCTTTTTTCCAATGGCAGCTCCTTAGTAGGAAGAAATTTCCTTATGAGTATGGAATTTTAACCTAAAATAGCAATAAATGCTAAAATGAAGCTAGAAAGTTGTCTTTTGAAAAGAATCGTAGTGAATATTAAAATTTGGGTTAAGCCAATAATTCTTTCCCAGTATCTATTCTGTCACACGAGAAGCTTCAAATGACATAAGGTGGAAATTTTCCACATTGCAGTGCTGTTCTGTGTTCACTAGACTCTTGTCTACAAAACCAGAATTCCTTTATTGACTTTGGTACCAGCTTTCTGGGAAGCTGTTGTTATACCATTATAGCAAAAATGAAGTGAATAGAAGTGGGTGATAAGCAATGCCTCATATATGTCTGAGAATACTGTTTTACAATGGATCATCTAATCTGGCAGCTGTGGCTCAGCTATTCAAGATAATCCCATAGTTTGCTTGAAAATTTCAGTCATATAAAACCAACTTGCAATATTTGATTCAACCAATTTAGCAAAAAAAGAAAAATTTGATTCAACCATCATTTGTCCCAATTGGTCCCAGTTTTCTTGCTTATTCCTATATGCCATTTGTATCTGTTCAGGGTAGAAATCTTTGTTTGGTGTATAACTTCTGTTTTCTTTTTTATAATTCATTTCTTCTATTTAATGCATGCATGCTTTCAATTTTTATCTCATACAGTTCTTGTCTCGCGGCTCATGTGGGCTCTCCATTCTGCTTAGGTTTGTAAAAAGTGCGCTCTGCATCTTCTGTTCTTTTGGTTGCATAGGATGGCATAGTCCTAGTGTAGGGAGAATGGTGACTTGAAACATAACCTCTCATGGGTGAGAGGGAGCTTTTACCACTAGGCTATTAACCCGAACCTAACCTGTGCTAGGTTATGATGAGAATGTCTGCACTGGAGATGCAGCCAATATATTTCAGTTCCACTCCATTGTCATCAATTAGTGCTAATCTGCATTCCTGTTGCTATGAAAATATTCTGATTCTGTAAAAGTCCTAAATTTGAAAGGTGACTGAAGATTCTGTATCCTTTTGATGCATTGTTCTGTTCTTCATTAATCTGAATCTTTCTTGGGAAAAATTGAACAAATATTACAGAAAAGAATTCATTATTGTGTACTTGAAGTTTCTTTGTAGATGTGCTGTTTTATTTATTGGGCATGCCTTATTTGGTTACGTTATAGGTTTTGCAAAGTGGAACTCCTGAAGCAAATGATGTTATTTTGTCCAATATGGCTCTGGCACTGGATCTTATATTCTCAGATGTTGAGGTAAGTTTGGGTGCATAGTCCCTACAAAGATGCATTTGTATTTACATATTGTTTGCTCGTATGAACATCTTACGCGAAAATGTACTGTAATTTTCAGGATCCATTTGTCTTTGCACCTTATCACAAAGCATTGCGGGAGCCATTTGACTATTATAATTTTGGTCAAAACTATATACGTCCTTTGATTGACTTTAAGTAAGTCCATAATTTCTAATTGTTCTATTTCTCCTAGTTTTAACAAATATGCTTCCTCAAAATATGGGATGCTTCGTAGATGCTTTTTAAGTATTGGAACATCGTTGGTTGTTAGATCTCTTTGTGTACTTTTAGTTTCACTAATGTTTTTATTCTATCACTATTTTTTCGTTTTGATGTCTTTCAGATTTGTGTGGATAGGTTCCTCAAACAATAACCTTGTCCATGTACTTTGTTTAAGAGTTTTGATTGTTTGTTTTTGGTCTTATGGGAATCCATAAAACGCTATTGAAGCTTAGATTATACTCTTTTTTCTTGTTTTGTTGGCCTTGCTTGATTATGCTTCGTATTTCAGTTTCAAGTTCCTCCATGGCCACAAATTTTCATTTCTTGTGTTGTTTATTCAGTAATAAGTATGTTATGGATGTATATATTGTTGCCTCCAGATTGTTAAGATGTTATTTAAAGGAATTGAGTGGAAAATATGTAAAAGTAAGATTTTCAAGTTTATCTAGTTGATTTAAGATCTCTTTCAAATACTTAACGTTCCTGGCTAAGATCTTATTGATTATTGCGTGGTTGTAGGAATTCATTTGTTGGCAATATTTCTATTTTCAAGGAGATTGAAGAGAAGCTTCAGCAGGTATTCAGTTTTGACATTCATTTCTTTTGCTAATTGACAATGTCAACAACGATTTTCCACACATTTTAATTGAATTTGTTTCTGTTTCTATGTTTTGCAGCATAGTCATTTTGCATCTTTTTCTTCATTGAAAAGAGAACTTTTATCATCCTTTTTATGTTTTAAAAGACAAATGACTGGATTTTCTTGCATGACATGGCGACAATCACATGCTATAACTAAGACTTCTGAAATTGAATTTATATCAATTTGCTGCTCGACTTACATTGGTAAATCACCTAAAAAGTGTGGGATATTGTTTTTGGTGAATATCACTCAAATAAACAGTAGTTTGAGTTGCCTATTTGCTCCTAGATGTTAAACATTCTACTCCAACAAAGAGGCTAAAGGTCAAATTTGACTATTTGTGCTATAAAACTGTTCATGGTTATTATGAATTTGATATGCAATCTTTGTGCATCCATATCCCAATAGAATCTGGACTTGTTTAGGGTGCGCTGTCAATTGCTGATGTTTTAATTACAGGGTCACAACATTGTCTTGATATCAAACCATCAAACTGAAGCTGATCCAGCTGTTATTGCGTTGTTGCTTGAGAAAGCAAACCCCAACCTTGCTGTGAACTTGGTGAGTTAGTTGAATATGTGATATTGTCATTTATGTGATATCGTCATTTCCTTTGTTGAAAAGGGACATTGTCACTTCTGGTGCCATCTTAAGCAGTCGTTTTTAACTGTTCAAAATCTTGCCACTTCTTAGCCAAACTGTATGTATATTATCGCAGAATTATGTAGCTGGCGATAGAGTGGTAACTGACCCTCTCTGTAAGCCTTTCAGCATGGGAAGGTGAAGTTGCAAATAAACTTTTAACTGTCTTCTCTGTAACTTTCGTATGACTAATGGAATTATAAGTATTCTACCTCTGCAAGTTTTCAGGAATCTTATATGTGTATACTCGAAAAAACACATTGATGATGTTCCTGAGCTTGCTGAGATGAAGAAGAAAGCAAACATTCGAAGTCTGAAGGAAATGGCTACACTCTTAAGGTATCTTAATTTCATAAACTATTTCCATTGCTTGAACAGAATTTGGGATTTGGTTTACATAATGTCCCATAACATAGACGCATGTTAATGATTCTTTTTCATATTTTTAAAGTTTTGTAATTTTAATATCCATTCATCTTTCTATGTGGTAGCATCTACTAGAGGTGTTTTCTAAACATTTAAGGCATCATGAGTATTGGTAATAAAATTTGTTCCTTTATGTTGTTGAATTTGGCGAGTCCTTGAGTTTTTTTTTTTGCACGAGAATCTGAATAGATCTGCATCAACCAGCCATTACGCTGAAGAGCCCTAAAAAAAAATCTGAACTGTTGTGTCATACTGTTGAATCATTTTCTTTATTGGCCGGCAACATCTTAATTGCTGTAAGTGGAGTACGTAAGGTTTGAGCTATCAATTTCCACTACCTACCTGGTTGCTTTTTTATTATTAGAATAATGCTAGAGGACTATATTAAAGAAATCATGGAAACAATCATCAGTACCATCCATTTAAAGAAGTATACTGGTTGCTGCCTTCTAACTGCCAACAAAATGGAAAAGAAAAAGATAAGAAATAGAAATTTATCAAAGTTAACAAATAAAATTGATATTTGAAACGGTTCCTAGCACTCCAGAAATGGAGAATTTGACTAAAGTGATATATGCTTTTATTGACATTTTTATATGTTCTCAACAGTATTCATGGGAATGGTTGAGGAGTTGCATCTAACTTCTTCATGGTTTTCTCTAATTTCTTCGTGACAGTTCTTATTCAGCCTATATTCATTCTTATGTACTTATTCCTTCATTTTGCAATTTTCCATACTTTTCATGAACTTAGTGCTCGAGGCAATAAGCTGTGCCTTCTAAAATAACGTTCATGTGGGGATTATGCATCTCATGTGTTTGTGCCGAAAGGCACCACTGGCATTCTGCAAGGCAACCCTCTGAATAGATATTTGAATTCAGGGGTGGGTCACAAATAGTGTGGATTGCACCTAGTGGTGGTAGGGACCGGCCTGATCCTCTTACTGGAGAATGGAAACCAGTAAGTTCATTTTCTCTTTATTTATCAATATACTTTCTTCCAGAATTTTGAAATCAAGAATGTTTTAATGGGAATTGTGGAGCTCAAGTTTGTGCACTGATCTCTTGTGGGCTATTAAACTCTAGTGGAAGCATTGCAGGTTAAAACGAACGGTTTGAAAATTTGAGATAATTTCAAATAACATAATATCATGGCAGATTGCATTACAGTTAAGATATAGCTCTTGTAGCAATTGAAACAAATCACATTACAGTTAAGATATAGTGCTATGTGAATGCTTTCTCTCACTTGTGCAAAACTAGAAAAGAAGTCATATTGATATAATTGAATGATATATTTATTTTATCAATGCAAATTTTTTCCCCTATTTGGAAGACCTATCTTGGCCCTTTGGCTAACATCCGAGTGTAGTGTACTCAAGCTTATACAATTGCAGGCGGCTTTTGATTCTTCTTCTGTGGATAACATGAGAAGGCTGGCAGGAAATTCTGGTGTTCCAGGACATGTTTATCCATTGGCCTTATTGTGCCATGACATAATGCCCCCTCCACTACAGGTTCGTCCCCCTTAATCACATTCTTGGTTGAATGTCTCTTTTCCCTTGATGATTATTTTATGTACTGAACTCATTTAGAATATTCAGGTTGAGAAGGAAATTGGAGAGAGAAGAGTGATCTCCTTTCATGGAACTGGCTTATCAATTGCACCAGAAGTTACTTTTACTGAAATTGCTGCTAATTGTGGAAATCCTGAAGAGGTTAATCACAATGAATACACTATTCATACACCCATACAATCAAAGTTATAGTTACTCTTAAAATATGAGAACCAATCTTGCATAGAAGTTGACAAATTTGCTTTTGAACGGAGAATCGGTACATCACAGAGGCAACATATGTACTGCAGCATACTACCAATTATGGCTTTACATGGAGGAACCCATTTAAACAAGATGAACACAAATCTAATAGTTTACAACTGCCTTGTTCATGATCTAATTTCGACTTCAGTTACAATTGAATTTTGGCATCCATCTTATTACTGATCATCATCTCCACATGCAGTTATCTCAGCATTTTATGTCTCAATCATCTAATGTTTAAAAAAGAGTGCAATGCACAATCAGAGTGAGCATTTTCATTGAAGGCATGTTGTAAGCAACTGTAGTTAAATCCTGGTGGTTGCATGAGTAGGGTGTTAATCAAGGATCTTAATATTGTCTAGTATTGACAATCTCTTTGATTTCATGAGAACATAGTTGGTTCAGTGTTTTGGGTTACAGATCTGACTAGCAGGTTCAGCATATTATTACTAGGGTTTGGGCACATCTGATCTTTAAGTAAATCTGAACAGTAGATTGTCCAGTTGATTTGACTTTCTGGAGATCTGCTTCATTTTAAGGCTGACAAGCTTTCTATAGAAGCTTAAAAACTGAAACCTTTTGGTCGTTATTTTGATATATTGAAAAGAAAATGAATTAGGATGTACACCTTCACCAAAATAATGGAAAAAGATGCTAATTCTATTATGTTGTATCAGATAATATACTTGTTTCCCCTCTCCAACTAATATTATGCCAAACAATCGATGTCTTGGCAGAGTCTCTCTAAGTGTTCATTGATTGGAGTCTGTTTGCTGAGTTGTTAGTTGTCATGAACTTTGTGTGCCTGCCTGCGTCCTCTGAATGTCTCTAAATGGTCTGGCTTTCTCAAACAGGCAAAGGAAGCATACTCAGAGGTTCTGTACAATTCTGTGAATGAGCAATATGACGTGCTTAAATCTGCCATACAGGGCAAACGAGGACTTGAGGCATCGACGTCAGCAATCTTGTTGTCACAACCATGGAGTTAGTCACCTTCGGTATGACTGATTAGTTATATTCTTAGATCCTTAAAACTTTGCATGATATGTTTGGAATGTTGTCTGATGTTTGTTTATTAGTCACCTTCTGTATGACTGATTAGTTACATTCTTAGATCCTTAAAACTTTGCATGATATGTTTTGAATGGTGTCTGATGTTTGTTTGGTCATGATAACAGGATTTTATACAAATTTGGATTACGTAGTCTATTACCTTTTTTCAGCCAACAAGATGATTGTAGTCTGTAGATAGCTGCATATTTGCAGTAGCTACTTGCACGTTCGAAGTATTTCATGAGTATGCTGAGTGGACATCCAATTTCCGTAGGAATTAGGAGTAAAGAATTGATGAGAGTGCATGAATCATGTCTGACATTCTGTGCAATATATGAACGCAAAAGTATTTGAGATTACCTCGTGATGATGTACTTTTGCCATAGGAAGCTTTGGAAAGTTTCTGATTAGTAATCTTGGAATTGCTTAGCCCTGATATTGCCACGTGTTGTATGTGCCATCATTCTGAACCGTGTGACCAGTGAGAGGCCATTTTATGTCAAGGGATGGTTTAATTTATGACAAAATGACTGCCACTTGCATAAGTTGGATTTCTTGTTTTGCAGGATAACAATCGCCTTTATATAGTTTTGCAACTCGGGGAAAAATTCTGTACATTGGTGCAGCATAAGAGTTGAAGCCTTTGTTTTTCCCTCAGAAAGAAAACATGGATGACACCTATAGGAAATTGCAGCCTGATATCAAATTGTTTCTGTGCATACCTTGAAGTCAAAGCCAACGAGCTGCCATAAAGCCAAATCCATCACAAATGACGATGTGCCAGAAGTCCATTTTCAGGTGTGTACAGGTTACAATTTGTAGTAACCAAGAACTAGATGTCTTTAGGCAATCTGTATATTTTCTCTTATATTCGTGAAACAGATCATATTTCTTTATTTACTTTTAACTCCTTTATTGAAACCGCTAAAGTTGTATGGTTGTCCATTCCACACAACATTTGTACACTACTACAGGGCTATGAACGCTCACCTCTCTAGTTAGTGATAATAGAAAGACAAGATTAATGAGAACTCTAAATAATTATATAGCAATAATTTTTTGATAAAAACTTCCGTATGATCTTACAATAACTTTGAAACAAAATATTTTGTTCTTCAGAAGAGGGTTTTTTAGCTTGGTAAAGACTCAACTTTGTAACCCTGGGCCTTGTAGCTCATCGTTGTTAAAACATTTATTCTTCCATTGAATTTTACATTTCGGTGAAGTGTCTGTCCTTTCTAATTAACTGAATTAATATTCAAAGTGTTTATTCTTTACAACACCATGTGGTGAAGACATAAACTAAATCCCAGTCATTGATGTATTGTATATTATTTTGCAAATGATGGAATATCTGTTTAGGACACATTTGAGACTTAAATCGAAATTCTTAAAACCTTTTTCCTATCGAAGAATGAACTTTTCTAGGCTACATCCTTGATGGCGGTTTTACTCGTATGTGCCTAAATTGTAACAGCCCGCGTATATGTTGGAACTCGATCTTTTGATCTTAAGAGCAGGTATTTACCATTCGCATTGCATTTTCTTCCGTTTACGGGTTCCAAGTTGGAACAACCGTTAGTTTAAATGGAGACCAGCAATCCAAAAGCTGGAACCTGAGAGCGTCTGGTACAACTGGCTGAATAATTTTGCCACGTACACTTCTTGGGTCTTTTTCTTTACCAAGGAAAAGATGAGGCATGCACAGTACACACGTACCAGGGTTTGATTCTGGTTGGTTGTCAGGTTTCACGAGTATCACTCACAAGCCTACTGGGGAGGAAGGGCAGATGAAGCAGTACTTTGGATCAAATCCTATTTGGATTATATATTTTAAGACTCTTACAGAGACTGCACGTTGCTTCGGTTTTCAATCTAATTTACCAATGGCCTCAAACAGGTTGGTCTCAGACTCCATTTCTTGCTTTTTAGTTGTTTGTTTCTTGTGTTTGACTTGAGAGTCTGCATCGCTCAATTTCTTAATCAATTAACATAAACCAAAGCAAACACTTTCATGCTTGTTCTTTGCATACATTACAACAACATTTAGCTTAAAAGAGACAAAGCTGAATAATATATAACATCGGAACAAAAACAAAGTTGGACACCCGATGTGAAAATGCTGGTAGAGGCGTTACTTGTGAAGGCATGCATGGCTTGGTTTTGTGTACTCGGTTTGATTTATATGATTTGATAATTGGTGAGTCCACGAGGGTTTGGAATCATCGCACATTCTCACGTAAATATTTTAAGTGCATAGTTAGGATACCCATACTTTGGATACTTTGGATACTGCAACATGCAACGAGGGTCGAGCCACGCTGAACTTGCTCCCACGAGCGGATTCTGCTTGCTAGATTGAATAGTTTAAAAATATATAGCATCAAGGTACATGAATGTTACCCTCCTAACGATTAACGAAACCAGTAGAATTAGCAAAAATTCTACTGGTTTCGTTAATTCATAGTGAACCCATAACTTAAAAATTTATTAGACTTAGTTAATTCATAGTGAACCCATAAAAGGTGTAATTGCAATGCCCTATGGGTCCTACTCCTACTAATTGAGAATTAGCAATAAAAGGTAATTATATCCGTACATGGCAAAGAACTAATTTTGTCGTCCACCTTATCCCCCCTAGTCCATGTATCTTGTCATCATTCTTCTCTTCTATATTTGTTCGGTGCCAAATAAGTCAACCTTTTCGTCTGTCCGGTCTTGGGAAAATTAAGGACGTAATTCATTCTGTAACTGAATTAAATTATAAAATTATTGGTAAAAATAAACCACAACTCGAAACTGACATTTCTACTGAGAAGGGCTTTAACCTCCCTAAAAATAGTTTAAGAGAATTATTGTATGGGATTAAAGTGTTCTAACCTTTAATCATTTCTTGCTGTTCTTTTTGAAAACAGAGTCGAACTTAATAGAGATAGGCAGGTGGGGACAGTTTAGCCGTCAGATAGAAGATGGAGAGGGCAAAGAATTAGGTAGAATGATAGGGCATTGGATAAGCCGCTGTGGGTCACTACATGAGATCGAGACCGAGAGACAAGTGCATGACCCAAGTCAATCAACAAATCAAGCTGATATGGATTCCCTAAAACAGCCACCACCTTCATTACATATTATATGGGACGAATGTGAACCCCACGCGCCACCATCATTGCCAGTGCTTATGGCTTTAGTTTGGCTTCGGTGGGGACCAACCTATCTTTTTTTTTTTCAAGGTATCTACTAGCAAATCTAGTAACTAATTCTCTGTTGAAGGGAAGGTATCTCACAAAATGGAACAGCTAGTTCAAGGATTTAAGGTTAAGAGTGGATGAGTCCCTTGCTACTCAACTAGACCACTTGGGTTCCACCCACCCATTGTATTGGCTACTCCTCTTTCTTTTCTTTTCAGGCGATAAAAATAAAATCCGAGATTTGCATTTGCATTCACAATACCCATCACCCAACAAACACAAAAGCCTATGCACTGCAGCTCGACTAAATGTTTTCCCTGCCTCTACTCAGTCTCAGCCCAAAGGGAAGAGAACAAGTTACAACTAACAAGGCTACTCCTACTCTACTTGGTAGATTTTTTCAAAATGACCAAAGTGACCACCGGCTGGATTGACATCATCTAGATTCTAGTCTAATTGCATTGATTACATCTTAGAATACAAGGCAAGGCAAGCATAGAATAGCTTGAAGGTGAAGATCCGCCAGGGAGTCCTGCATGAAACTACTCAATCCAAATGGCCAAAATTTTTAAGGAAAGAGAAAAAGAGAAGAGTGTCGTGTAGGAGACAGATGTTAAGTGCACTATTGACTTCATCTGTTGCTGACAGAGACAATGAAGTCATGCACATCTGTGAACCCAGTTTTGAAGTTATAACTCACACAGCTCAGCTACTAAACCCCAAAGCTCTCATTTTCTCTCCCTCTCCCTCTCCCTCTCCCTCTCCCCACCCTTTTCAGCGAAAACAGACAGTCTTTGTTAGCCACTGTTCACGAAACCATACTGCCTGCAACACTCTCTGTATTTCTGCCTGTTTCTCGCACTATATGCTCTCTCCGCCCATCCACCTGCAGCTGCCAGCAATATCTCTCTCTCTCTCTCTCTCTCACCCTTGCAAAGAGCAAAGGTTAATCTTTTGAAGCCTTTTATGAGTTGTTATCACTATCGTGGCTAGACAAACACCCCCTAGAACCCTTTAAACCTTTCCTCTATTGCCTGTTTACCAACGTCCTTTTTCACCCTCTTTAAGCTTTGTACACAGTCCTAAAACCACGCTTCAAAAACTTGTCTTTCCATTGTAAATATGCCCTGCTGAGAGTAAGTTTCGTGTTCAATGACTTGTCTCTTCTTTTCAAAGCTTGGTGGAGGGTGAATGGGGTGCATGGTCTCTCAGTTAGCTGCGAAATTTGCTTTCTTTCCTCCATCTCCACCTACTTACCAGATCAAGAAGCGAGACAATGGCAAGCTCTCTGTGGTATCGTCTACTTCTACAATGCCACTTCCTCTACCGGATGACAACTCGTTGGATATACTCTTAATTGATACAGAGAGGGGAAACAAGATCGTTGCTTTTTATTTGAAAAATCCACTTGCAAGACTCACCTTGCTTTACTCACATGGCAATGCTGCTGACCTTGGCCAGCTCTATGACTTGTTTGTTCAGCTCAAGGTTAATCTCAGAGTTAATCTCCTGGGGTATGTTTGTTTCAAATCGGTGCAAAGTTTAGAACTTTCTGTGCTTTTCTTTTCCTTCTCAAGGTGGGTATACGAGAAGGGAAGAGGTTGGTTTCTGTTTGGTTGCCATTCACATGTTTAGCTGTGTCTTATGTGTACATTACTCTGTTTTTGCTCGTCTTTTTCCCTCTTAGATATGCTATAAGGATTTGGATTTGATAAAAAAACAGAAAGAGGAACTCGTGTTCGGCTGGTTATAAGAAGGGAAGAAAAAAGACTTGTATTTGGAACAAATAGAAATAGGTATGGGCCGTGGGGTTAGATCTGTAGTTACTATTGACAAACTTTCAGTTCAGCGTCTCCTTGCTCAGTTACTAGTTAACTTTGCGCTCTTTTTTTTTTTTTTGTCTTCTTGGTCATGATAAACTTTTCATTTGCTATCACACATTGTTTCTGAATACTGCCCCTTGTATTTGGAGCGATGTTCGGTTTCTCCTCGTGGAGTTTTGTGCCTTTAACGCTGAGAAGGGTCTATTTTAACCTTTATTGCACCTTTTATCTGCTTTATTGTCATTTCAGGCACAACTCCATTGTATAGATCTCAAGGGGGGAAATCTCACTTAATATTTTTCCTTATTGCTTAGTGCATCTGTAAGGTTTTTTTTAAACCATCCAGTATACAGATGACGAAAATAAAATTGAATCATGAGATTGGACATGACTAAAACGAAATGTTCTCTCATATTTGTGGATTTTGTTGTTCACCAATACATCTGTAGGTCTTTGTGATCCTATATACAAAGTTTTAGTGTAGCTTGGCGTCCTGTTAACATGGGTGTTGTTTATGTGCAATCCCATGGAATTTCTCTTCTGTGGTTCTATTTTAATTGTCTCTATTATCCTATTTCCTTGGCATTTGTCTAATTGGCCGTTTCTTGGTTTTATATATGATTCTCTTGATGCAGATATGACTATTCTGGCTATGGGGCCTCAACTGGTAAGGTAAGCTGTCATCTCAGATTGAACTTATCATCCTTCCCTGGGTAGCTCAATCATTTGACGCTGACACTGTTTTCATATAGAAAAGAAAACAGTAATATGACAATTAGAAAAGCAAATGTTTATCAAGCATCATCGAGGTTGGCCTGTCAATCATGATGATAGTGTTTTAGAATGTATTGATTTGGGAAGAATAGTGCCTCTCAAGGAAAGGGACTAGGGTTCAGCTCAGTTCTATATGAGAGTTAATGCATGGTGTGGGACTGTTTGTACGGATGGAGTAGTTGAGAAATTAAGTTGGAAGTGTTTCTTCTAAAGATTAGAGGGCAATCAATATAGAAATTACGATAACCTCCTAGCAGAAAGCTGACAAATTTTGTTTACAGAACTTAACCATAATCTTATTTCTATGTCCAGCCAAGCGAGATTGATACGTATGCTGATATAGAAGCTGTTTATCAGTGTCTTCAGTTGGAGTATGGAGTGAGCCAGGAAGATCTTATACTATATGGACAGTCAGTTGGCAGTGGACCAACTTTGCACTTGGCATCGAAATTGCCAAGGCTAAGAGGCGTAGTTTTGCATAGTGGCATTCTTTCTGGCCTTCGTGTTCTTTGCCATGTAAAGTTCACATTTTGTTTTGACATTTACAAGGTAAGTCATCTACCTTATTTACCTTTTCTATGGGGATGCTTAATGTAACACAAACCCTCGTGGCTAATCATCAATCTGCTTCTTCTCAATTCTAATTATTAGGTGCTGTTAACGTGGACTTTTAACTGCCATTTCTTGACCATGCACTTGTTTCATTTGCAGAATATAAATAAAATCCAAAAGGTCAAGTGCCCGGTGCTAGTGATTCATGTAAGTCTCTCTCTCCCCTGCAGTTTTTCTTTTCTATTCCTAGGTCAGTTTTCTCTTGGTCTTCAAATTTTAAGATGTGTGCCTGGGGCTGGAATTTGAAAATAGCCACATCCTTGGTGGATTATTGACGAAACATTCTAGATATGAAGAAACTCTGAAATTCCAGGTTGTCTGATTCATCTGTATTATCAAGCTTCTTAACTTAAGAAATAGACTAGGATATTTTTCATTTGGTATCTAATGTGATGGAGTTTTCATTTAAAAACACACACCACGTCCTCTCTTTCTGCTGTTCATATGTCAGAATCTCAATGTAGTCAACTTTGTGAAGGACTAGATAAAGCCTTTAATGTGCTTTCAACCCAGTACTACCATTTTGTCTCAGAACTGGATATTTCCTTTGGATGTGTCCTCTAGAGTGTTTGCCTCTGAAAACTCTCAAGCTGTGTACATCCTACAAGAATCTTGATAGAATGATGACTTGGATAATTGCTAAAAGGGAGGAGGAGGATGGAAGGGACTTAAAAGTTTGGCCTTAGTGTACTGGTGTATGAAGTTGAAGGCTTGACCTGCAAAAGAGCAGCTTATTTCAGACCGACGTAACTGGAAATAGTTCAAGCATGGGCCAATTGCATATCATCAAACTTTTTTCTGTCTTTTTTCTGTGGTTCAATCTGGCTGAAGTCAATGGAGGTTATCTATCAGCATTTTGCAAGAAAGTGAAGAGTTCTGTTTGGTGCTGCTAGATACTTGACTGGGATATTGGTTGATTAGCTTGTCTCAGCATGTTTGCTGGAAATAAAAGATGAATCTGTGTGTAACATGATATGAAAACTGTTGTGAGGTTGAAGCATCTAGTTTTTGTTCACGATAGTGCTTAGCGAGTACCAAAGGCTTGCAGTATTACTGAAAGCAATAGATACAGTGATTCATTATACTAAAAAGAGCTAGTGTTATCTCTTAAGATTGCAAGAAATAAAGTTGTCCCTATAAAATCAAGATGAAACACTGTAAGATGGGATTCAGATGCTAATTTCTAATTCAATGATTGGGGAGTGTATTCTAGATGCTAGGTAATGTAGATATCAAGGTAGTCATTATAAACTGGACTAAAGGTGGTTGGAAGAACTTACCTCATTATTGTCCCTGTGGTTCAATATGAACAGATCCTTACCTTTACGATGGTGACAAAGGCTGAGACATTTTTGTGTTGCTTGCTGGGATTATTCTTCTTGAATAATATTGTTGTTTTAAGTTACTAGTGCCAGTGGACTTTAACACGTTAGTCTAGAATCCTAGTTTTGCTGTTCATGTGACTTGAGCTTGTGAAAAATCCAAGATAAATGTTTTGTTAGCAACTTTTCTAGTATTTTGGACACTTGATATACGAAGAATGAAAAGGATGTTGCACCCAAAGAGATGAGAAGACACAATGTATGATGCTTTGGAGATGCTTGAAAGGATTGGTTTTTTTAAACCTAAGTAAGAAGCTTGAGTTTCTTGGGGGCAATATGGTTGTACTTGTTGAACTTGGACCAATGATCCTAGAATCCTGGAACAGGGGATCCTAAAGTGGTCTATGCAAGTATGGAGTAATCCTGTTTTTATTTCTTTCTTTCTGGCATCATAGGGAATGGCTCATAGTTTAGATATGATGGCATATTAAAGGCATCAATCAATGAAAACTAATATACTTGAAGAGAGAACCGATTTTGACTATTTATTAGTACTTCTGTCTTGCTATATATGCCAATTATATGAAGAACAATGTTTTCAGTTGATCTTTACAAGTCTGAATCATGAATCATGTTTCTAATTGCTTGTCTAAGGTTGTGTTAATAGATGGTATCCTGTGATTCTGGTCTAGGATCAAATTAGTTCGTTCATCCAGATACAATTATATTTTCTTCTAATTGGATCTTTATCTTTGAACTTCATGCAGATAATTTATCTCTGAATTTAGAAAGCTTGCATGATGAGCAAGTCCATTGATTGCTTATGTAATGGATGCCGTTAACTTTGAGGGAATGTTTTTATGCATCTACCATGTGTGGTTACTTTTACAACCCAACTGCCAATAGAATATGTTATATGCATACTACTTTGTTTAAAGATACTTTCAACTTATCTTTAACAAACACCTTTATGCTAGATTGGGCAATGGCTATTTAGCAGTTACCTTTGTCTTGATAATAATTAGCTAATTGATCTAGTTTTAGCAAATTATAAAATGGTCATCAATTTCCAAAAGAGTTTCTTCATATGGTTACAGAGGCTCAGAGAATTGTGAGTTTGTGACCTAAAACTTCACATTATGAATTATCAGGATTTGGTAAAAGCAAATATTGGAAGTTATATTTTGTAAAATGAGCTGTGTTGACTATAATAAGCCTTAGTTATTTATTAAGTTGTTTCTCGGCCCTGCCTATGGATTCTTCATGTTAAATTGCTATTTTCATTGTTAGTCCAAATCTCCCAGGTATGAGAAGGGCATAATGCTTCATGTCTTGACCTTTCTTTTCATTGGTAGTGCTGTTCCTACCTAGATCAAGTAGCGAACAATAGCTATGGTTACAATTCTCTGGGTTAATGATCATAATAATGTGATGATGGCAGAGCATGCTATGCTGTGCAGGGAACAGAAGATGATGTTGTGAACTGGCTGCATGGTCAAGGACTTTGGAAAATGGCAAGGGACGCATATGAGCCTTTGTGGATTAAAGGAGGGGGCCATTGTAATTTGGAGCTATACCCTGATTACATCCGCCATCTTTGCAGGTTTATCCATGAAATGGAAAACATGACCACAGCAATCCGCCTGAAAAAGATTCGGCAAAAGCTGCGACTAAAACCAAGGTCTAAATCTGCTTCTGCAGTTACTTCTGGCAAGTGCTGCAGATTGCAATTATGGCGACCAAGATGTCCTGAATGCTGCAGACCGAGGTGCACGAAATGTTCTTGGCGACCAAAATGCTGGAAATGCAGCTGTGGTAAGTGCTGCTGTAGACTGCCCAGATGCACCGAATGTCGAAAATCTAATTGCTGCTGCAGCGGAAAATGCTTGCATTTGTGGTGCTACTGCTGTGTAGGGTAAAGATCAGATGATGAGATGAAGGGGAAGCAGAATGGTTGATATTGATGATGAAGAAGAAGAGCACATAGTTGTATAGCTTTGTTAAGATTTGCTAACACACTCCCTCTGATCTTTTTCATTAGCTTATTACCTACAGAAGATGAGGAAGGCAGTCATTTGGTGGCTTAAATTAGAATTGGTATACTTGCCGGTGTAATTCTTCAAAAATGGTATTCCTATTTTATTATTAATTTTGGGATTTTTAATTTTTTTGGGTTTTCACTTTTCACACTTCGAAGTAGCCCACGTGAAGCATGGCCTTTCCGTTTTGTCATTTTGGTCTTTCTATTCACGATCACCACGTCATGCTCTACTATTTCCATGGCCTTTAAGAGGGAATAAGGCTTTTCCTTATTTTGTCTTATTTACCAACACTCCTCCTAAGTTGGTACAAATCGACCAATTTTGATTTGTCAGTCAGTTTGTGTCTAGATCGTCCGTTAGTAAGGGGTAAGCACATCTAGATCGTCATAATCCGATTCATCGTGATAGACAAAAATATGCAAAGGTTGAGCTATTTTCTTATTAAAGCATAGTTTTATTGGCTCCTGATATAGGTATTTTAATTTCTCCTAATACCTAATTGATTTTCTATGTTAACCCTCTTTGTGCTAGATAGAATTTGATATGATAAACTTTGTATGGGGAGTGTTGGGGAAGAATTATGCCAAACTTTGTACCTAACTTCTTAATGACGATATAATTGAGTTTCAAAGAACTTAGAAAATGAAAGTTTAAGTTACTAGAAAACTAAAATGTGTTGAAATGAAATGTGAAGTGAAAAAAGTAATTGATTGTAACATAAGGGAATCACAAACTATAAAAGAGAGGTTAATATAATAAAGATGAAAAGAATAACAAAGTGTTTTCAAAGTAGATAGATTTTTTTTTCGCTAGAAATTGAATTTTGTTGTTTTTTGACTGTGTTGCATTGTGATGGTCAAAGTACTTGTGAATTTATAGTCTTCTCATTCTTAAGTAACTTTTTGTTATAAATGCCCACTTCCCTACATTTTATATAACTACCTACTACTATCTTCTTAACTTCTATATCCTAGACTTCAGTCTCAAATAACCTCTTAACTTTCATACAGTTAGCCATGTTTTTATTAACTATTTCAACACATTTCTTCCCACATCCCTAATTTTTCATTGCCCATGAATTGTTTAGCTAATATTTGTTGGGCTTCCATTTCTGGGCTAGCCTCATTTGATTGAATGACTTTACAGGCCAAATGGGCTAATTTATTTTAGACTATCAACAATTTCCTAGCAAACCAAACATATGGTGTAGAAATTCCTTTAGTCTTCTATAAGCTAGACTTTGAATTTCAGCCAAATGGTTTTACAAATTCCTAAGTTAGGTTAAGTAACATTACCTATGAGTATTCTCCTAAATACTAAACAATTTATTGCAGATAAAAAACATCAAATCTAAAGATTACATAAGATCTTTTAAATTTGAAATCCCTAGTTTTCTATCCATTATAAAAGATAAAAAATCTCTTTAAATTTCAAATTCTTGCTATTCCCTTAAAATTCGACTGCTTTTAATCATAAAATCTCCTCTTTACTTCTTCGCCTTCCACCTCAGCTCTTAAACGATCTCTATCCTCTTTTTTGAATTTAACATTTTTCTTCTTGCGACTTTTGTGATCAGGGCTTCTTCCTTTCATGCTTCTTTCTCTTCTTCAATAGACTTTGTTGAACTGAATGCCACTGATATATATTTCTAATTCTGATACTTTCCTAAAAAATCCCTTTTATTTATCTTAACTTCAATTCCTTTTTTAGGTTGTTAAGATTGAAGTGGTTTATATTATATCTAAACCTTTTTCACCCTTCAATAATGATTAGGTTAAAACAATCTCAAACTCTATTTCTCTTGTCAAAACAATTATTTTGATATTTAAATTACTATTTTCAGCAATGTAGAAGGCTTTTCTCATTTTCACAATTACGGTCTACCTTTTACAATTAGAACTCCGCTACTTATTGATTCTTCTCCACCATCACTCCCTTGTTTAGGTGAAGTAAGTCAAAATTTTCTAGAATTCACTTTGTTTAAGGCCTCCAAATCCCTAATATCGTGGCCTAAAATGTAGATCAATGGGCTAAATAAGTAAATAGATTGTATCATTTAGCTTGGAAGAGATAGAGTCCTCTGTAGCTAATAACCCTTTACAGGAATTGCATAGAATATTAGTCTAACCTTATATCTGCAATTATGATATTTTAGAGTCCTTCATGCAACTCCTTTATATTTTCTTTTAGTCAAACTTCCATTTTATTGAAAGACGTTTTTTGAACTGAGCTGTTTATAATTGGGGAAGATTTTGTTTGCTATTTAAGCTTCTTCAAGAAATCCTGATTCCAAAGAACAAGTTAAATTTTTTTTGCGTTATGCTAAACTGAATTATCTGTTGTTCTGTTAATAACAAACCAAGTTTGGAATTCCTTCCTTTTTATAAAGTGGTGGCTTCTAGTAAATTCTTTGCTTTAGGCTCTATTTTATTGGAGTGTCTTTATAAGAATTAAAAAAAAAGAATTATTGAAGTTACTTTGATTAAAAAAAACCAAGACTTCTTTCAAGCTAAAAATTATTGAAGTTACTTTGCTAGAGATAAAAAAGAATTCCTTATTTTTACTTGCTAATTCACTACTTTCTAATAAGTTTTTTTAAATGTTTTGCAAGCAAAAGATGTTTAGGCAACAGTAGTAACTTCAGAAGAAGTCTTCAACTTAAGCATCTTTGATCTCTCTCTTGAATTTCCCTCTAATACTACGCCAATAATCAATTATGAAGAATTGCCAATAATTAAGAATCTTTGAAACTTACTATACAACAAGAGTTGCGGTTCTTGATTGAAATTCAACATAGTTCTTTATGGAGTATGCTATCATATGTTGGTTCTACAACTCAGTCGTCTGTTGTTAGGGGACTTCAAAACAAATTTAAAAAAAGTCTTTGCTTCCTTTGAAAAAACTTGTCATGATCAAGTTATATACTCCAAAAAATTGAGCCTCTTATATCAGCATCAAACGGACTATAATACAAAGGAGACTAAAGGAAAAAATCTCCCAATATAAATTCAAGAGCTAAAGAATGAATATGTTTCTTTAAAAAATGAGACTGTTGAGCATCAATGGAGCTAATTAAAGAAAAGCAAGTAGTCTTTTAATAGGATGGACGACAACTCAATCAAGAGTTTCATGAAGTTAAGCGGATAACTGTGGAGTTAAGGAAGTCATTGGTGTTGTAAAAAGAAAAAGTTACCCTTTGGAAGCAATAAGTCTAATAAGCCAAAGGGGACTGAGTGTCAGGTACTAACTAATAAGGAAAATTTTGGTCCTTAGACTTAGACCAGCTTTAAATACTTCCTATCGATAAAACACCTATGAGGTTTACCTTCTAAACTAGATAACCAATAGGCATTAACTCTTAAAACTCTATAAATTCTAAATGGTCTTTTCTAATTTAGAGACCACTTGCCCCATTCTTTATCTTGTATCTGAGGTGGTAGGATCAACTTCTACACTAGATCCTCTTCATGGAATTTTCATCTGTGAATCCTTTTATCATAAATTTTTGCCACCTTTTCCTTTTAGATAATCATATCATTCAAAGCCTAAAGCCGTACTTTTTCTAAGTCCTTTAATTCCTTTAGCATCATTTTGGAAAACTAGGAAGTTTCCAGAGTGTTTTGCTTAGCTACTCTCAACGATTGAACCATTACTCCCATATAAAGAACAACATTCTGCCCACATATTAAGGCAAATGGTTTAATTATTGTAGCGATATGCATAAAGTACAATAAGCCTATAAGGTTTTAGATATAATGATATTACATTCTTTAGGATTCACCTATAACATTTTTCTAAAATCTTAATAATTATTTTGTTTTGCTTTGTCTTGATCATTAGCTTGAACATAATATAAAGTCAAAATCAATAATTTTATCTTATAGTCTTCAACAAAATCTCTAACTTCTTGCCCCGTAAATATCATTCCTTAATCACTTGTTATCGATTAAAGGATTCCAAATTGATGAATAATTTGTTCGTTGATGAATTTAACTACATCAATTTAATCAATCTTCTTCAAAGGTTGAGCTTCCACCTATTTAATAAAATAATCCGTAGCATAACAAAATGAAACTATGGCCTTTTGAAGATAGTAGATATATGTTCTTAGTGTGATCAATGGCCTAACCTCTAAATGGCCCCAGTTTAACTATATAACGTAACTCAAAAGTAGGAATTTGGTAAATTCTTTCATATATTTTACACTATTTATAGCCTCTAGCATATGATATTATAATCTTTTAAGATGGTAGGCCAATAGTATCCATGGCAGCGTATAAGTCATCTCTATCTTTATTCCATATTGATGTGCTCCATATAACCCTTTTTAAACTTGTGTCATTATTGTTAATGCCTTAGACATGCCAAAACATCTCAAAAGAAGTCTATCATTGCCTTGAATAAACACAATTCCTTTAATTAACATAAAATTGAGTGCTAGTTGTTTAAGTTTGAAAGTCACTTTCTTGCTAGGATTTTTTTTTTAAATTTGATCCCCACCCTTTAGTCCCGGACGACTTCTTTATCGATGTTAGCAAATTCTAATGAAATTCCTCTCTTATAAATGGATGAGTGGGACCTTTATTGTTCTATAATAAACTTATTGACGAAATCTTAAAAAATTTTCAACCCTGATGGTATATGTGAAAAGCTCATTTACCTTCCAATTTCACTTTACTGAATATGTTAAAAATTCTATATCATCAAAGAATTATGGCAATTGGACATCAATAGTATAATAGGGTGATAAATTTTAACTCATACGTTTATATTGCCCTACCACTTGGCATAATGTTAGTTGTGAATATCCTTTGATTAGAAATTCTTTATATTTAAGATCAACTAGACTTTCTACTCTAATTACCAAACCTTCACATTCTGATTGATTATTAGTACATGGGATGTCAATTTTAAGGGAGAGAAGTTTTTGGTCCCATTTTTTGTGCGATTATGACTACTCCAACACTAGCTAACTTATTTATACTAGACTTATCAAATTTCAATTGCATGGCTTCTTCTAACAGTTGAGAACTAAATGTTTGCCATCCTCTTCTACCTTAATGAGGGATGGCTAGCTAAGAAGTCAGCTAGCGCTTGACCTTTTACAAATTTATGAGGGTAACATGTCAAGTTGAAGTTTATATGAGTCATAAGCTATTTCCAATATTTCTTAAGAGGACTAGTTTATTCAACATACATTTCATTAATCAATATATGAGATCACATAAACTTTATTTTGCAACAATAATGCCTTAGTTTGAACAAGTAAGTGGCTTGCTCATGGCCGGCTCATTACTTGGAGCCAATAGACATTCAAAGGATTCTTATGTAGCATAAATATGCAACTTGAATGTAATTCCTTTTTTAGGGGGCATCATTACTAGAGGTCTGATTTGGTTTTCCTTGATACTATTAAATGTTGTTTGATGCCTTTCCTCCTAATGGAATTCTTCAAAATTCTTTGACCTTAATAAGTTTAACAATTCTTTTATTTTTCATGTTAGATTAGCAATGAATCTTCTCATATAGTTCATCTAGCCTAGAAACCTCTGAAGCTCATTCTTATTTTGAGGTAGTTTCACTTCAAGAATGACTTTTGTTTTATTTTACCTAATTCAATTCCTAAATTGTGAACTAAAAATCCCAAGAAGTTCCCTGCTTTCACTTTGAAAACACACTTTAGTGAATTCAACTTCAATTTGTGCCTTCTCATTCTGTAAAAGGCTTCTAAAAAATCGTGGATATGATTTATACACTTTTTTTTAGTTCACAATAATATCATCTATGTAAAATTCCAAAGTATGCCCTATCAAATCATAAAAAAGGCATTCATAGCTGTATGATAGGTGACCCCTGCATTCTTTAGACCAAAAGGCATTACAACCCCTCAAATGTTCCTATTAACCCTGAACATATAAAAGATGTTTTAGAAACATCATTTTCGACTATAAAAATTTGGTTATAACTAGAAAAATAATCCATTAAGGAGAATAGAGAATGTCCAACTGTTTCATATATTAAACGATTTGCAATTGACATCTTGTGTACATCCTTAAGGATATCTGTATTTAAATCTCTAAAGTTGATAAATTCTTATTTTTCCATTCTTCTTAAATACAGGCACAACATTAGCTAACCAATCATTATATCTAGCTAGTCTAACAAAATTAGTGTCACATAATTTTTCAACTTCTTCTTTAATATTTAGCTAAACTTCTTTGGATTATCGTTTAGGAGGTTGATGGTAAGGTTTGAATTATAGTTTTATCAAAAGTTTGTGTTTTTACCAATTTTCTATTCAATCATGACATTACAATATAGTTCCAACTGAAATAATCTTTGAATTCTTTTAAGAATTCCACTAGTTCTAGCTTTAACTTTGAATCTAATCATTTGCTAATAAAGACTTCACAAAATTATCCTAAATTAACGAGGTTCACTTCTTCTAATGATTCTTGGTTTTGGTTCCCACATTTATCAAGTTTCTAAAGAGTGAAATTTAACTTTTGCACACCATTGTCATGTATTCGTAGTTCTTCTTCTTCTTTAAAAGCTAATTATATGTTATTACAGCTATTTGAGAATTGCCACATTTGATATTTAATCTTTGCGGCTACAACTACAACTTTTTCTTTTTGTGAGAATTCATTCATTAGGTTTGTTTATTATAGTAACCTTCATCGGCTTAAGAGCAGAAACAATGGTAGTTGTTTTTCTAAATCTTTCGAACTTTGATTTCATCTTTTCTTTGGCTTCTATACTAAAAGAAGACTTCTGAATTAGTATTAGCTTTACATGATCTCTATAAAAATTTTCCACCATCGCATTAACTTTAGTACGAAATTGTTGCGAATTAGCCCAAACGATTTTTACTTTATCTGGTTTCCATAAAAGTAAAAGCTGATGGAGAGGTGATGGGATGCAATAATTAGAGTGGATCCAATCTCGCCCTAATAAGACTTGGTACTTGGCATGGATGTCAACAGTAAAGAAAGCAATTAACGAAATATGTCGTCTGTTCATCTGTTTTTGTTTTGGCCCAATACGTATCCGATTTGATTTCGCCTTATGTTTCGTTCTTTTAAATTTCGCTTTCGCTTTGTGATTCGATTTCGTTTTTGTTATTGGTTTACGCATTTTGCTATTCGTGTCGCCTTCGGATTTTAATTATCTGATGTGCATTCGCTTTGTTTTCGACCACTTCCATTTTGTTTTTCGGTTGGGATCCAGCCTCCGAATCACCTAGTGTGCTATAACTGTTGAAAATATGTTTTTATATTGTAGATTGCATTAATCAATCCTGCCATTATAGTTATAATGTATATTAATAACCCCCTTTCATGGTTAACTTATGATATGGTAGCTATATATACTTATAGCTATAAGGACCTTTATACCAAAATTTGATCCAAACTTTGATGCTTCAAAACCATTTGTTGCCTCAATGCACAATATGTTATATATATATAACAAATTCTTACAAGTAGGCGAAAGAAGATGATTCGTAGATAGATCCTACTAACAAGCTCATCTAAAAAGGGATGATCTTGTCATAAAATGATTCATTAATTGGAAGACTATAAATATGTCATATATTGCACAAAATTTGATCCAAACCTAGATGCTCACTTCAAAACCATTTTTTGCCTCAATGCACAATATGTTGTATATATAAAACAAATTCTTACAAGTAGGCAAAGGAAGATGATTCCTAGATAGATCCTACTGGCAAGCTCATCTAAAAAGGGATGATCTTGTCGTAAAATGATTCATTAATTGGAAGACTATAAATATGTCATAGATTGCACAAAGTCAATGATTTCTCTCTATCTAATTTAAAGAAGATATTCATTGAGCCATTCTATTGCTCACAAAAGGGTTTTAAAATGCTTGGTTGGTAGTCATAACTAAGTAAAGAAGTGAAAGTAGCATTATAGAGATAAAGATCCTTAATAAGTAGTTGATATCAGGATAAAGTGTCTTTAACCCATTTCCAATAGCCAATAGTATAGGATGACTCCAAAACAACAAAAAAGGTAGAGCTCTACTTGATGTTTTCCAATTTAATGTGACGTCCAAGAAAAAGTTGATGCCATTTCAGAAAAAATATGATTTTCACTTATAATGTGACATGCAACATTCGAGTTAATGCCACAACTCATTTTAAACAGATAAGATTTCAAGTTAGGAAACGTCACAAAACTCTTTTGTAACTCCACAAGTATTTTTCAAAGCCTAAGATATTTTGAAGTTTGGCCAAGTATATATATAATAAAAAGGATTGAAACTATATTAAACTTATCAACATTTATATGAAAATAAATGATCCATACAAAATGAGAAAGATGTATATGTGAAATCAAGTTAGACCATATTTGTACAATACTAAAATTTATGATCAAATTAATTAGATGAATCATCGAAGATTACTTTATTATAATCGTTATTAAATTGGTTTTAATAATTTTTATTTTAAAATTTAGCCAGATACCAAATTTAGGTTTATAATATCAAATTAACATGGATAAATGCCCCATAAGTAAAGCTAGAAGAGCCCAAGAACAACATTAGATATAATATATAGTTGAAGAAGGGTATGATTAAGATACGATAGTATTTTATTAATGTTGTGGCATGTAATTTGACTTCCATAACTCTAATTTAAGTAGGGTAGCAATCTTTGATTAGTTCTTTGTCGAAGAAGCGCAGATAGAGACGAGAGACAGAACCATCTAGCCTTGTTGATTTTCTAGTTTTAAAGGCATCAAATACTAACTTAGTTTCATAAGACATATAGTGTTCTAAAGCTTTGTTAATTTTTCTTTTGTATATCAAAAAATACTCGAAACTTGAAGATCATAAGGTAAGTACTATAGGTTTAGGTAAAATGAAATAGTAATTTGCAAGGCCTATCAATCCAATTGATACGGGGGTTGTTAAGTGTAGGGGTGTTCATGGTAAGGTAACTTGACCCGTTCATAAATAACTTGAACCTAAATCTGAATGTCAGGTTCGACAATTTCACTAACTTGAACCTGAACCTAAAGAACCTATAGGATCGGTTAACCTATTTTCAGGTTTGATTTTCAGGGTAACCGGAACCTATTCATATCAATATATATGACAAAAAATTATAAAAATAATTTGTGAAAACAAATACAAATTATTCTTAAAAGTATGCATATAAAATTTATCAAAGATTAATCCAATATGTTAAACCCAATCAAAGTAAAAATGAGCCAAACAATGTCTTATAAAAGATCCATACTAGTAAAAAAGAGATAAATTATTAAACAATTATTCTTCAAATAGGATGGTAAGATGGTAGTTTGAGAGATGAAAGGTTGAGAAGTGATTGTAAGATGAAAGATTACGTAAGGTTTTTATGGTAATGTCTTGTTTCTTAATAAACTTTCAATGGAACTCTTTATTACTTTCCAATCAAAAGTGTTTAGATAAATAAAACTATGTTTGTATTTGTACAAGATAATATTATTTATATGCTTATTTTTTATTAGTAACTATATTATATATTTTTAAGAATTAATATTACTTGCTTGTTTAATATTTATAATATCTCATAAATATATAAGCTAACATATGTGCCTTAAAAAACTAAAATTGTAGGATTTCTTAATAAATGTGTTTTATACTTATTAATTTCTTTAATTAATCTCTAAATGATTATATTATTTTAGTCAATGAATTTTTTTATTAATAATTTAATACTTCGATCAATAACTTTAACACATATTAATTACTATTTGAAGTAGAAGTATTGAGTGTTATACATTAGTTGTTACTTATAATAGCAATGTTCAAGATTAACGTTTAATAACATAGAATTAAAGTAATTTTTTTCCTTTTCTTCTTTTTTTACTCAAGAATTAATATAGTAAATATTAGTGAATTTATTATTATTAATATCCTCTTAAATTATATATAAATATATGATAGATTTTTTAGGTGTTTCAGGTTCAGGTTTAAACCTTGAACCGCAAGTTAGAAATCTGAACTTGAACCATGAACTTGATTTTTCAAGTTCGGTTTGAACCGAACCTGAACTCAGGTTCAGTTAACCTTATTTACAGGTTCGGTTCATGTGGTTCAGATCTGGTTCGCTGGTTTGCTGATTTTCTTGAACACCCCTACTAATTAGGATGAACCAAAAGTTGGGATGGATACCATGATTTGATCAGTTATTTAATGCAATTTGATTCATTGATTCATTGAGATTCAATTATATATTTAAATTCTTAAATTAGTATGTCCAAGATATCAGTTCAATGTTTGATTTCATATGAATGGAATTGAGAAATCCTCTTGTATGAGCAGATTTATTATAATTGAAAGGAGTTGCATATAAACCTAGAGATAAGCCAATATAAATCCTCTAGATTAGGGTCAAACCTAATAGAGAAATTCAAGAATCGGAGTAATGCAATATTAGGGTTTTCAATAGAAAGGAGTTTCGATTGATTACTTATTAATAGTCTAAACAAAGATATTAACATAAGATAGAAATTTTCATGGTCCGATGACTGACAATTGAATTGAATTACATGATAAAGGACTAACACTTAAGATATCTTAGGAGGATTCATTACCTAGGTATTAGTTATTTGATATTAAATTAGTCTCTGTGATTAATGGATGCATAAATCATATTTATACTTCATATTTGTTGTATTTTTACTTGGTATTTTATAGTTTTGTTATGTATTTGGTACTAATTCACTCCAAGTGTATTTTTTATGAATATCTTATCATCATTAAAACTTAAACAAATTTTAGATAATTATACTAAAGGAAATGTGATGAGTATACTTTAATATCAGCAACTATTCCTACATTGGTAAATTATCAATTTCTCTACTTTTTGTAAAGAAAAAATTAAACTATTGAATAACATAATAATAGTTTAAAATTCTTATTCAATTATTAATCATATATGAGAAAATAAGGCAAGTAAGAGGAGTTAATGGTTTGGAAAATTTTAGTTTGTTACCTTATTGAAACTTATATGTGAGTGAGGATACATAAATTTTATAGGATTAATATAAAGTAAGGGTACAATAAAACTATTTATGACAAACACACTTTTAATACTTCAATTTAATAATGTTTTCTATATTTAATTTCCTAATTATTAAATATTTTAATTTAATATTCCAATTAAAATTATCTTAAAATAGTTACAATATTATCTAGAAAGGTGCATTAAAATTTCCAGTCACTTAACAAAATTGATTCAAAGTCTAAAGTCTTAGACCTCCGTTATGAATTGAATTTTTTAAAATAAATACCTGTGTATTTCAAACTTTAATAAAAATACTCCGCATGGTAATGGAATTGTTAGTTGAATTCTTTATATTAATACTTTGTCTGTTATTGCTTCAAATAACACCACGCGGTCCACATTACCATGTATGGCATTCCAATTGTGCGCCCGCTCAATGATAACAT
Source organism: Erythroxylum foetidum (assembly GCA_026546835.1). NCBI lineage: Eukaryota > Viridiplantae > Streptophyta > Magnoliopsida > Malpighiales > Erythroxylaceae > Erythroxylum > Erythroxylum foetidum. The sequence continues at coordinate 12,889,820 of JANZLF010000005.1, read as the reverse complement.
AACTCACTTTCTCTTAACTAGACTTGTTAGCCCCAAAAAAAAAATTTTTAAAAAGATAAGCATGATTAGATTAATTAAGTAATTGAGTTAGCCTTAATTTAGTTGTAAGTAAGTAAGATGTCATAAATAAATTAGTTGGCATGAATTGAATAAGTTAGGTAATAAATGAATGTGATTAAATGAGTTAGATAGCATGTATTAAATATGTAAGATGGGCTTAAAAGACAAATGGGCTTGAGTAAGGTTAAAGAAGATAAGAAGAAAAGAGGAGGAAAGGAGTTAGGCAAATGGGCCTTTGGGCTTAAGTTAACTAGTAAGGAGTATAAAAGGAGGAAGAAAGAAGTGAGTTAGTAGTAGGAAAGAAGAGGGTTACGAAAATTTAAAGGGAGAAGAGGGAAGAGTGTCGTGGAAATGGAGGGAGAAGGAGAAAAAGGAAGAAGCTTGGCTAGGGTTTGAGATTCCAAGAGGTTTAAGAGGTTTTTGAAGAAAGTTCAAGGAGAAAAAGTGTGGAGGAGAGTCTAAGCTTCACTTTGAACCAAGAAATCACTTGGTTAAGTAAAGATTCAAGGTAAGCCATGAGTTTAAAGTTTAGCTTTTACTTAGGTTTTGAGTTAGGAAGATGAAGAATAAGATGGGTTTAGTGATTCTCTTATAAATTTCATGATTTAGGTTTTTAGGTTTTTCAATTTCTAAATCCTATGTTGATTTGGGATTTTGCTTGTTATTATGAAGAGGGACAAGGAAGAAGAGAAGAGCAAGAGGGAGAGCACTCCTAAGAAAGGATTAAGCAAGTTATAAGGTGGGTTTCACTTTTATCTTTATGTTAGTAAGTATTGAATGCTAATTTAACTAATGAAATTAATGTTTCCAACTACTTTGAGAATGAGCATTAATTGTGTATTGAGTTCTTGACATTGTTTGAAAATGAGCATTGATTGTCTATGATTGTCATTAAATGGGAATTTTAGCAGTACATGATATTGCGTGAACTTGCCATGAATTAAATGAGCATGAATGTTAGTGACAGCATGAAATGTGCTTTAAGCATAATCAGCTTTATGGATGCATGAAAATCCATTTTCAGAAAATCAGTCAGTGGACAAGACAAGTCCAG
>JANZLF010000005.1:12875831-12888606 GCA_026546835.1 Erythroxylum foetidum | reverse complement strand
ATTGAGTGTTATGCATTAGTTGTTACTTATAATAGCAATGTTCAAGATTAATGTTTAATAATATAGAATTAAAGTAGCTTTTTTCTTTTCTTACTCAAGAATTAATATAGTAAATATTAATGAATTTATTATTATTAATATAACCTGATTTCTTAAGTTCGGTTCGGACCGAACCTAAACTCATATTCGATTAATCTTGTTCACAGGTTCGGTTCATATGGTTCAAATCCGATTCACAGGCTTGTGGATTTTTTTGAACACCCCTAATTAAGTGTGCAAATCCTTACCAACCTTAATCGAGGGATTAAACTCATTAAAGTACTTGATATAATATTAAATTTAAGTAGAGTTGGGTTTCGAATTCATCTTTTCTTTTTAATAACAAAGTGAAAGAAAAAGAAATTAGAGACAAATTAAATATTCATAAATAGAATAAATAGGGGAAACATCATATATTAATAGGAACCATCCTTTTAAAATAGATATAAATTAGCTTAAATCACATTAAGATAGTAATTCATTATTAATACATAAAATTAAGCTTAACTGAAATAAAAAATATTAAAAAAAAGCACTAGTATAAATTAGGCGAGAGCATTTAAAGGAAATAGCAATGGTGGGGAAATCTAAGGAAGAAAAAAGAGAGGAAAAGGCCAAGACGAGACAGATGAAAACGCGGCGCCATCATTGTCGGAGTGGTAAGAGGTTTGTGGAGCCCAGTTGATACCTTTTCTTTTTTTTTTGGAAAAATGAGCCCACTTCATACTTTTTATCTGTTAAAAAGCGTTCAGAGAACATGCAAGGTAAGAGGCATAGATGTTTGGTTTGTTCGTTAGTTTGTTTTAGTTGGTTCAAGATGTACAATCGGAGCAGGATCGTTACGTGTAGTTAGGATTAGGAATCCCAAAGCATGCTGGAATAGGTAATTTATTACACCTGCCGTGGTTTATTAAGGTTGATAAGACCATCATCCTGCCTTGTGTTATGAATGACTGTATCAGCAGATGGACATGATATGTAAAATACTCAAATTACCGAGTCAATCATTTATAATTATATCCCAAATCATGAATAGAGTTGGAACGATATGCTTTTTTGGTCTAGTGTACCAACCATTCCTTATTAACCAATGATTTTGTAGAAAGGATTTACATAATTATGTTAGTAGATAAAATAAAATGCTCGAAAATGTGAAATTGGATTCGTACAAGGAATGTATCATTATTATAGCGTTATATACGCGGAAGCCTTAAGGAGGCAAGAATCATCTGCTGCCGGAACCATTCTTGTATACTGCCACTCAAATTTTTTTTTTAATTACCCACAAGTTGCTTTAGAAAGGGTCTAATGATAGAAAGACACATTTAAATTATTCATTTTTAGACTAATCTCTATTTGAATTGAACAGACCCTTTACAAAAAAATAAAATTCTGACATTAAATTTTAAACGGCAACTCAAATTTTTAGAATCTAATTGAATACAAACATTTTTTGTCAATATCAAAATTGATTATGTTTCTTGGCGTATCGGAGAAGAACCCAAACGCGGCATAATATTAATCCCGACTATAAATTCTCAGAAGAGTGCGTATTAAATGCCAAAATTTACGATCTCTTTAGGCGCTTCCTTTCCGTGTCTCGTTCAGGAAGAATCCCAAGAACACAGGATTATATCTTCATGTTGTCTGCGTCATTGTAAATAAGCTATTTCCAAAGAACTCAACTACTGAAACCAACCCTGCGAAAGATCACACTTTTTTTTCTTTCTTATAACTAGCCAAGTACTTGTGACTTTGAAACTCTCTAACCATCTTAGGCCCTGTTATAAATCCCACGACGGACTCGTCCTTTTTCATTTATTAGAGCCTGCACTGTTTGTTCACCTGGACAAATCAACGGAGTAATGTTACCTTTTGGGATTTCAGGAATTTATAGCAAAGGAGTAGGCTCTTTGAACAAGTGAAGGTGGCCGCTTCTTGGTTTCTTGTTTAAATTCAATTAGGTATGTTTCTGTTGTGCGTGTTGTTTATTTGTCTCTGAACTACTGCCATTGCGGATTTCAAAGATCAGAGACTTGTTTAGTGTTAGAACCTTGGCCGGAGGTTTCTCCAATTTGACCAGCCGTGTTTGTTTTTGTAGTCATCGTATGGTATATGTTCGTTTCGAGAGGGGTATTTGTTAAAGCTGCAGACTTTGTGTTTCTGTTTTCTTTTCATCGCCATCAATCATGTGACTGGAACTCACACTTTTAGCTTCAGAGAATGCCATGTTGTCTACGTTAAGAAGTTATATTTTTCCGTCAGAAGAAATACAGAGCTTGAAGCTAGAATTTGATTGTTACGAGCTCTCTATTCTAATCATCTGCACATATCAATAAACTCATGTACTCTGTTTCTGAGTTTCTTTGTTAACGATTTTTGTTCAGGTTCTGTTCATTGTTTTCTGCTAAGAGAGCAGGCCAGACAATATGGCTAATAATTCGTATAGTACAAGAAGGTCACCGTCAATTCACAGCAACTCCATGGGTGACATGGAAAGTGATATGAGTAGTGCAGAATTTGCTACATACACAGTCCACATACCGCCAACACCTGATCACCAACCTCTGGAAATCTCAATTGAATCAACCTCCGAAGCAGGTGCAAGAACTTATATGTCGAACCCTATGTATTCGAGCGGTAATAACAGTACCATGAGTGCCGATGTGAAAGAAAAAATGGCAGAGTCCGATCTGAGGCACCGTGTTGGAGCTGGCGCTAACCAGTCATTGTGTTCGAGACATGGATGTAATGCTAAGGGTATGTCTGACGACAGGAACGTGGGGCTGGTACCTTGCGACTGTGGATACAACATTTGTGGGAATTGCTACAGGGATATCATAGTAAGTGGTGATGGGATGTGCCCAGGTTGTCAGCAGCTTTATAGGAATCGTGATTTGTCCGAGTTGGATAGGAGGTTGTCTATAATTCAAATGAGTAATGCAATGAGTGATTTCGATTACTCTGGGATCTCCCTTGAAGAAAAGAGGGATTATGGGTATGGTAATGCGGTGGGGCTTGGGGAAAGTTTTGATGGAAATGATGAGTGGAGTGCTAGTGATGCAAAACAACTTCTTGAAAAACAATGGAATCCGCTAACTAGCACACTGAATATATCTCCTGTAATCATCAATCCATATAGGTAATTTCAAATTCAATTGTTTATAATAAAATCTTTCTTGCAGTAGTTGCATCAATTTCTGGTTGTTTCAGGATACTAGCATTTGTCCGGATGTTGTTTCTTGGATTTTTCCTGGCTTGGCGACTGAGGCACCCGAATGAAGATTCACTGTGGTTATGGAGCATTTCTGTATTGTGTGAATTGTGGTTTGCCTTCTCATGGCTACTTGACCAGATTCCTAAGCTATGTCCTGTTACCCGAGCTGTTGATCTTTCTGCTTTAAAGGAGAGGTTTGAAACTCCTAGTCCAAGAAATCCTACAGGAAAATCTGATCTTCCAGGAATAGATATCTTTGTTTCTACAGTTGATCCTGAGAAAGAGCCACCTCTTGTCACTGCAAACACTATCTTGTCTATTCTTGCAGCTGACTACCCAGTCGAGAAACTCTCATGTTATATCTCAGATGATGGTGGTGCTCTCATAACCTTTGAGGCCATGGCCGAGGCAGCTAGTTTTGCCAATTTGTGGGTCCCATTTTGTAGAAAACATGACATTGAGCCCAGAAACCCAGAGTCTTATTTCAATCTTAAGAAAGATCCTTTCAAGAACAAGATACTCCCGGATTTCGTTAGAGATCGAAGGCGGGTAAAACGTGAATATGATGAGTTCAAGGTTCGTATCAATGGTCTTCCTGACTCAATTCGTCGACGCTCTGATGCATATAATACTCAGGAGGAGATTAAGGCTATTAAACGTTGGAAAGAGAGTGGTGATGATGAACCAGTGGAAAGACCAAAGATTCGAAAGGCTACTTGGATGGCTGATGGAACCCACTGGCCTGGAACTTGGACAGGTTCAGGCCCCGAACACGACAGCGGGGACCATGCCAGTATTATTCAGGTAGGATATTAGTTCAAGTGATAGAAACGAAATTCTAAGATGGTGGTGAAGTTCTAGAGTTGTTACCTTGGGTTAAGATTTCTGGGTATGGTATGATTGGAATTACGTGATATTACCTAGCTTTCGTAGGTGTATATTTTATGATGTAGAAAGTTTGAATATGTTGAATGACGATGAAATTATGAACTGCAGGTAATGTTACAGCCTCCAAGTGATGAACCCATTACAGGCAGATCGAATAGCAACTCCTTAAATCTAAGTGAAGTTGACATTCGTCTTCCCATGTTGGTGTACATTTCACGGGAGAAAAGACCCGGCTATGATCACAACAAGAAAGCAGGTGCAATGAATGCTCTGGTTCGAGCCTCAGCTGTTATGTCCAATGGCCCCTTCATTCTCAACCTTGACTGTGATCACTACGTCTTCAATTCGGAGGCATTGAGGGAAGGGATGTGCTTCATGATGGATAGCAATGGGGAAGGAATTTGTTATGTCCAGTTTCCTCAGAGGTTTGAAGGAGATCGCTGTGCCTACCACAATACTGTATTTTTTGATGTCAACATGAGAGCTCTCGATGGGCTTCAAGGTCCGATGTACGTTGGAACAGGATGTCTCTTTCGTCGGAAAGCAATTTATGGTTTTGACCCTCCTCGACCGGAACAACAAAAAAGTTGCTGCTCCTGGTGCTTTGGCCGTCACAGGAAGTCTGCCATTGCTTCTGCGCCAGATCATAACCAGTCTCGAGAGATGGAAGAAGACACCGACGATGAGAAAATGACGAAAGCTCTTGTGCCCAAGAAGTTTGGAAATTCAGGAGCATTTATTGATTCTATAAGGGTGGCAGCAGTGCAAGGCCTGCCTCTTGCCAGTCACCCTTATGCGAAAAAAGGGCGGCCTCCCGGGGCTCTTACTGTTCCTAGGGAACCTCTGGATCCTTCCTCGATAGCGGAGGCTGTGAATGTTATATCATGCTGGTTTGAAGACAAGACTGAATGGGGGCAAAATGTTGGGTGGATATATGGTTCTGTGACTGGAGATGTGGTCACTGGTTACAGGATGCATGAACGTGGATGGAGATCTGTTTATTGGGCGACCAAGAAGGATGCCTTTCGTGGCACTGCTCCAATTAGTTTAACCCATCGACTTCATGAGGAGCTCCGATGGGCTACTGGGTCTGTTGAGATTTTCTTTTCTCGCAACAATGCCCTTCTAGCTGGCCCCAGATTGAAGTTTGCGCAGAGGGTTGCGTACCTGAATATTGGAATATACCCTTTCACTTCTATTTTCCTGATTGTTTATTGCTTCCTTCCTGCAATTTGCCTCTTCACTGACCAGTTTATTGTTGAGTATCTCAATGTTACTTTCCTTGTATACCTATTGGGAATCACGATCACTCTCTGTCTTCTAGCCGTGCTTGAGATGAAGTGGTCGGGCGTGGCGCTTGAAGAGTGGTGGAGGAACGAACAATTCTGGTTAATAGGTGGCACAAGTGCACATCTTGGTGCAGTGCTCCAGGGGCTGTTGAAGGTGTTTGCAGGTAGGTATAGGTATTGAATTGAGGTTTTTTTTTTTTCTTTTCACTCTAAATCAGGTGATGATTTGCAGATGTGTATATTGTGAAATGGACATCCCTGATGATACCGCCTTGCACAATCATAATGGTTAACTTGGTGGGCATCACTGTCGGAGTCTTTCGAAACATTTATCTTCCAATACCTCAATGGAGTAGCCTGCTTGGAGGTGTGGTCTTCAGCCTCTGGGTCTTGGTTCATCTCTACCCTTTCGCGAAAGGGCTCATGGGAAGACGAGGGAAGACACCCACCATCGTATTCGTTTGGTCAGGTCTTATTTCAATATGTATTTCTCTACTCTGGGTGGCTGTTGATCATCCGACAGCAAGTAATCAAATTGGAGGGTCATTCCAGTTGCCATAAATCATAGAAACAAGTGGCTGTGGCAGGATGGTGTGCACTGTATGTATTACGTTCATTCTTTCCACATCTATAAATTGGATGTGATCCTTGTCTCCAACAAAAGTAGTGTGTAATTCTGCAAATTACAGTAGCAAGGAAAAAAGGGTTTCTTTCAGTGTGTAGGCAAGTTAAAAACTATTTACCAGTGTCAGTAATTCAAAACGAGTCCCATTCAACCACTTAGCAGTAAAACATTATTAAGAACATCTTTTATATCCCTCATATTTTGTTTTTCCTCAATTACCTGTGGTTATATTGGCACAGATTTAGACTGAGAAGATTGTTAAACTTCTCCAGATATCTAATACTCCCTCCGATTCATAACGAGAGTCGTTTTAGATACATTTTAATTATTCAAAATAAGTGTCATTCTTGACTTTGTATGCATGTTTATAACTTTTTTTTTTCAAAATTAAACTTTTATTTATCTCTTATCTTAATTATAAAGATCACAATTTTAAAGCAATTTCTTTCACAATTTCATTTAAGATGCTGATTACTGATGTGATTTTATGAGAGTATTAATAAGAGTATACCTATAATTTTATTAACTTTCTTAATAAGCGTGTATTTTTTTAAAACGACTCTTATTATGAATCGGATGGAGTATTATTTTTCAAATGGTCATGAATCAAAATTTAAATGATGGGTGACTTTACCTCTACTATTGTTTTCATAAACCATTGAAGCGTGGGTTACAGCTTTGTTAGTGCCCTCAACTTTAAAAGATAAAGAAGTTGCTTTCCCTTATTCCCATGATTAGTATGAATAATAACTAATTCAGGAAAGGCCAACTTGACATTACATTATTTCTTGTTCTAACTAACGATTTCGAATTATTTGTTCACTTTGTGTTATAAATTTGGGACGCACATTTCCTAGTACTAAGGCCACTACTCGTGGGAGCGCCATCATTAATCTGTCGCCGACCCCAGCAATACCGGTACCTCTGGCCTGCCAAGGCAATCTTCTTGGGTCACAACTACATATTTCCTCATATACTAATTTATAGTATTACCAAAAACCAATCTTTATGTCTGGTTAGCTTAACAAGTGGCCATTGGCCAACCCAATAATTAAACCTGAGCTCGTTTGTCTGTCTAATAAAGTAACAGGCCTCCTTTGTCTCTTACTTTTTTTTTTTTTTTGGTGTAAACCATCCGGTATCCGACGCCACATGAACAGCCGACTAATCAAAATTCGAGCCAGGTAGAACCATATAAGCGGCAGAGCTCTCCCTCATAAATGCAGCTCCATGTTCAAGACTCAAAACTGAGACCTTTATTAAGAGAAGAGGAGCCCCAACCACTCCATCGCAGTAATCGCGAGTTATCTCTTACTAAATTTGATGTCTCAAACATGTTAGATGCTCCCACAGACTCAGATTTTTCTAATATTTACATTACATTAAACACATCGATTCCAAAAGTTAATTAATTATTGTATTCTAAGATAAGAACTTACACATGAAACCAACTGGACTCTAATGTGCTCTGTAGCTATCTCCTCATGATCATGGTCCAAGCCAGCAGATATGTAACCACATACCCACCAACCAAGTTGCATTTATTTGATTCCTTCCATATACACATAGAAACCACCATCTCAAATAAAATAAATTTATCGATAAGAAAAGAACTGGCGAGATATCTTCAATCAACAAATATCTATAATCACATATCCTGGTCCACCGAGTCCGCAACATTATGTGGTCGTCCCCGTCGTCTGGACCGGCGTTTGTTTCCTTGGTGACTGCCGCCGAATTTCAATCGTCCGGTGTCCTTGAACCGCTCCTTCTCATAAGGGTCGATAACACATTCCGGGGGGGCCACGGGGTACCTTAACGTATCATAACAATAAGAGTAATACATGAAACGTTGTCTGAACCTACGCATTGCCAAACGTTGCTTCCGGGTGATCACGGCGTAGTCGGCGGTGGCAAGACGGGCGTCGATCTCGCTACAGCTGTCAGCAGCCGAAATTTGTTCTATGGGGTCAACTGCGCAACCCTCCAGGACCAAGTCCTTGAACTCGGCCACGAATGGTGCATACTTGTAGTTAACCTTGTATCTTCCACCTGACGTTGCCCAATTTGAGGCATCCCATATGGTGGCATACAGCGACATTGGCTTGGATGGGTATTCGCCACTCATCGCCTCTGTCCGCACCACCTCTCTGATCGGAACCTCATCGATAAAGAATCTGAAAGTTTGCAGTAACAAGTATTAGAAATGGACATGAGAATATTGGCAGCTCTACACTACTGTCTACGTACTTGCGTAAACATTGAACTGACAATTCTTGTTAGTTGGTGTCCTTGGCAAGACAATTCCATTTTTGCTTATTATAATTTGTTTCAAAACTAGTGGGTGACCTAACATATACACTAGTCTTCTCTTCTTCTTTTTTTAATTTTAGTCTCAGGGAAAGAAATTCTTACTTCTATCTTCACATCACAACCACAGATTCACAACTAACCGATAAATGGGATAACTTAGAAATACTAATTCAAACACCTTTTTCTTACATATACTTCATTGTGTTGAAGGAAAATGTATATGCAATGTTTGAAGTAAAGGGGTATTAATTATATGGTTCCATTCACTACTTTTCTTTAATGAAAAGTAAGGGATAAGTTCACCAGAAAAAGCAAGAGAACAACCCATACTTTCCTAGGAAGCGTTCATCCATAATATGAACATAGAATACTCGTGAATAACACTAGTCGCCTTTTGAGGCTAATCTATCCATAAGATTAGAGGCCAACCTAATCCTTTTTATCTTTTGAATAGTTGACGCTTGGCCGCCAACACATTCCATTCCACACACGCAATCACCAAAAACCCCGACTTTCTCTTTATCTGGTTTTTGTTTTTTACCTTTTGTTTTTGGGGTCAAAATCAAAAACACTAAACCACAAGCAAATCACAACGCGTCAAAATGGGATATACGCGGAAAAACATGACATATCATGTTCAGGAACTAACATTTAGGCCATACCATAAACTTTTCCGAAAAGGTGAGAGAACAATAAATATATGAAGTGTTAGTTGAAAGCCCAAGTTGTAGACAACTCACATGATATTCTTCGGCGTCCATAGGATGCTATACCTATGGAACTCCTTTGTGGGATCGAACCATAACCTGTATCTTTCTTCTCTGCCCCTGAATGTGCTTCCATTACCGTACAAGTTCGTCTGGAACCTCCATGGCTTCCCTTCCACGTTCCCTAGGAACTCAAAGTCCAACTCGTCATGGGTCTTCTCGAACACGTCACCGTTTGATGTCTGCGATTGACAATTTCGACTATGATCATGATTCGTAATTATTACCCCCACTCATTATTATTTATTATGGACGCGGATTAATTTATCTATATGTTTGCACCATCATTATTTGCCACAAATTAACCCACAATTGATGGAGTTTTGCAAGGGAAGTTTCTCTGAAAAGATGCAACCATACGTCCCCATATCCTTGAAAGTTGAAACAAACCAAAAGAAGTCATGGGTTGGAAAATACAAAAAAGTGGAAGCCATGAGACATCGAAACATCAATCAAAAAACCCGGGTTTTGACTGACTATGATTGAATTTTTACTGTTTAACAAAGCCAAAAGATATTGTTCCGAACAGAGGATCATAAGCAGTCGTGTGATCACTTACATAGAAGGCGACGCAAACACCAGCCGTGTAATCACCCGGAAGCTTGATGTTGGCGCTAAAGAATCCATATTTGTACATTTTTGACGAAATAAAGCCAGACCCTGATCACGAATTTTGAAAAAGATGGATTGTTTTAGCAATCGTACGCAAGAGAAGGATGAACAGACGAACAGAAGAATATACAAAAGTATTACGTAAAAATATGTATGTGTGATATGTACCTGTGAAGCGATCGAGGAGAATGCGTACGCTTCTGGCATTAGGAGAACGAACGAGATTGCCATCGCCGAAGAGAGGTGTGTAGCCTTCGTCGAAGGAAATGGTGGAGAGGTTAAAAGATGCGTTGGCAGTGCAAAGGAAGCAAAAGAAAATAAGGAAGAAAGTGAGAAATGCTCTTCTGAGTACTGATGAACATATAAAATTACAATCCATGTTTTTTATCATAAGCTTCTCTTTCTTCTTCTTCATAATGTTTCCCTTTAAGTCTCCAGGTTCTTCTCTTTATATGTACATACACACACAATCACATAGATAAGCAATTGTTAAAATGAAAAACAAGAGAGAGAGATAGAGGAGGAGCCACGGGGAAGAGAAAGTCTCAGCCTCCAACGGGCTCCTTTTGTCGTGTAGGAAACGGGCGTGTGGGACGAAAATGACCTTTGAAATGTTGAATTTTACCTGACTACCACTGATTGCAGATTATAATTGTCTGGTGGTGGTTGCTTCTATTTTTTTGTTTATTTTGGAAATTGTTTCATCAATATCATGATGTGTTTTGTTTGGTTATTAATGGCTCGAGGATTCTAATCTATCGCCTAGAAGATTTGGGTATTATGATAGGCATGCAATACTTTTAAGCAGGCGCGACTAACCATGGTATGTGTTACACAGGTCGCCTTGGAGATTCAAACTTTCACCGAAATTTCTCGCTTATACTCTTTGCACGATAATCTCACTTAAATCCGTTAAAGTAAGACTCAGTCTTTCTCCAATCTTCGAAGTGTTTACCTCGCACACACTCGAAGAAACAACGCTGAAGCAATAAAGAATATAGGCAACAAAAGAACACACAGAGATACGGTCAAAAGAGCAACTTTATATTACTTTCCCTCAAAGAATACAAAGAATGCTCTCTCTGATTGATCTACCGAATAAGAAGAGCAAAGCTCGAATGAGCTATATATAGGCACATAAGCTTGGAGTTACAGATTCCCACTAAATCTGTACTACCCAAGATCACGTCTATCATATCAAATAAGATAACATAAACCAATTAGATGATACCCCCATCCAAATAAGATTCTAACTGATAAAATAAGATCTAACCAGATAACATAAGATAGAGTTTACATTTATCAAGAATACTGTCTAGAATACTAACATCTTTATCCGCGAAGATCTCCACTATCTTCAGATGTTGAGTTTCACTGTAACTCTAACTCATAGTCATCGTCACATCATCCAAGATTTTCCCGCGATCTATATCCACTGATGATGTAATGTGATCTCGCCGAAGCCCACTAGCACACTGGTCCGATCCAATGCTCCCACAACAAGTTCGCTAATCGTGGTCCATCCATCCGAGCATAGCCAAGTCCTTGGTCCGTCAAGTCTTAGCTTGGGTCGAGTCAATCTCCACAAGGTCCGATGCTCTACCAAAATTCGCACCAAGTCCGATCCCACTCGTCCATATTCACCTTAGTGTTTTCAACACAGTCTATCGGCACATAGGTCCATCAATGCACGTCCATAGACAAATTCATCTTGCATGTCGGCCTTACTCATCGTGCAGTCTCATCGCTCCATGACTAAGTCACAAGTCACAAACCGAGTTAGTATACAAAACCTCGCCAATTTACATACCTTCGAGCTGCCTCGTCGAAGTTAAGTGTTTAGGCATCTCATCGCGCTCGCATGCTTTCGCGCATCCTCGCGGGTCTAATACACCTTTGCGCCAACTCGCAAGACTTTGCCTTATTCATCGTCAACACGCCTTCCTCGTGCCAACTTATGTAACAAGTATTAGCCAAGGCCCACTAACACTCGCACGATCCCGCAATCTGAACTTAGGGGTCTAACAAACCACCCCCACTAGAAGAATTCGATGCCCTCATCGAAATAATCTGTGGGCACTCCTCTACGAGCGGTTCCCTGGAAGACTCCTTAGTCAGCAGTTGAAGATGGTAGCAAGTCTTCATATCAATTGGTATTTCACACACATACCATTTTCCCAAACCATCGGGGTCGTCATTGCTTCCACTTGGACTCGCCTCCTCAAGGCTCACCGCGCCCGCCAAAGACATGTTGAGAAAAGCTCGGTCCGCTGAGTTTCCCCTGTCACCTTTTCGCCAACTCGCAAGACTTTGCCTTATTCATCGTCAACACACCTTCCTCGTGCCAACTTACGTGCCAAGTATTAGCCAAGGCCCACTAACACTCGCACGATCCCGCAATCTGAACTTAGGGCTCTAACAATAGTCCCTTAGGCAACTCATCTGGAAAGACATCAGAGTATTCTTGCAAACCAAGTTTCACAACTCTAGGCACAGAAGGGTCAACGTCAGACTCATTATAAAACAACTCCTTATACCGAAGCAAAACCAATGTTTTCTGTGTGTACATGACTTTCCTTGACCCTTTTCTTTTGAAAAGAAATTACTTCTTTTTATTCCACTCTTCTTTTCACTCTTCTCTCCTTTTTCAATTGCACCACTCTCTTTCATTTGCTCACTAACACAATTACTCTCAGTTGGGCCTTTGTTCTTATTTTCTTGAATGGCCTCTTTTTCTTTTTTTTTTAACTCTCAGCCTCTCCAAGTTTCTATTCTTCCATGGCTTTTGCAAGTCTCAACTGATCCTTATGAACTTCTCTTGGTGAAAGGGGTGCCAATGTTAAGTGTTTCTCCCCTATCATGTAGTACACGCCTATCATATTGCGATGGTCTCCCCTATAATAAATGACCAGCATGCATAGGAACTACATCACACAACACTTCATCAAAATATCTCCCAATTGAGAACGCCACTAGCACTTGCTTGTTCACCCTAACCTCTCCACACTCATTAAGCCATTGCAAC
>JANZLF010000005.1:12850063-12862857 GCA_026546835.1 Erythroxylum foetidum | reverse complement strand
ATGATAAGTAGGACCTGTGTATCCATGACCCATAGTTGCAATCCGACTAATCATAGGCTGAAAAAATGGTGAATTAACAGCATTGATCGGAATACAACTATCGTAAAACCACAATGCAATCGACATATCAGTATCATGCCATCTTTCTCTACTTAGTAGTGTTGCTTGTATGCTAGGTTGAGCCGAGTCTATACTAGCACCGGCTTTCATGTAACTTCTAATTTCATTTGTTTTCTTTCTCTTACTACTACCACCGACATCTCCTTTACCAGCTAAGTTAGAGATCTCCACTATATCATCTTCATCTAACTCACAAGTCTCAACATCATACAAATTCATCCTAGAGTCATTTTTCTCCTTTTTATTACTAGATGCTTCTATTAACTGTCCTTTAATCAAAAAACGAACATCTGGTTTAACTTTAGGACAGGGTTTGACATTACCAGTAATGCCGGCTAGGTGTTGCTTCATTCGGTTTATCCCGCCACCACAAATTGCATGATCGCAATACAAACACTTTAAGGTTCGTTTCTTTCCACTTGTTTGTACCTCATAACAGTGCTTCCATGCTATATCACTTCTCTGACGAGGATTTTGGCTGCAACTTTGATCAGTGGATGACGACGTGTGCGATGGTGCAGAAGAAGCATTGATATCCATCACTACAAAATATAAAACAAAGATGGTTCAGGATATGTAATCTTTGAATAAGAAATTAGAGGAAACAATGAGTTAAAGATTGTTCATGATATATAAAATATAATTCTGTAACAATTTCAAATTTCCATTGCACTCATTCTCTTGCATAAGCATGAAAGAATGTTATCTCCAGCTAAGTCTAGATCTAAAATATCATATTAACAGCATCAAAAAGGATGTCATTTTCTTCTAAAAGCAGAAGTTAAAGATAATTAAGCATAAAGATCACAGAAGGTTTTGCCTTCAAAGCACCAACATATAGATCTTTTCATGTTCTTTGTTTTATTTACTGTATAGTACTTATAACTAAATTCCTAATTTCTACACAAAGTTTGAACTTTATAAAAGATAAAGAAAAAAAGACTTGTTATTGATACATAAGACTCCAAATGATATACCGTATACATGTTTAAGTTTTGCTGGTGTTACTCTCTCATTCTGCAATCAAAACCAAACTTTACCTACTTCAAAACCAACACCGAAAATGACTAGTGCTTACCTTTGAGAAAAGTAGAGAACCAAGATTAAAAGTAGGATAGAAAGAAACAACACGTAAATGTCAAATCCTGCATCTGTTACCCAGGATGTCCACTCTTTTTTTACGCTTGTTATTGTTAAACACAACCCAACAAAAACTTTTCAATGATCTACAAAGGACCACAGCTCACACCATCAAAAAAATAGAGCCCAATCAGCAACTAAAACGAAACCAGTGGAAAAAAGGCTGAAAATGAGATTAAAAAATATATTGAAATGATTGTTTAACTTACCCGAAAGTGAATACTGCACAATGAACTTGCTAGAGGACAAGATGACTATTCTGGTGGTTCCCACAATCTTCACTAGTACTCATTGTTATCTTCCCTAACACTCCTTGTGAATATTGCAAAGTACTCCTTGTTATCACCACAATCGGAATCCACCTCACTGCAGTTGACAAATATCCTTCGATCCGGTTGCAAAGTACTTTGGATTCCAAGACATCTGTGGCGTCGCCCTCAGTGATGAGCTTAGAGATGCTTGATTCTTAGAAATCTCGAAACCCTAATCAAAAGATTAGGTAGAGTCGCAGACTCGCAGTCGTAGAGAGATGAACGAATGATGGGTTTTTTTTTAACTTTTAAGTTGTGTCATTGAACCAGTGGTCGAACCGGTTCGACCAGTTCCGGTCGAACCGGTCAATTGACCAGTTCGCACTGGTTCAATTGAAGACTGGTTTTTAAGGGTTAACCGGACCGGACAGCCGACCGGTTACCGGTCGAACCGGCCGGTCCGGTCCGGGTTTCAAAACATAGGATCTGCTAATTGAGTTCGTATAAAAAGTTGTTTTGGATGAATCCTATTGGTCTTTTGGAAAACAACTCTGCTACAAGTAGTCCATTTTCCTAATCATCCTCCTACAATTATAGTCATCCCCAAACTTAGTACTCGCAAGGGTAACGAAGCTATTATATTTATATATAAGAGTAAAAACAACTAGAATTTTAATGTTTAGAAGGTCCAATTTAAACTTTAAACACCCACACTTTTTTGTTCACATCCTATTAAAAATATGTAATTTTTTTTAGTTTAAACCCACGGTATAACATAAGAGTTGAGTATATGTGGAATCCATTTAATTTTTATATATCTATAATTATATAAATAATCAAAATATTTAATTTAAATGTGATTAATTAACTAATAAACCATAACAAAATCCTAATTTGCACCCCCAAAATTACTTATCCACAATTCTAAGATTACCAATCGTTCTTATAGAACTCCTAATGTTATCTTCACAGTCACCTTTTATCGTTGCATTTTCCAACCGCTCTTTACCATAACCATCTTCTCCTAATGTATCATTTAAAGCAATGGTAGAGATGGAAACATATCACAACATGCTTTGGTGTTCAAAGAGTCAAGTCAACTATCTCCTAATAGGAAATAGAATCATAGGATCCATTTAAAGGAGGGAACTGAGACCATTAATATCTAACCTTATCACCATTCTAGATCATTAAAGGATATGATAGAGAGCTTGGTGCAAGAGTTGATGAGGTAAGGTTTTTTTTTTATAACAAATCATTGGGCCATATGCTTCTCCGGTGGCATTGGTATTAAAGAAAGATAAATTCTCCATCCTACTCATTGAAGAACTCTTGATGAATTACATGGTTCCAACTAGTATTATAAATTGGATTTTATTAGTTTCTGTGCTTGTTGCCAACCGATTAGTTTCAATTTGATGTATGAAATTACTATTTAATTAATAAAGGACATTCTTTATCTTTATGTATTAAGTTAATTACATTTGATGTTTTAATACTAAAGGTAAAATCATTAAAGTAATTAATATGTAATTGAAATCATGATGAGATCATAATTATAAGATTCAATTTACATATATGTATTATTCTTAAACGTCTCTTATTGTAGTTTCATAAAGATGGAATATTGATGAAATAGTAAAACTAGCACACATTATGCTTCTTTCTTATGAAGAAAGTAATTAATCTCATAAATTAAAGTATGGATATACTTAAATTAATATATAGGTGCTTATTAGATAATAAGTCAGTGAACTGATCCAACTATGAAAATCATATTAGAATATTACTGAAGTGTCTATGGATTTTCTTATAATGATAGTTGTATAGTTTATCATTAGACTTGAGATTACCAAGGTATCTTATGTGAGAATTACAGTGTGTTTGATGCTACTTATGAACTGTCTGAGGATAATTTAGTAAGTAGTACTTGAATATAATATGAACCATATATAGATATAGTTGAATAAGTTAATAAATGATTCGTCACTCTAAAGTAATTAGAGAGAATATTTTATTATTCTTGATTAGTAGTGATTTATCGAATTCTCTAACCAGAGTAAATTGACATTTAAAAAGACATTAAGTATCAATCATAAATCAATTACTAATTAACAAAAACGAACATGATTGGATATAAAAGAGTAAATATTATATTCATAATATATCCAACAGGAACATTGGATGATGAATGGATTAAACTATATATCATAACCATGCATAGATAAGTTAAGTCAAACCACTTTGACATTCTTAATATTTGAGTGATTATGACATATAGTTAGACATCAATCTTGATCTATAATTATTAATTGTTTAATTTGAAAATTAAAAACGAATTAAAAGGAATTTTAATTTATCTTATTCTAATTATGAATTATAATTATGATTTATACTCATTGTCAATATGTTAAGAATCTAATAGGTCACACATCTCATGGTGATACAATGAAAAGTTTTATAAGGAATTCAACAGGAAATTAAATCAAGTACGATTTTATATTTTTATGATTTGGTTTAATTATTCAAGTAATTCAATTATCACGATCTGATCGGAAATCGTAAAAATTTTATTTTTCTACGATGCCTTTGATTCGATCACGGTTGATTTCCAACATATTTGATATTAGATTACCACTAAATTTGATTGCAACCAGAAGACATGTCTAAAATGACATTTGATCTAATGAGGGACATTATAAGTTATTAGTGATGCCATATATTTCAAAGTTTGATCAATAATTTTTTAAGTCATTTTTAAAAAGGTTTATATTAGTATTCTTTGATGATATGCTATTATATAGCAATTCATTTTAATTTCATATGAAGCAGTTATGCAAAACTATGAAAACACTCTAAGAGAACCAGTTGTTCATTAAAGGTAGGAAATAAGTGTTTGGGACTAAAGGTGTAATACTTAGGATACTTCATATCAAAGAAAGAAGTGGTCACAAATACAAGGAAGATGCAAAAGTATTATACAATAGCCAATCCCAAAAATGGTAAAGGAGTTAAAAGGATTTCTTGGTCTAAGAGGGTACTATCGTCGATTTATTAAATATTATAGGGAGTTCATTAAGCCTTTAATGGATTTATTGAAGGAAAAAATATTAATCAGTGAATATGGAGCGTAAAGGCATAACCAACATTCGAGAAGCTTAAGAAATCCATCACTTCTGCATCAATTCTGGCTCTTCCATATTTATCTAAACCATTTATCATTGAGATAGAAGCGAGTGGAATGAGAATACGAGTTATTTTACAATAAGAAAAACATACAAAAGCATTCTTAAGAGAATCATTAGTAGGAAGAGATATGAAGGCCTATCAACTTATGAAAAAGAGTTTTGGTAGTGATCAGAGCCATTAAACACTAGCATCATTACTTAAGAGGGTGAGTATTCATTATGAAAACCAACCACGAGAGCTTAAAATACCTTTTGAAATAACGTATCTAAAATTGGGAAGGAGAAAGCTATTGTTGATGCCCTATCTAGACTCACTACCTTAGAGTGTTGACAATGTCCACATCCTAAGCATATGGGAGGCTAATGAAAGAGATAGAAGATAATTAGAAACAATATCTTACTCATCAAGAATAAATTAGGAAATTGATAGATGTAACACGCGTGCCTAGTGTTTATGAATGGAAGGCAAGGTCGTCAAAGTGGAAGGGGATAATTATAGTCGGATTCAACCTAGAATTTAGGAAGAAGCTTATCATTATGGGGAATGATGACGTGACAGGAGAGCATGCAGGGGTTGTTGCCATCACAAAAAAGTTTGCAAAACCTAATTTATTATAAAGGACTATCCAAAGATGTAAGGAATCAGGTCAAGCGATGCTCATCTTGTCGAAGGAATAAGTATGATAATTCAACATATTTGGAATTGCTTCAACCTTTATCAATTCTTAAGGAAGTTGGAGGGAATTGGGCATGAATTTATGTTGGTTTTCTAGTATGTAAGATATTTATGTTGGTTTTCTAGTATGTAAGACTTAACTAGAATTAAGAACAAAATATAGGGAGCAAGAATTGGAAGAGATTTTATGCTGGAATTGAATAATTTTCATTGAGAGAGCAGTAGCTTAAATATAAAAGCTTGCAAATGAATTTGAGAAACAACTTCTAGAAAATCTCCTAATCTGATATTGTTAACAGAATAAGCAAACAAAAAATCAAACTGATTTGGTCAACGATGTGAAAACTGAAATAGTAAAAATCTAGAACAAAATCTGCAACTGATGCACACATTCAAACACTCCTCTTTGCATCAGGAGCTACAGATTCCAAGATTTTTCCTTAGAGACTTAAATTTGCTTCTTGGAAGAGTTTAGTGAAAATGTCTGCAAGTTGATCTTCAGTCTTGCAATACTTTAAAAGCATAGCCCCATCCTTTTGCACATCTCTAAGTAAAAGCAACTTGACATTAAACTGCTTTGTTTTTCCATGAAAAACTGGATTGTTGGAGATAATTATGGCTGCCTGATTGTTAACCATCACTTCAGCGCTTTGTCCTTGCTCCAAATGCAAATCAAACATTTTTTTCTTAGCCATAAAGCTTGATTAATAATTGTTATCGTTGCTTAAACTCAACTTTAACAGTTGATTGTGCAACAATATCTTGTTTTTTTTAACCAAGAAAAGATTTCCGTCCAAAATTGAAACAATGTTCAGTGGTACTTTTCATGTCATCAGAGAAACCTGCCCAGTCACTATTAGAGTAACCTAGCAACTTGAAATTTTGATCAACACTAAACCTGACACCATAATTTAAGGTCCCCTATGTATACCTCACAACTCTTTTGGTTGCTTTAAGGTGAGCTTCACTTGCACAATTCATAAACCTTGATAACACACTTATAGCATGTAAGATATCTAGTCTTGTTGTGGTGAGAAACAGTAAGCAGCCGAGAAACTTCTGTATAGGGTTTCATCTACTCATTCAACCCCATCTTCCTTGCACAAATTCTCCTTTTGGCACATTGGAGTACTCATGCTTTTATGGTCTTCCATGTTAAATTTCTTTATTATCTCCTTTGCATACTTCTTCTGGTTAATGAAAATCTCATTTCCTCTTTGCTTAATCTCTATTCCAAGAAACTATGTCATTTCTCCTAGATCAGTCATTTCAAAGACGTACATCATGTCTGCCTTGAATTGCTGGATAGGTCCAAGATTATTTCTTGTAACCAGAAGATCATCGACATACAAGGAGACCACCACAAAATTAGCTTTATCACCTTTAACATAAAAAATTGATTCACTTTGGCTTTTAACAAAGCCCAATTTCAACAAATGCTCATTAATCCTGCTTTACCAAGCTCTTAGAACCTGTTTTAAACCACACAATGCCTTCTTTAGTAGATAAACCTTGTCCTTGTGCCCTTTTTATAGCAAAGTCTTATGATCATTCAACATAGATTTCTTCATCTAAAAAACCATTCAAAAAAGTTTATTTCACATCAAGTTGGTAAATTTTCCATCCTTTTTGTGTTGCTACTGTTAGGAGTAACCTGATTGTGTCTAGTCTTGTACCGGAGCCAAAGTGTTATAAAAATCTACACCAAAAATATGAGCGTAACCTTTTACCACTAACCTTGCTTTGTACTTGTTGACTGAACCATCAATATTTTGTTTTGTTCTGTAAACCCACTTCACTCCATTCGCCTTTTTGCCTTTAGGTCTATCAACAAGCTCCCAAGTTTGGTTTTTTTAATCATGTTGAGCTCCTCCTATATTGCAATCCTCCACTTATTTTCTGCTTCCTAATATCCAGCAGGCTCTAGAACAACAACATTACATCTTTGGTAGATTTCAGAGAGCAATCTAGTTCCTCTTGTAGGAGTGTGATCGACTCATCTTGATTTAGTAGAGAATCAACAATTTGCTCATTTCCTGCGTTGTTCTAGCACCATTGTTCATTCTTCACAAAATATACACCCCTGTTTATTAGAATTTTCCTTATGTGAGGTTGGAAAACTCTATAAGCTTTAGAGATTGTACTATATCCCACGAAGATACCAGGTTTAACCTTTTTGTCTAGCTTTCTCTCTTAATCTGCGGCATATGAGTAAAGCATAAACAACCAAATACTTTAAAGTTTTATATGGAGGGCTTGTAACCATACCATGCTTCATAGGGAGTCTTTCCTTCTATTGCTTTGGTGGGAAGCTCGTTTAGTAGAAAGACAGAAGTATTTGCAGCCTCTGCCCAATACTCCTTTGACAAATTTTTCTTATGAAGCATGCATCTAGACATCTCCCTTATTGTACAATTCTTCCTCTCACTAACTCCATTTTGTTGAGGAGTATATGGAGCTGAGAGTTGGTGTTCGATTCCTGCTTCCTCACAAAACATATTAAACTATTTAGATGTGTATTCCTTGCCATTGCTAGACCTTAGAACTTGTATCATGCAACCACTTTGATTCTCAACCTACTGTTTAAACTTCCAAAAAATATCAACTACTTCTGACTTGAACATGAGAAAATAAATTTAACACATTCTAGTGAAGTCATCAATAAAGACGTATATAATATTTACTCCCATTGAGTGAAGGATTTCTTTGAGGCCCAACTAGATCTATGTGGATGAGCTGTAGCTTCTCTGTTGCTCTCCAAGAGGATTGCCAAAAAGCTAATCTTGCTTGCTTACCAAACTGATAAGCCCTTCAATTTTGGCAAATCATACTTCAAGTGAAGCAAACCTAGAACAATTGCTGCCTTTGCATTGTCAATACCACAGTATGATGGAAATGACCTAATCTTTTATATCAAGTCTTAGTATTGCTTAAAGCAATGGGAAAAGTTGCTTGCTCCTCCTCCATTAGATCTAAAGAGAAGCTTTTGCCTCTCATTTTAATTCTAAAAAATTCCTTATTGTCTACACACTTGATTAAACATTGCTTATCTTCAAAGATGACTTTAAATCCCTTCTCAAGCAATTGTCTCACACTCAACAAATTTTGATCAATTTTCAATACAAATAAAACATCATAAATAATTTTGGTACCTATGCAGCTCTCAATGGCTACAATTCTTTTTCCTTTGACAGTAATATGCTTGTCGTTGTGAATTCTAACTTTAGATACCTAGGATGTGTCCAACTCCCTAAAAAGTTCCTGATCATAGGTCATGTGATTGGTGCAGACACTATCCACTAACCATTTTTTATTTGAGTTGGTGCAAAACATATTTCTACAAAAAGTTGATCTTCTTCCTCCTTTTCGTTTGCAACTTGTGCCACATTTCTTTGCTGAAATTTGCTCTTACATATTCACTCGGGATGCCCCATCTTGTTGTATTTAGCACACTTGATGTCTGGTCTTTTCCAACATTTGAAAGGAGGATGGCCTTTCTTGCCACAGTGTCTGCAAGGAGGAAATCTAAGTTCTTTCTTTCATTGTTGCTCTCAGTGTTGATAACAACTTCTGATGTCATCAAGTTCTTCTTTTTATTTTTTCTTGTTCCAGCCTTTTCTTCCATGATTAATCTGCAATTTGGCTGGAAGTTCACCCTCTACAAAGCCTTCGGCCCTCATCAATTTCCTCTGTTCTTGGGCCTACAAGGCATTTAGCAACTCCACCAAGTTAATTTTTAACAGTTCTTTTCGTATTCTCCAAGGAAGAAATGGTTGCCTCAAATCTTTCATGAATAGTGACTAAGACTTTCTGAATAATTCTTGAATTAGAAAATTCAGAACCAAGCAATCTTACCTTGTTGACAATGTTTACTAGTTTGTCAACATACCCTTTAATTGTCTCGTAGCATCTCAAATTCTCAGACCAAATTGAGCATTTGCATTCCTCTAATTCTCTCATCTCCTTCATATTCATTCTTGAGGGAATTCCAAACTTCGAATGTTGATTTCATTGTCATAACTCTGGTGAAGATTGTTGGTGAAATAGCTACAATCAAAGTAGCCTTTGCCTTGGACTTTCTTGCTTTCCTCTCCTTGGAGGTTCTGATTTGCGTCATTGTTGGGTTATTAGGTAATGGAAGAACTTCGTAGTCTTCCTCAACAACTTTCCACAGATTATTTGCCTCCAAGTGGGCTTCCATTCTTGCTGCCCAGAATTGGTAATTTTTCACCATTGAACATAGATGGTGAAAGGCTGTAAATGGTGGTGTTTCAGAATCCATTAATTTGATGGACTGAAAGGTGTTTAGGCCTTTTGTGGAGGGATTCACTCAAATCACTCACAAGTCGATGGCTCTGATACCACTTTATTAGTTTTTTTTGTATGTAAAACTTAACCAAAATTAAGAACAAAATAGAGAGAGTAAGAATAAAAGAGATTTTATGTTAGAATTTAATAATTTTCATCGAGAGAGCATTAACTTAAATACAAAAGCTTGCAACTGAATTTAATAAACAACTGCTAGAAAATCTCCTAATCTGATATTGCTTACGGAATAAGAAAACAGAAAATCAAACTGATTTGGTCAAAGGTGATTGGTTCTGCCGGATTTTGGCTGAACTGTACGTTGTCGTTCTGCTCCATAAGTCTACTGCTTTCTGTGATAAGCTCGACGTGAAGACACCTGCAAAATAAGGAAGGCACGTCGGGGGTTGTATCTCGATTAGCCCCTCCGATGCTCAAGTAAGTCTTTTTACGAAGGTGAGGTTGATCAATGCAGAGAAAAACAACTAGGTTATGATTTCGTACCGTCATTATGGGAGAATTATACCTTATATATGATTTTGCAGTTAGGTTTAGGTTTTTACGTGTTTGCATGGAAGACTTCCTTCTGCAAATGGGCCAAGGAGGGCGTGGGCCTAGGCATAAAACTGATCTATGAAGAATGGACCGATTGGCCCACGGGTCTTTTTGACTGGATCCTGGCCCAACATGGCCGACCCGACCATAAGCCCCCTACTCCTCGAGCCTGAGCGAAGAGAAGGGTCGGAGGAGTATATAGAGGTTTCATAGCTCGTACATAGAACGACTCATGATTGGGGAGATCGGTTGAGCATTGAGATATAGCTCGTCTGTAGGTCAGCTAAATGGAGTAGTCGATCGGTCGGGCATTGTTGTTGTAGCCAGGTCATAGGACAGCCCGGGTAGTTTCTGTCGGTCGAGTGTCGACCAGTTGTTCGTTACTGCTCGTACTGGGGTCGGTAGGCAGAGTGCTCCAACTGGTTGGCCTCGGCTCTTATTGTGCGACAGCTCGCACTAAAGTAGGTCGGGTGGTCATCATTAGCGGGCGTACGAAGGTACTTAAAGCATTTATTTTTTGACGGCGTGTGCTATCTGACAGCTTTTCGGAATATGAAACGTATCGTCTTTGTAACCGTTGCACAGCTGTCCTGTACGTCCTTTCAACTGTTTGCACCCTTCCGGATTTCGATTAACCCTAATTTGTCTCCGCTCAGATTGTGCCGAGTGTCCAGGAGTAGCTCGGATGTGCTCCACGCGTCGAGTTTTGGCTGGACCGCAATTCGAACGTTTTTCCTATAAATGTTCAGGGTCGACAGATGGTTTGCTTTTCTTCAGCCTCACTTCATTCTTGCTGTCCTCTTGCTTTCCTCTGCTCTTTCTTATTCTCAGTTCCCAGAAGTGTTCTTCGGCGTTGCTCAAACTTCCGATCCCTTACCACTAAATAGGTACGTCCCTTTTCCTCATTTTCCTCTTCTAAATTTCCTCTTAGTAAGCATGTCGTCTACCGGTTCTCGGAGTGGGGTTTCTCCAAGGGATTGTGTTGACGAGAGGTCGTCGGAAGTTATGGCTGAGGTGACGGCGATGTCAAGGTTGGGGGATGTTGAAGAGATTATGACAAGGGAGCGGAGAGATGGGCTGGTAGTAAAGGAATTGCCCAAAGGCAAATCGAAGATGTCTGCGGCGGAGTTGAGTAGGTCGATTGTTAGGAACGGTATCCCTCGGTCCTGGGCACCTAGGCTGGCCTCGGGGGATGAAAGGATCGGTAGCAGCACAAGTGGGTGGATTGCCGTCTCTGAGTATTTCTTCTCGGTCGGGGGCTTGAGACTACCGTACGTGCCGATCGTAGATGAAGTGTGCGCTGACTATCAATTAAGGCCGAGTCAGATTCCTCCGAATGGGTGGAGGTTCATTAATGGACTTGTGCTGTTGTACCACCAATTCGGCTGTCCGCCCTTTCCTGATGTATAAGGATGCCCGGTATCGCCCAGCCGGGACGTCTGGTAAAATTACCGGCTGGCAAACGAAATATTTCTTCATGAAGCCTCCGGGGTCTTCCTCCGAGTCCCAGCCGTGGAGGTATCCCCTAGTCGAGCGATGGAATGACTCGTCAAGTTTATTCCTTTCTAGGGAGGAGCGAGAGGTGGTCAGCTGTATAAAGGAGCTCGGACAGTACAACTTCGCTCGGCTTACTTCGGGATACGGCGGGGGGGCCTCGGCCGACTCTCTTCTGATTGACCCCCCGCTGCAAGTTGGCGGGCTAGGAGAGGGAACTGCCCCGCCTGGTTGACCCCTCACGGTTGATTTATTTTTCTTACTTGTAGGTTTTGGTTCGATTTCTGACCTGCTTTCTTTGTTTGTGCAGCCATGGTCAAAGTTAATACTTTCCCCGGCCCTCTCAAGTCCGTCAAGGGTAGGCGTCAGGTCGCGGGGCCTTCGGGAGCCAGAGGTCGGGGAGATAAGAGGGAGGCCAGTTCGACGGTTGTTCGGCCAATTGCTTCCGGGCAGTAATGTGTTCCTCCGACCGTCTCCGAGCCGCCCGTGGCACCTGCTGTGGTCGTCCCGCCTGGCGAGTGCCTGGTTGTGATCGAGGAGGAGGAGGAGGAAGTCGAACGACCTCTGAAGAGGAGAAGGGGGGCTCAGGCAGTCGACCGACCTCCTCAAGTAGTCGACCGACCTTCTTAAGTAGTCGATCGACCTCCTTGCCCCTTGGACCGAAGCAAGGGGAAAGAGAAAGTGGGAGATCGTGCTGCCCCATCTGCCCAGGGTAAAGGGAAGAAGCCGGCGGGTAGTGCTGACAAGTGAGAGCCGGCGATTAGCCTCGAGAAGACTGCCACGATCGCCGATGCCAAAGTAGCTCTTCATCTCGCTGAGAAGGTTATTCCCCCTTCAGACGAGGAGTGCTTCGACGCGTTAAGTCTCGAGGAGCTAATGAGCCGCGCCATCCGCAATTCCATGAGGGATGTGGCTCTTACTTTGTTCATGCATCAGCGAATCGAGCTGTTGAATCGGGA
This sequence comes from Erythroxylum foetidum, assembly GCA_026546835.1. Taxonomy (NCBI): domain Eukaryota; kingdom Viridiplantae; phylum Streptophyta; class Magnoliopsida; order Malpighiales; family Erythroxylaceae; genus Erythroxylum; species Erythroxylum foetidum. Next base: position 12,850,169 of record JANZLF010000005.1, on the reverse strand, counting down.
GATCAATTCCCTCCTTGAGCAGGTGGACGGTTTGAAGACTGAGCTCTCGGAGGTCAGAGAGGAAGGAGACTTCTCCCGGGCTCAACTCTCTTCCTTGGAGGAGGAC
>JANZLF010000005.1:12818018-12829936 GCA_026546835.1 Erythroxylum foetidum | reverse complement strand
TTGAAGAAATGAGTAAAACAATGTTGAATGAATTCAATCTTCAGAAATCCTTTTGGGCGGAAGCAATCAACACCGTGTGCTATGTCATCAATAGAGTGCATCTTAGAAGAGAAAAAAACAAGACACTATACGAGTTATGGAAAGGTAAGAAACTCAATATTTCATATTTTCATCCTTTTGGTTGCAAAGTTTTTATTCATAATAATGGTAAGAACAACTTAGTGAGATATTGCGATTACATAGAGTACCATCTTCAATCATATCAAACTAGGATCCAAGATTCACTTCAAGATTTAAGAAGAAATTATATGAGGCCTTAGGTACTAAATTGAATTTTAGTACAACTTTCCATCATCAAATGGATGGACAATCAGAAAGAGTGATTCAAGTGCTAGAAGATATGCTTAGAAGTTAGGTTATTGATTTTAAAGGAATCTGGGATGAACACCTTCCATCGATTGAATTTGCGTAAATAATAACTATCAAGCAAGCATAAAGATGGCATCGTATGAGGCTCTTTATGGTAAAAGTGTAGAACACCCTTATGCTGGACAGAAATCAATGAAAGTAAGATTGCGGCTCTAAAATTGATAAGGGAAACCAAGGATAAGGTGAAGATTATAAAGGAAGGTTGAAAGCTTCTTCTGATCGCCAAAAATCATATGTAAATTTAAAGAGAAAGTACATTGAATGTGTTATCGGTGACAAAGTTTTCTTGAAAGCTTCCTCATGAGAGAAAATATTTCGATTTGGTAAGAAGGGTAAGTTAAGCCCTAGATTCATTGGCATCAGATAACGCCTCCCGAGATAAATAATGACACGTAGTACCTAAACTATACTTTATTTAACATTGGATAGTATTATTTAAGGACAGCTCGAGGATCAAATTTAAGGCTAAAACAAGTTCATTTTGAGGGTTTGACAAAGAGTTGATTAATGTTCAAAGTTTGACCCAAGAAAGGGGTGGAAGTCAAATTTGAAAAATATTAATGAAAAATAAATGATATTAATTAAGGTATTTATATGATGATGATTTTTAAATGGGTATTAATTACTGAGAAGAAGAAAATAATTCATAATTTTTAACGATGTTATTTTTAGACATATGGACTAAATAACATCCAATAATTTTTTACTATGAATTTATAAAAGTATTAAATAAAGATATTTTAGTATAATTAAATCCAACTAATAAATTACAATTGAAGGTTAATTTTGGATTTTGAAAAAAAAGGCTATTGGATTTAAGGGACCAAATTGTATTTTTGGCCACCTATACATTCTCTTCTTCCCCAAAATTGCCGAGAGCAGCCCTCCCTCTTCTTTCTCTACTTTCTTTCATTTTTATTCCATTTTCAAGTCATATTTTTCTATGTTTAACCCTTAAATCAAAATTAAATACTAAATCATCAACCTAGCATCTCTAAAATCATCATATCAACAAGAATTTTAGAAAAAGATGAACAAAAAGTAGATGAGTTTTCTTGATGAATAGTAATCGAATTTATCAAGGTAAGTTAATGAAGTTTTGGTTCTTTTTAGTACATGATTTTAGTATAGTTGTATGCATTAATGAATAAAATGCGTGAAATTGAATTTTTATGCAATATTATGAAGATAAAGAAGATGAATTGAATGAGAGAGAGAAAGGCAAAGAGAAAGAATAGAGAATTGATGGTAAGCAAATTGAAAATCAATTTAGTATGTGTTCATGTAAATTTATTTTTCCAAAAAATTGTGCATTATGTAATTTAAGGCTTTTAAGATAAATTGAGGGCTTATAAAATTGATGTTAAAAATATTTAATTAGATGCTATATGAAGTAGTATAGCTGATTAATTTACATTTTGGACTTATAATTCGTATTTTTCCTCAATTGATATACATTATATATGAGTTTGAAAATTTGATATATATGTTATTTTGATTGATTATGAGATAAATATGTCTTGACTATTATATGAACTAAATTAAAATCAATAATGAAAAAATGACATTAAGGAGTAACATTTAATTTGGCCGAATATGAAATAACTTGAATTGATTGTTATAAGACTATATCATTAAATTTCATGAAATTTTAATTAAAATTTCCTTTAGTAAAATATATAGGAATCGGATGAATGTAACAGGATCAACATGCCAACTAAGGAGTTGGCAGTACTGCGTTATGATATGTATTACTGGACTGTATGGCTCCGAGAGCTCGGTTATAGTATAAGATATTTGATTTGTGTTATGAATTGCATGACATTGAGATCTCGATCTCGATAAAGTAACGATATAAGATATGTAAAAGGATCGTACGGCTCTGAAAACTTGGTCCTATATTTTAAAATCTTGCTTTATTTGGCTCGATTATGCAATTATGTTGGATCTTACTTGAGGCAACTACATAAAATATATAAATGCATAACTAATGATTAAGGAACTTCAATTAGAAGCAATGTTATGGATTTTGTACTTCAATTAGAAAAATAAGCGGACTGTTCTGAACAAAATTCTTCAAAAGTTCTTCCCTAAATGACACTATTTTGCTACTCTCTCTCTCACACACGCACTAACACGCACACATTAGTTCTCCTCTCCGGCGACCCTACACCATCGTCTCCTCTTCTAATCTACTACTCCATTGCTGCCGCTGCTCCACCTCTGTATTGCAATTGCTGCTTGTCACAAGCAAAGCAAATAAGGTTGAAAATAAAATACAGTAGTCTAACATGATAAAACCCAGCATTTGCCATCAAGACAGCAACACAACTACTTTCAAAGCAAGCCTCGACAGTAATACATGAAAAAAGATGAGAGAAATTGAGAAAGATGAGAGATAAAGAGCTTTCTAGATTTTTCCAACTTTGCTTTTTGTTCATACACATGTTCTCAAATCTCAACATATCCTTTCATTGAATGTAAAAAGTTACATTTTTGCCCAACTAAAAGACTATGATGTAAGTACATTAGAGAGGCAATGTATAAAGGAACTTAGCTTTACGAAGCAAGCAATTACGGATTTTAATTGGCCCAACCAAAAGACTACGATGTAAGTACATTACAGAGGCGATGTATAAAAGAACTTAGCTTTATGAAACAAGCAATTACGGATTTTAATTGTTTACCATATGGAGAGGATTTTATATCATAAAAATATTTTAAAGTTTTATTATTTAGGTTTATAGATAAAGATTTATTTTCATTATTTATCTTTTAAAAATTTGTAAAATTAATAAATTGTATATGGTAAAATTTAATATTTTTACTTAATTAATTTATAAAATATAATTAAGTGGACAAAAGTTATTTATCTTTTTAATTTATAGTTATAATTATGATTATGATAATATTATTTTTATTATCACAATTAAGAATTATTGTAATAGAATTTTTTATGGTGTCTATATTACTTTTAATTCAATTGTAATTATTATATTTTGTAATGAACATATTTTAATTTACATGATTTGGATTATTATATTTAGTATCCAATTGATTCTATTAATAATAAAATTTACTTAAAATTTTTTCTCTAAGTAATAATTATGGTTATTATTTTTGTGCAATATGTAAAAATAATATTAAAAAAATAAATGAATTGTTATTATTTTAGATTTCCATTATTATGATTTTTAGAGATAAAGTTTATGTAAAATTATAAATTATGCAGTATAATATATTGAAGAATTATTTTGCAATTGTAAAAAAATTCAAAGATCATTTTATAAGTTTAAAAATTTATCTGAAGCGGTATCTAGTATTAACCGATACCGTACAATATCATATTAAAACCAAATCTGATACCAATATCAGTACAATATTCATAGCATTGATTAGAAGTAGTAATTGATTGAAAATTTAAATTGTAAAATTTGTTGATCATTATGTAATTAGATATGAATTAATATGATAGATACATGCTGAATTTCATAAATTAATTTTATTTCCTATTTATGCTTGGAAATAAGTGAAATTTTTTATATTTGGAAAATATTATATGTTACGCATGTTATGATTTAATAAATTGAGTTAGATGAGAAATGAAATTGCCTAAACACTGCTAAGTCTATAGCTTAGCATATGATTTTCTTTCCATGAGTAGATTTTAAAGAAAATTAGAAGAAAGTTGCCATGGATCTACGACAAAAGCTAAGTAACATAAAGGATTGCAGAAGACTTAGAGAAGACTTAGAGGTCGACTTACTATAAAATTTTATTTTGCTTTTGGTTATGAGATATACACTTAAAAAAATGAAGGATGTTATAGAATTATATTGTAGATTATATATTAAAGTTATGTATGAAATTTGATTTAGATGAGTTGAAATATATTAGAGGATGTACAAATTATTTTGTTAAAAGAGTTTGATATAGAGATGAATGGTAGAGTAAAATAGATGAGATGTGTATTTAAGTTTTTTGCAAGAGATTTTAAGAAAATAAGAAAATATAGAAAAAAACTCTTTCAATTTTTTTTGATAAAGTGAACAATTTGTTAGAATAATAAGGATTTAAATAAAAAAACTTTGTAATTCAAAGTTTTAGGTATTTAAAAATGTAGTAAGAGAAAAATAGGTAGACCTAAGAAAAATTGAGAGAAGATAATAAAAAATGATATAATAATATTAAAATTTATCGAGAACATGATATATAATAAAAAACTTTAATGTGATAGTATTTAAGTAAATGATCCCTTGTAAACAGATTATGAGAGTCGTCTTTAATTTTTTAACTCTTGTCTATTATAGCTAACCTAAGAGGTAACTACTTATAGCTATAATAATAATAATAATAATTAGTATTATTATTGTTAGTAATAATAATAATCATCATCATTATCATCATCGTCAGTGTTTATATATATATATATATATAATTATTGTTTTTATTTACTTGATTATATACTATTATTTATTTTATCTATTATTATTTGTATTTATTATTATTTACTTTTTAAAATTTTAAAATTTTTCTCAACCATTTTATTATATATTTTTATTGTCATTTTAAGTAGTTTTTTCATTACTATTATTTATTTATTTATTATTAAATATATTTATTTCAATTTTGTTTTATTAATTTATTTTTTAATTATTTTCCTTTTCCTTCGTATGAATCATTTGAAAATAATTCCTCTATTAATTAGGGATAATATTGTATATTACTAGACCTCAACAAACTCTACGCCTCAATAAAATTTTTATTGAATGTTATTGTTAGTGATTAAGATTTTGGTAATATTCGGTATTCCGATTCCATTATCAAATATGAGGTATTACATGGTATTTCTTAAACTTAGTTAAAATTTATGAACTAGTAAAATTATTCTTAGGTTAGTTTTTAAACATAATATATTTAATTTGTAAAAGATTTTTTAATAGCATAATAATTTTTAGCAAACAATACAACTCCCCTTTTTAAAATAGTCTTTTTTAATTAAAAAATAAAAAAATTTCATCACTAAAGTCATTGCTTTAGTTTCGTTTTAGGACAAAGTCTGCGTCCCGAGCAAAAGATAAATAACCTGCGCTCCTTCACTCTTTCAGGCATTCTGTCGAACATCGTTACTCCACACAGACAAAGGCAGTTAGTTCGATTTTCTTCAAGCCTTTGGTTTAATCAATCATATTACTTGCATGGTGCAGATCCGTAACAGTTTTTGAAACATTCTGTAGAAAACGTTAGGAGCTAGATATGGCCACGCTTATTATGTCTCGTAGCCTGTCTGGTCGATCGTCCACGACTACCTCGTCGTTGGTCGGAGCGCTGCGTTACGCTATATGCTGGAGATCTTATTCCACAGGGTTTAGGGAGGAGAGAGACACTTTCGGTCCCATACTTGTTCCTGATGACAAGTTGGTCGTTGATGCTATTTTTAAATCCTAGATTTTGCCTTCTCTCTCTCTTTTTTGGATTTATGAGTAATTGTTTTTGCGTCATTTTCAGATTGTGGGGTGCACAAACGCAAAGATCATTGCAAAATTTCGATATTGGAGGAGAGCGGGAGAGAATGCCAGAGCCCATTATTCGTTCTTTTGGAATTCTCAAGAAATGCGCTGCCAAGGTTGGTTTTCTTCTCCTAACTTCTGTCAATTTGATGATTTGTTGGTGGCGTAAGTCTGTTGGTTATTGAGTTCGTTGTTATTGCTGCAGGTGAACATGGAATACGGTCTTGATCCATCCATAGGGAAAGCGGTAATGCAAGCTGCTGATGAAGTGGCTGAGGGGAAGCTAAATGATCACTTCCCACTTGTTATATGGCAGACTGGTAGTGGTACTCAGTCCAATATGAATGCCAACGAGGTCAGCCCCTGTTGACTGCTATTTGAGCTTGTTGCTTCATGTACTGGTTCAGGAAGAGTGTCCTAGTTGTAATTTATAATTGGCACAAATGTTCTAATTTGTCGTATCGACATTATTTCATACTCTTCAGAAAAGAAAGTAGAGGAAAATACACACATATAAATTTATGTATGTCTGTATATATTATGATTTTATCCTCTATGTCATGGATTTTCCAGGTCATTGCTAATAGAGCAGCTGAGATCCTTGGACATAAGCGTGGTGAAAAGTTTGTACACCCAAATGACCATGTAAACAGATCACAGTCTTCTAATGACACATTCCCAACTGTAAGCATGATATGTATTTTAAGTTATTGTTAAATAAATAAAGTTGTGTCTTACATTCTTACCTGACGACAGTCCACTGTCTCTGAATGATCCATTCTCAAGAGTGAAATTGAGTGCATCTTAAATAAATATTATGCCGAACTCAAATGAAGCCATCTATATGAAGTATTTGATCATTTTTCCTCTTGCTTTGCAGGTGATGCACATTGCAGCTGCAGTTGAAATAAATTCGAGATTACTACCAAAGTTGAAAATTTTGCAAAATACACTCCATGCTAAGGTTCAAACCTCATTGACTGAAGTACCAATAGATACATGTGCTGCTTTCTACTGTATATATTTTATCTTGACTTCTTTTCATTCTGTGCGTATGGATCTAGCATTTCCACTGTATGGTTGAGTGTAGCATGTCTTTGTTCTTTATAGTATTATCTTAATGCCACGATATTGTTGCTAAATCTGCAGCTGTATGAGATATCTACATTATTTAGTAGTTATCACGTGCATGAAATTTGGCACCTGATAACTTCTCTTTTATAAATCTTTAATTTTTCGTTTGTGATTGGGTGCAGGTGCTTTCAAATGCCGAAGTTAATTTACACATTAATGTATAGTTGTAGCAATTTGAAACATTTGATAGTTTAATCCAGGTTGAACTTTACTGGGCATGTCCTTTAATCTTCATTATTGTTCTTTTCAAGAATTGTTTTTGGATTCTTATGCATCTCTTTTGAAGGACAAATTTGTAGTTGCATCTCTTTCTTTGTTGAAAGCAATGATCTTTCACTTATACATGTAGTGTTTTGGCCAAGGTCATTGTAGGTTCATAAGTTTACCGGATCTGTTTGTCTACATCTTTAGTTTTATGCTTATGTGCATATTCTTCCCTTGGTTGCTAGGAATGATAATAATCCTGTTGCTCTATACAGTCTATTGAGTTCAAGGATATTGTCAAAATTGGCCGTACTCACACTCAAGATGCTACACCTTTGACGCTGGGGCAAGAATTTAGTGGCTATAACACACAAGTCAGTTGTCTTTCCTATAAGGCTTTCTCAAAATTTCCTTGCCGTTTATGTCTTTTCACTAATTCAAAAATCATTTCCCTTGTTTGCAGGTCAAATATGGGGTTGATCGAATCATCTGGACTCTACCCCGGCTTTATCAGGTGGACAAACACCAAATTTTATACTGTGCTCTTCTTTGTTTGATCCTTTCTTTTTCTGAAACATATTTCTAATATATGTTGTTGCTTATGCAGCTTGCACAAGGTGGAACTGCTGTGGGAACTGGATTGAACACAAAGAAAGGGTATCTATGGCCTTCATAAAGCTGCACTCACATAGATTCTGTTTTGGTATCTTATGTAATTTGACATTTTCCAAAGGCTTGAAATACTAATTTTGTGTCTGTGTTGAGTAAAGTTCCAACCATAAAACCTAACCAATTGATAATAAAAAAAGTTTGTTTTATATGATGTCCACTTTAAGAGACTTTTTATACTTATCTGGCATCATAGAATCAGTTTTTTTTTAATGCTGACATGAAAGAATTGTTACAGTAATTTTGAGTATATGGTAGGATGAATGCATTTTTCTTTTCCTGGATCCTATACCAAAGAAAGAAAGGAAAAGGTGCATGTAAATATTGTTTGCTTAGGAACAGAAGCAAAAAGAAAAGTGAAAATGTTGAGATACATTTTTTTTGCGTGTCACTTGCTGGTTGACAGGTGCTTATTTTGTTAGAACATACTTAGATGCCTAAAGCTCTTTTTCATTGAAGTACAGAAGGTTCTTAAGTTTGTGGGTTGGCATATGCAATTTTCTGTGCATTAACGTGGACATGCCTGCACAAATGACCTGGAGGGCTTCACAGTCTAGTTCTTAAACCTCCTGTCCAATCAATTGTTCCTTTAAATAGATACATCAAAAATTTTTAACCATCAAAACTATGTGAAAAGTAATTTGACTGATGCCTATCTAAATATTTCTGTTCGTTAACAGTTATTGACATTTTGCATTTCATCCAGTTTTGATGAAAAGATAGCTGCAGCGGTGGCTGATGAAACAAACCTACCATTTGTTACAGCAGAAAACAAGTTTGAGGCTTTGGTTAGTTTTTGTCATCTCCATTCCTTTGCTTTTATTCTTTATCTTCGTATTTCGTTAATGTCATCAAATGTTACTTTTTGCTTCTATGATTTCAATCAATCAATGATCATTTCATTCTATCAGCCAATAGTAAATTCATGTTCCGAGTTCAAATCTAACATGATTCATCTTCTCCAGGCTGCACATGATGCTTGTGTTCATGCCAGTGGAACACTCAACACTGTTGCTGTTTCTTTGATGAAGATTGCCAATGACATACGCTTCTTAGGAAGGTAGGTATGCTTGCTCTATAATTCTATTCTGTTGTTCTTTATGTATTTTATTATTTGAGTTTGGAGTTTACAGTGTTCTTTTTTGTTCAGTGGTCCAAGATGTGGCCTTGGTGAACTCATTCTTCCTGAAAATGAACCAGGCAGCAGTATCATGCCAGTAAATTTTTTTTCCCGTCTTTTTCGCTTATGAACCAAAAATTTGTGGGTCGCAGGACTAACATTATCACTGTGCGATCTGATTTTTCCTTTTCAGGGAAAGGTTAATCCAACCCAGTGTGAAGCTCTTACAATGGTTTGCGCTCAGGTAACTTTTCATGTGTTTGACTTGACTCCTTTTAGGATCAATGGATCACTAAACCAGCACCAACCGTTAATATATGTGCATGATTGCTTATATTTTTCTATGGAAAACTCACTGAACTCTGAACTCTGAACTCAGAATAATACTTCCTTGCAAGAAAAATGAAAGACAGTTAAAAATTTCTCCTCAATTTGCAGGTTATGGGAAATCATGTTGGCATTGCAGTGGGTGGATCAAATGGCCACTTTGAGCTAAATGTGTTCAAACCAATGATTGCTAGTAATCTCCTCCATGTAAGTCATATTTCCAGGGAGTTCTATTTTGTGTATAAATAGTTTCAGGGAATAAGTCTAGCTTGGTGTTATACTAGTGTTCTAAACTAGATACAAATTATATGGTAGGAGAAAACCCTAATTGATATGATTGTTTTTGTGCAGAGCTGTCTTTATGGCTATTTTACTTTCCAGAGTTTTTAAGAGGGGATTTAAGTTTCAATTTTGTGAATGCTGTGATGACATTCGGTTAAAGAAGACAATCATAAAAGTAATAATTAAATCAGGTTTCACAAGATTCATATTCTTTTAATTTGTCTTTGAAACCGAGGTTAATAATGACATTGCTTTTTGGAGAATCATAAATATCATATCTGGGACCTGAATCTAAGATGACAAATAAATTTAATCTCTATTGACCTATTTATATTATCTTATCTTCCTGTATTATTTACTGTATGCTATGCAGTCAGTGACCTGCATTTGGTCATCAGTGAGAACTTATGTGCTTGTCCACTAATATTGTTCCTTTAACTCATTGCTGCAGTCAATAAGATTACTTGGGGATGCATCTACCTCCTTTGAGAAAAACTGTGTCAGAGGAATTCAAGCTAATAGAGAAAGAATTTCAAAATTGCTATATGAGGTCAGTTTTCACTTTAGACAATGCTTTAGTTTATACATTTGTCCTTTAGATCCTGGACTGATTATCAGGTGCTCTACTTGCAGTCACTAATGCTTGTCACGTCATTGAACCCTGTGAGTTTCTGCTTTCTTATTTCACCTTGAAATTCTTTTTGATTTGGGTGTTTCTCATATATTTACTTTTTAAACCACGTTTTCCAGAAAATTGGTTACGACAATGCTGCAGCAGTTGCCAAGACCGCCCACAAGGAAGGAACTACTCTGAAGGTGATGAGTTCTTTTGAGTATATTTTCCTTATTTCGGTTTTTCAGAGCAGTATCTTAATTTTAGCATTCTAACTGCCGGCAATAACTAATTATTTCGGCATCTGGCAACTTTGCTGAATTATTCTTTTCTACGAACTTTGTAGGATGCTGCACTTAAACTTGGAGTGCTAAACAGTGAAGAATTTGATAGCCTCGTGGTGCCTGAAAAAATGCTTGGTCCATCTGACTAACCTGCAATCTAGTTCTTGAGATTTTAGCATCAAGCAGCGGGTGATTGTTCATTTCGGTAACATATGAAATCATTGCAGGATTCAATCTTTCAAACGATATTCTTTTAGATGTTTTCGTCACCAGTCAGCAACTCTTTATCTTAAAAATATAAGTGGCTGTTATTTGGTTAATAATGGAAAGCCTCTCAAATTTTTTTAGCAAACGATTGACTCAACTGGAAAAGATATTAGTGCCCCCCTGGTGAAACAAATAATAAATCTTTTTATTTTGTTACTACGTAACGTTATTATGTATTGGCCAAAGATCTTTTCTATGTTTGTAGTTTATATTTTGTTCCAGCATTTATTTGCTTTATTTCTTCATGCTCTTATGGTTTGATGTACGCTTGTATCCGCTGAGACAGCAGTCAGTCTTTTGATGGCAATGAAGCAATCAATCATTACTTAGATGAAGGTACGATGCGTTATTAGTTCAAACGATAATTCGATCTTAACCAGATTTTGACAATGAGAAGATCGAAAGGAAAGGAAGATCTGCTGCTGTTTTTCATCTCTCTCATTTCAGCAGATAAATTTACGCGGCCATTTGTATCATTTCAAAGATCCTGTCAATACCCTTTTACAAGGCTCAACTCATCTAATGGATGCTGACATGTATTCTCAATGAACGAAAAAACTACATTACCCTGTTAGATTTTGATCAAGATTTCCTGTCTCTCTCACCCTCAGTGAGGAGGAGAGAAGGCCTTGAACGGGGTTATCTGGGAGAAGCATTTCATTATTGAATTATTCGTTTGTTAAGTACGATCAATTGTCCATGACATGGTGGCTGCAGAGTTTCCCAAGTTTTGAAACTCCAAATACTTAGGCGGATTTAAGGGGTGCTTGGTTAAAGGATATGAGAATAAACAATGGGAATGGAATGAACGATGATGGTTGGTTGGTTATTATGATTGATTGAATAGTTTTTTCATATTCAAGTTTAAGGTAATGGTCCATACCCTTCATTTGTGGGAGGAATGGGTTTGATTCATATCAACACTAAATTTTTTAATTTTTAATGAAATATAATTAAAATGTAATTAATTAAAATATATTAAATTAATTAATTAATTAATTAAATTAAGATAACATCTAATTAATTAATTAATTAAAATAATTAATCAAGATAAAATCTAATTAATTAATTAAAATATA
>JANZLF010000005.1:12805710-12817918 GCA_026546835.1 Erythroxylum foetidum | reverse complement strand
TTAAAATATAATTAAGATGTAATTAATTAATTAAAATATAATATAATTAATTAGTTAATTACAATGTAATTAATTAATTACTTAAAATATAACATTATTTGTATTATCAGATGAATGTAAATTGTATTAGACTATGTTATTTGATTTTACTATAACAATGGAATGATGGATATTATGGTTATACCGATGAATTGCACAATATTTTAGATGATTAAACTATATTTTGACAATATTATGTAATTAATGATATGTTGATGCAAGAAAATATTAGATTATTTTTTTCTTTAAGAGTTATTGGAAAGAAAAAATTGCAATATAGTTGATTTTAAATATTGTGTCATTATAATTAGGGTGCATAAATTAAAAATAATCATTTAAAATATATTAAAAATTTGATATAAAATAAAAATTTAACAAAATTTTATTTCTTAACATTTTTTACAAACCAACTACTATCAATGGTAGTGGTAATCATTCCTTCATCGTAACCAACCATCATAATGATAATGATTATATCCATTTTTATTTCTCATTATATTCATTTTCATTCTTATTCTCATCGTCCTCTATGAACCAAGCGCTCCTTTAGATTATCTGACATGAGATCTTCCAATTTATTTAGTAATTTAATTTGATAATAATGTCAAATCTCACTAAAATATAAAAAGACGAATTAATTATATAGAAAGAAGAATTAATTATATATTTATATTAAACATTTAACTTTTATTTTAATTATATTTGTTTTTTAAAAAAATTTCCATTAATCATTATGATATTATTTAACCATGGTGTCCTTCAACATCTAATCAATACAATCATCAACACATATATTTAACACAGATTCATGTTGCAAGCTAAGCGTGAATAACACCCTCTTAAAACAGGGTATGCCACAAATTTCACTCTTCATACCATCCCAGGCCTTACAACATAGACCGGCTACAAATATTATGATGATATGAAATGAACAGACCCTAGACCTATAAAGATCAGCTTTCGTAAAACTTGGAACTACATTGCTAATCAAGACAAGACTTTTCTGTTGCTAACTGGTTAGGTTATGGTCTTCACAAGCAGCAAGAAACAGGGCAATTAGATCCTACTGACCACCCTGTACGACCTCTTTTTGTGCAGTCGGTATTTTGTCATTGCTTATACTTTGATCATTTCTGCTAGCCCTAAGATCTTCATTTCCAGGAATTTCTCCAAGCTTTTCCTGCAAGGGAAGATCAAACATGTATAAGGGTTTTTTTTTTGGTTTTTTTTCATTAACGTACCATTCAATTTGCATTCTTTGGCGTAATTAACATTGCACTGAAATAAGAACGCAAAACATCCCATTGCAGGGGGGCAGCAGGAATCAACAAGGAGGTCAATATTCACACAGTTGCACAACTGCATTGCAATAAAAGTAGAGTCCGCCTTTTTAGTGTAAGTAATCCTTATCATTCATGATCAATCCACAAATTCTTAAAAGGTCACTTTGAACATCTATTTTCCAAGGAAAGGGGATTGCTCCTCAATAAACCAAAAAAATTCAAGCTATGCTTGTAAAGAATCTATATGAAGTCAAATCTGGGAATACATTCAGTCCCCCATGAGTGTATAAAGCACATCAAGCAGATGATTGCTGGCTGGCAAAGAAATAAATTAAATTCAAGAAGAAAACCAATGCTAGAATGTTACCTTAAGGGAAGCATTCACCGTAAGAAGCTGCTCATACTGGCTCTTGATTCGATTTACTTCTGATCTTAGATTGGCATTTTCTTCCTTTAAGATTTCAGCACGCTGGGCCAGCTCATCACATTCAGCCTGGTAAAAGTACACATTAGCAAATGATTTTAAATCAGAGGCACTAACAAACATCTTTAGGCAAGATTATGAAGAGTATTCATTTACCTGCTTACGCAACCTGGACCTACGAGCAGATTCTCTATTTGATTGTTTCCTTCTCTGTCTCTTGAGCTCTCTTTCATCCTAATCCACAAAATTAGGACATGCAATCATATTTAGCCACAGATATGACAACAACAATACCCAGTGTGAATCCTGCTCATATGGAAGGTTTAGAGAGGTTCAATAATACACAGTCTTATCCTTAACTAATAAAGAGAAATATTTAGCCACAGATATAATAGTTAAATTGCAGCATGCCAAACAGCTCTAGTTCATATAGTGCCCAAATACTATTTTGAGGTTACGGAAGCATAAAAATTCCTTTTTGTCCCTTTTAAAAACAAATTCCTAAATGAAACTTTGCACAATTAGTCGGTAATTTTTGGTGCTACCATCAATTTAACACCTAAACACTGCAGAATGCCCACAAAACAGAGCAGGATTACAAGAACAGAGCATCATTCTTGTACAAAACAAAATGGAAAATTGATTTGCAAATTTCACCAATATATACAGGACAAAACAGTTAGTTCTGCTTTCACACTGTTATTTCTCAATAGAAAATTGTTACAGTCTTGAACATAAAAAAGAAATAAATTCAATAATTGACAATAATTTTGGTAATGGCTGGTTATCATAGTTGGGTAAAAAATGGCACGCATATCCATAGATTCAATGAAAGTTGCATGTATTAACATAAACCTGTAGCCAAAGTTGTGATTGAACAGTATCTCGTGAGCCAGGAGTAACTAATGCACCAGCAACTGGCGCCGTAGAAGAAACCTTTCCATGTAATGCAGGGATGGCAGATGAAGTTGGAGCTCCCCAGTAGTCCATTCCAATGTTTAAGTTGGTTGCCGGACCAGGAAGACCAGCTGGAGCCCCAGTAGCAGAAATTGGAACAATTGACATTGGTTGATTGATTATGGAATTTCCCTGTCCTCCATTCTGAGAACCATGAGCAGAACCACCATTTTGAGATGCATCAGCTGTAATGGAGAGAGAAAATCCAACAATTATTTTCTAGCAAATTTGCTTCATATGTTGGCTTCATTGCACAATTGAAAACATCATAACTGAACCTTCTAGAGAATCTTGCCGGCCACCTGACTTCATTTGTGAGTCCTACAGTCACAGAGATTGAAAATATTAAGTGCAAGCACAGAAGGCAAACACATATGTATATGATATCTATATAACAAATATGAAGTACACCAAAGAACTTTTGCAAAGCCATTATTGAGCTAAATTCAAGATAAAGGTCATCCTAAAGCCCCTCAAATCTTGAAAAGAACTACTCAGTCCATGCTTCACAAACCAACAGCAGGTCGCCCTCTCAGACTTCTTCCCCCCTCCACATGCATGCTACTGTACAGAACTTAACCACCGTGAAAACAATTGTCATAAGTAAAGGTAATGATCAAGTCTCTTAATTCCACTGATATTTTCACAACATGATTACGGAGACACTTTGAACCAATCCAGAACACAACCCACATCCGTCATTTTACAAGCTCCTAAAAACACACCTGAAAGCTAAAAAGGGCTTCAAGCTTTTGCATTGGTATTGAAAGAGATGTAAATTCACACTGAATTCCAGCAAGACCAGCTAAAATCTTCTACTGGAGGACAAATCAGATGAAAATGACAGCCACACTGATACTTAAGTTTTTAGCAAGTCCCAATTCCGCCCATCAATATAAAAGGAAACTGCCGCATTGATTAACAGTTCTGTCCCACCAACCTCAGGCTAACTGTAATCCTCATCAAATAGGATGAATGATCTGATTTTGAAGCAATAACATTTTCTGTGGCAGGTAACTTTTGCCAATAACCTAAGTCAAGCAAATAATTATAGCATAAAAAGCACACAACAACAAGGCATTTGGTTAAAACTTACAATCTCTTCTGCAGTAACACTCAGTTCAAAACTTAACGTGTTTCTCACAAGCAAATAAAATGATGTCTTGGACTTCTTAACATGTTTCTCACAGCAAATAAAATGATGTCTTGGACTTTTTGGCTAAAGAAGCTTTTGAGGGTAAGCATGCAAACTTTCTTGGCAAAAAGATGTAATTTTCACATTCACTATAAATGTTTCCCAAGATCTGGTATGTCTAGAAATTTCTGCTGGAAAACAAAGTGATAGGAAGTGAAAAACTAAACACATCGGACAAGTGCTTGCTTGCTTCAGAACAAGTGAAGCAAAAAAAAAGTTCATGAACAATCCACATGGTTGGTTGATGTGAAGAACAGATGCAACACCACAACCCCTCCAAGTCCTTTACAACACAAAAAAAAAAAAAGGAAAACTGGGCTTCAAATTGAGTATAGCGAAGTAAGCAACTTCAGCAACATGCCACTTACATTCTGAGAATTTGCATCACTTCCTTCACTAGTGCCTTCACTTCCACTCTCGCCACTTCATGCAAAAAAAATATTAAATCAGATCAAGAAGTTTTTAAAAGGTAATGGAAAAAATTGCTTAGTGCATTCTCAATACATAAAATTACAGTCAAATATACTAGATAGTTAATGATGAGCAATTGAGTGATATAAATCAAGTAAGCCAGAGTGAAAATGATACAACTAGCCTTCACAATGGAGTTCCACGTCTTACACATCAACCTGACAAGTTACACATGCCAAGTGGTCCAATTACAACGCAATAAACTTCAAGGCTTAAACAAGCAATGCAAGCTTTTGTTCAAGCCCAAATCACAAGTCAAGTACATGAGAAGGCCGAAACATCCATAGAGGAACACCAAGGCACGCCCAAGCTTGTGACTTTATTAAAGGAGGCGTTGGAAGAGGCTAGTACTTAGCCATTTAGGCCCATTTTTAATAATTTGAGCTTATTATTTATTATCTCTTATTTTAGGCCCAAGGACTTATTTATAGGCTGTTCTTTTAGTTAGTAGCATGTGCTTTGTTTGTTTGGGTTATTTTAAGACTTATTTGTTTTAATGTATTTAGCCCATTCCTAAAAAGACTTGGACCAGATTATGTTCAATGGGCTAGATGCTCCTAGATTTGTTAGGATTAACCTAGTTTGCATTAAATGGGCTTGCAAACCCATTCCTATTAGGGTTAGGACTTGGTCAAGGTATTTAGACCTTATTATAACCTTGTAACCCTAGATTGGATGATTAATAAAATTTCGGAATTGAGTTCTTCAAGAGAGGCGTGATTTTCTTCATGGTTACTTCAAGAAATTGATTTGCATCAATAAGTAAGTACTTGCAACATAAATTGATTTCTGATTTCTTTGGGATTGGGTCTCAAACTTATGATTTGGGGTTTGATCTAGCATGTTCTTGGAATAGAAAGATTAGGATTTTGATTCAATAAGATTAGGAGGTTTCAAGAACCTTGTTTTCTTGGGGTTTTCGTATCAATAATTCATGAGAATTATGAAAGCAACTTCAAGATCAGTAGAGTGCCTAAAATTATAAATAATTAAGCTAATTTGTTTATAATTAGGAAAGAAAAAAGCCAAAGATAAGCCATCATATATCAAAATGGACAATAACGAAGCAAATAATGTTTATTATATAGTGGAAATGCTAGTAGATCCCATAATAGGACTGAGAAATAGTACATACCTTATGGAAACTACTTGTTAAGAACATGTAAGGATAAGCCTGTACTATTTAGAAGACAATTGCTAGATTCAAAACTTTTGAAATTCAAATGTCAAGAGCAAATCCCAAGTAAAAACTAAGAAAGAAAATTAAACAGAAGAGCTTAAATCACAATATTAGGACGATACATTTTTCGAACACAATAATGAATCTCTAGACATTCTTAATTAAAAGCAAGTGGAAGACTAATATGAATAAAATTGAAAGCTCATAGGAGGCTCCTCAAAGTGGTGATGACCTATGTAGCACAGACACGACAAAATGGAGCCATGTCTGTGAGTTGGACACATGTCCTACACGGACACCCACTGACACGTAATGGACACGTGTCCGTGTTGTGTCGTGTCGCATATTCGTGTACGTATCTGTGCTTCTTAGATGATGACCCTTAGAGAGGTTATAAGGTTTCGAAGCCAAACAAAAAATCCCCATTTTTATTATTTCAGGATTACACATCAATTATGCTATCTTTAAGATCTGCATGCAACAAGTACCCTTCCATTTCCAGCAAAAAAATTCCCCTAATCCTTACGTATCTAAATTAAGCAAAGAAATTTTATTAGGCTTTAATAGTTGAAAAACCTTGCTCACTTCTTAGCCTGTGACAAATAAAGTTAAACAAAAGTAATCTAACAAGAGCCAGGTTGAGCTCACATGGTAATTTGCTGACCAGAATCCTTGCTTTCTCTACACGTTTCAGATTCTTGTATGTTCCTCTTTCTACACTATAGCGATTTTCATCCTGAAAATGAAAAACAATGCACTTGAGCTTGTAGTTAGAATACAACAAAAGTAATAACAAATTATTTCCTCTAGGCCATTGTTTACAGCAACTAATAATTGATTTTCTTCAAAGCTCTTGCTTTTTCAGTCATTAAGTCACTTCTCTTCCTCAGATGTGCATTTCCATTCCTTTGCTTTATCCAAAATATCCTTCCTACTTAAAGCCTGCTCTTTTTCTTTTGCAATTTGATTGTCCTTGATGTAGAGTAAATCAGACATATTTGTGTTACCTTTCAAAGCACAGTTCAAGTTATAAACAAGCAATATCACTACTAAAGGAAATTATTTCAAAAATTTGAAAGAAAAACAAATTGGTGCATGATGTAGAAGGGAGAAAGAAGTATGGCTAGCATAATTCTACACCCTAAGTGTTCTTAAATGGCACATTTAAAATCATTATCTAAAGAACAACTTTTGTTGTTATCTATTAGTCATATGAAGAATTTAAAGACTGTAATATGGAACTTTTGAAGAAAGAAGAATAGAGAGAGAAAATGGAGGAAAACAGGGGCAAATAGAGTATATCAAAGACTCACCAATTCACTAAGATTTTCTTCTATTAATCGAATGAATACAACTTATGTGACTTCTGTACATTTATAACATTTCAATTCTACTAACTGTCATCTAACTGACTTAACTAACTCTTCTTGATTTCTTGCCAACTGATTCTTTACGTCATTGCATGGCCTTGCATGAACGCCTGAGAGGTTGTGTTCTTATCTGGATTTCTGAGATACGCATCCTACATACTCCTCCTTGGATCTGAAATTCAGCTTCTTAACTCCTACCAACTTTCTTAATTGTTCAAACCGAGACAGATGAAAACCTTTAGTAAAGAGATCAACAATTTGGTTTTTCCGTATGAACATATTTGAGCTTCAACTCTGCCTCTTGTTGTACATCTCTCAGATAATAATATCTGAGCTTAAAATGCTTTGTCTTTCCATGGAATACTGAATTCATCGAGATAGAGATTGCGGCTTGATTATCAACATATACCACAGTAGCAGATGTTAGATGAATTTGTAAATCTTCAAGTAACTTCCTGACCTATACAACCTGCTTCACTGCTGCTGTAGCTGCCGCCAGTTCAGTTTCTGTAGTTAAAAGAGCCACCAACTCTTGCTTTTTCGAACTCCAAGAGAAATAAACTGATCCTAATGTAAGACAATACCCAGACGTACTCTTCATGTCTTCTGTTGCTCCACCCCAGTCACTGCTCGCTTAACATTTGAGCTCACACAACCCTGTTTTCTCATATAAGAGACCATATTCAGTTGTCCCTTTGAGATATCTTAACACCCTCTTCACTGCAACTATGTGTTGTCTTCCAGGATTACTCAAATACCTAGAGAGCACACTTACAGAATATAGTATATCCGGTCTAGTAGCAGCTATGTACATCAAGCAGCCCACCATACTTCTATAACTCCGGCTGTCTATCCCATCTCCTTCCTCTTTCTTTACTAACTTTTCTTTAAAACAAATTGGAGTTGAAACATCCTTACATTGATCCAACTTGAATCTCTTCAGTACATCACAAACATACTTCCTTTGACTTACTACTATGCTTCCTTCACTCTGATTTATCTCCATTACTAAAAAATATTTCATCACTCCTAGGTCTGTCATTTCAAAGGTGCTACTAAATGGTGTTTCAGAAACTCAACTTGTTCTTCTGAACTTCTAGTTAATAACAGATCATCTACATATATTGAGACTACTATTATGTTCTCTTGTTGTAGCCTTACGTAGAGTGTTGGCTCACTACAGCTTCTTTTGAAGTTGATATCCAGCATAAATGAGTCGATACATGAATACCAGCATCTAGGGGCTTGCTTCAAGCCATAGAGCGCTTTATTGAGTCTGTAAACATTCTCCTCTTTTCCTTCTATCACAAAACCTTCCAGTTGTTGTACATAAATTTCTTCTTGCAATACTCCATTTAGGAATGCAGATTTAACATCCATCTGATGTATCCTCCAACCCTTCTCGGCTGCAAGTGCCAGAAGAAGTCTATTGGTTCAATCCTAGCTACTGGTGCAAAGGTCTCTCCAAAGTCCATACCTTCCACTTATGCGTACCCCTTCACTACTAACCATGCCTTTAGCTTGTTAACTGAACCAGTATGATTTAACTTGGTTTTGAATATCCACTTCAGTCCAATGGCCCTCTTGTCTGGTGGTTTGTCTACTAATGTCCAGGTTCCATTTTTGTTTATCATGGAGATTTCTTCCTTTATGGCTTGAAGCCATTTTGGATTCTGAAGTGCTTCGTGAGTCTTCATCGGTTCCAGCATTGCTTCATTACTCCTTTCATAAATTTCTGCTAAGCTTTATGTTCCTCTTACTGGCACGTGGTCTAAGTCATCATCTTCCACTTTTGGAGTTTGTTCGTCCTCTGAATTTAATTCATTTTGTTCAAAATGATTTTTTAGATCTTCCTCTTCCTCAAATTCTAGCACATCCTGCTCCAACTGGTTTTGTGTATTTTCCGCAATTTTTGGAACAACAAAAAAAGGTCTGCCTAATTGCTTTTCTTCCACATTTCCTCGCTCTCCTTCAGGCCGGGTCCAATGTTCATCTTCAAGGAAGTGGACATCCCTGCTCACCTTTACCTTCTTCTGAGATGGATAAAACAATCTATATCCCTTAGTTAATTCAGAATATCCAACAAAAATTGCAAATTCTGATTTGCCATCTAATTTGCTCCTTCTGACTTGAGGTATGTGTGCATAACAGAGAGATCAAAACACCTTTAAAATTTTCAACTTTGGTTTTACCCCATGCAACATTTCATATGGTGTTGAATCATCAAGAGCTCGTGTATACAGTCTGTTCAGCAGGAAGCATGTAGTGGAGGCTACTTCCGCCCAAAAACTCTTGGGAAGTTTCTTGTCCTCCAACATGCGCCTTACCATCTCCACCACTTTTCTATTTCTCCTCTCCACCATTCCATTCTGTTGTGGAGTGTAGGGTATAGTTAGCTGGTGTTTAATTCCTGCATCTTTGCAAATCAACTGAAATTTGTCAGAGATAAATTTTATGCCATTGTCTGTCCTCACCAATTTAATGCTCAAGCCAAACTGGTTTTCAACAAGAGTTTTAAAATCTTTAAACACTTTTGTAACTTCATCTTTTCTCTTTAGACAATATAAACACGAGTATCTTGTATGATCATCAATTATTAGCAAAAAATATCTGCTACCATTCAGTGATGTTACCAATAGTGGTCCACATATGTCCATATGCAATAATTGAAGTTTTTCACTTGCTCTCCATCTTGACTTGGTGAAAGGAGCTCGAGTATGTTTACCCAGAATACAAATCTTGCATTCTGAGTGACAATTGGAGAGTATTGGAAGATCAGCTACCATTCTTTTTCTCCACATTGCTTCCAGCCCCTTTATGTGATAGTGTTCGAGCCTTCTGTGCCAGAGATCAGACTCTCTTGTGCTACTCACCAATGCCTCCTATTGCATTTTGGTCTCATGACAAAGCTTTTGCTCTTCATCATTGTACTGAACATCTCTTGCCCAAACTTGTCAAACACTTTACACACTTCAGACTCAAAGTGCACCGACATACCTCTTTCAATCAATTGGGCCACACTTAGGAGATTATGCTGAATTTTGGGCACCAGCAACACATCAGGGATGATCTTGACACCATTCTTGGTAGGTATCTTGACCACTCCTCTTCCTTCGGCTCTAATGCTTACTCCAGTTCCCAGCTTCACATTGGCCTTTACTTCTTGATCCAAAGACTTGAATAATCTTGGATCAGGAGTCGTATGACACGTACATCCACTATCTATCAACCATTCAGATGAATATATTTTAGCAAGATCACATGTTACCACAAAGTGTTGTTCTTCTTCTTCAACAATCTGAACATTGGCAGCAGCTTGAACAGCTTGCTTCTTGCAAATGGCCTCTATGTGTCCCTTATACTGACACTTTTTGCATACTACATCTGGTCTCTTCCAGCACCTGAAGGGTAGGTGATTTGATTTTCCACAGTGAGGGCAGGGATTGTACTTATTATTCTTGTCACCTCCCGCCTTCTTGCTAGAATCTTTCTGGTGAGTCTGCTCATTATGATAGCTTACACCCGATTTTCCCTTTTTCTTCTTGAACTTGTCTTGACTTCTTGCCTTGGTAAAGGCCTTGTATGCTCCTTCTACGACATCAGTTTTCCTCATTAGATGCCTTTGCTCTTGAACCTGCAAGGCACTCACCACTTCAACAAGTTTGATATGCCCAATATCTTTGGAGTTTTCAAGTGAAACTATGGTAGCCTCATACTTCTCTGTCACGGATACTAACAGTTTTTCAACAAGCCTGTAATCTTTAAACTCAGCTCCCAAAAGCCTGATTTGATCCACAAGATGAATCAGTTTTTCATAATAATTCTTGACCGATTCATCTT
Organism: Erythroxylum foetidum; assembly: GCA_026546835.1. Classification (NCBI taxonomy): domain Eukaryota; kingdom Viridiplantae; phylum Streptophyta; class Magnoliopsida; order Malpighiales; family Erythroxylaceae; genus Erythroxylum; species Erythroxylum foetidum. The sequence continues at coordinate 12,807,159 of JANZLF010000005.1, read as the reverse complement.
CCTTCATTTGTTTTTGTCGAATTCTCTCAGTAAATTTAACGCCTTCATGCTTTTCACCTTCTCGTCACCTTCATATTCACTCTTCAAGAAATCCCAGATCTCCTTCGCCAAACCAAAACCCATAATCCGAGTAAATATAGAAGGTGCTAGTGCTTGGTATAAGCAAGATTTCGCCAGAGCCTTCTTCGCCACCCTTTCCCTCAACCATCTTAGCTGAGCAATTTGTGCATCTTCGGCTGGAACCTCTACTTCGTAGTCTTCATCAATCGGTTCCCAAAGATCCTGACCTTGAAGGTATGCCTCCATCTTTATTGGCCAGATCTGATGCCCTTCTCCATTGAAGACTGCTAGCTGCACACTTTGGGTTGAATTCTCAACCATCTCTGAGAATACCCTTCTCGTAGTCACAGTTTTAAACAGGAAATGATATTTTTTCCTCAAGCTGAAAAAACTTGCTTATACCCTCATAGATCCCTTTAGAAACTAGCTTTGATACCACTTTGTTGTTGTTATCTATCAATCATACGAAAAATTTAAAGACTGTAATATGTAACTTTTGAAGAAAGAAGACTAGAGAGAGAAAATGGAAGAAAACAGGGGCAAACAGAGTATATCAAAGACTCAACAATTCACTAAGATTTTCTTTAATTAATCGAATGAATACAACTTCTGTGACTTCTGTACATTTATAACATTTCAATTCTTCTAACTGACTTAACTAACTCTTCTTGATTTCTTGTCAACTGATTCTTTACATCTTTGCATGGCCTTGCATGAACGCCTAAGAAGTTATGTTCTTGTCTAGATTTATGAGACACGCATCCTACAACAACACATCCAACTTCCAATCTAATTTTAGCTCCCTTCCCAAAACATTTAAAAAAACAATCTTTTGTATAATGGATAGTTTCCAGTACTCAAATTCGATTACGAAGTCGAGAACAAAACAAAACATACATCAATTTTTTAATAACAATAAAAAGAAGCTCCTTACTTACAATTGGAACCAAACTTCGCTAGTCCAATAAACTTAAATTAAAGACTTCATTTTCTTCATAAGAACTTACAAGAATTTGTCATATTCCGTACCTCTTAGATCGATAACTTCACCAAAAAAAACAGAGAATGAAAAGGAATGCTCAACCTGGACCTCGTGAATAAGAGAATCGCAGGTGGTGTTGGTGGGATAGGGAGGAGGCAAAGTCGTCATTTTTCACGAAATGGAAACAACAGTTACTGCATTCTTATGCGTAATTGTCCAAGAGGCATATATAAACTCCCTTGAAACCCTAGAAATTTGTAAAGAAGATGATTGAGTCTACAGAGAGCGCGCTTTCTTTCCTTTCTCGGGTTACTGATAGGGGACAAAATGAATACTCCCTCTGTTTCATAATAAGAGTCGTTTTAGATACATTTTAATTATTCAAAATAAGTGTCATTCTTGACTTT
>JANZLF010000005.1:12780762-12793758 GCA_026546835.1 Erythroxylum foetidum | reverse complement strand
AAAATAGTACTGAATTGTTTGAGGGCCCTAATTGATAAATATTGTTTTGAAATGTGATCTTTGGTAAAGTGTATGACTGAAAAGGGTTTTCGTATCACGGGCCCGAATCGTTTATTAATTTCGCGCACTCGACTGTTTTCAAAAAGAAAAATATCATAATGAGTTTTTTTAAACTGCATTGACTGCTCTAGCATACCACCCTCGCGGGTCATGGGCTCAGATATCACCGTCGATGTCGGGTTCGGGTCTCGCGGGAGTGGGGTGTTACATTTAATAACCTTCACACTAGCCATTTGTCCTCTCTTCTTTTTCCTTGCAATTTCGACCTCCACTCCTCACATACGACTACACTTCATTAACTTCTCTTCCTTTTCATTTTAATTTAAGGTAAAAGACCAATGAAGCCCCCCATGGAAGCCTTAGTCTTTAAACACATTAGTAAACTTCCCAAATTGCCCTCACTTCATCTTATTCATTTAATTTCTAACAACTTACTCCACTCTAATTTAAACTAATCCCACCATTCAATTTTCATTTATTTAAGCACTATAAACCTCAAATTAAAATAAACATGCTTAACGTGAATCGGGGCCCAAAAAAAGGTGCAGGTTTCTTTTTGTTCATGCCACATGCTTCTTGCAAGCTAATGTATTGTTGTCAAAAACTAAATAAAACGTTGTAGCTTTTCTCACACTATTCACATTCACTAATAGAAAGATTGATAACTACACAGCATGAAAAGAAACCCAACTAACCTCAGTAGCATTAATTTTATCAAGCTAAAAAACATAGTCTTCCAAGTCCATCTAATCACTTAGATTCATTTCAGAAGTGCAAACTTATACAAAGAAAATTAACAATTTCATAATCCCAAGTTTGCATAATCTCAAAATTGCATAAAAGCATAAAATTATCTAAGAGAGACTCAAAGACTCTACTTTTTAAAAGTCAAAAAAGCAAATCCTTTGTTATTTTAGCTGCAACTTAACTAACCAAACATTTCTAAAGGCAATAATCACACAAATTTTAATAAACTAAAGTAGTTATTTAGAGTAACCAGACTCGTTGAATGTCCCTAGGTAAAGGTCCTTATTCCTTATAACCCTTGCCAATCCTAGTTTGCCATCTTCCATGTTGATGATGCCTGTAAAGTATCGAAACATGAAGATTCAGTAGTTCCTAGTATTGCATCCCTAAGTAGCTATTTAATCAATGGTGTGCTAACTGTCTAGAGCCCCAATAGACCTAAGTTTAGTTTCCCATTATCTAGTTTTTGGTCATGTATAGTGGACATTTCATTTTGCTAATATAGCAACTATTTCTTAGTATTTGTTTCCTTGAAAACTAAATTGCTAGATGCTTCCATAAACTAATCTCTATGCTAAACAATATTTCATACAACTAAGAGTGATGCTTTGGTAACACTATCACGAGAAGGAACATTGGTTGAGGGAATCTAGAACTTGTTCTACTATTAAGAGTTACCTCCTTTTGTACATTCTCAATTTTATATAAATAGGAATTTAAAATGAAAATCTATAGTAGATTATGGCTTGCAAGTCTTAGGGATATTATCCTAGAATGGTTATGAAAATTTTATAGCATCTCAATCCTTGACCAATTAAGATTTAGATTTGTCAATTTTGAATCAAATTAATATTCACCATAGATAACTAAATCTTTACGAATACTTAGAACATTATATACTTTTAATTAATTCTTCTAAGATTGATGATTCAACTTAGATTCAACAGCAAATGCTATGTTTTCCTAATATGGCTCAATGTTTAGCGATAGACCAACATGCCATGAACACCAATAAATTCTATCATAGTATTGTAAGATTTAATTGCTTGAGAAGCTTCCAGTTAATGATTCCATTATCATAAGACACAAAATCCCACTAATATACTTTTCGAAAAAAAATCCACTAATGTATATCATTAGCAAGCTCCTCATCATCACCAATTCACTGTTCATCCAAGAACAATCATTTATCTCCAATAGAATTCTGCAAGTAATAGTAAAGTAGACTAAATCCACTGTGAAAATTACTAAACTATGTTAATAACTATGGAATCACTAATCCTATCATATGTAGGCAACCATAAGAACTTAATATTTAAATCATATAAGCACAATCAAAGATGACCAACTAATGCTATAGACAAATAAAGGAAAACTTCACAAGTTGACCATTCATCTAAACAATTAGATTCATAATTGTAAAACCTTAACAGGTTAAGTCAATTACACTTTATAAAAATTTTGGGCTGAGAATCGTGGTTGTTAATATGAAAAGTGGGGCGACTTGAAGAGGAGAGCTTAACACCATACTAGATGAGACAAAAACCACTACTTCATTGTTTGTTGGCTCATAGCAAGATAGGAAGACCTCCAATGTAACAGCATTCTATTATGATACTATGAAATTCTATCCTCTCCTAGCAAGCAATGTTCTACGGGTCATTAAATCACATATTAATGTTAAATACCTTCAACAATGCTTATCCTAGAAATGATTCCTTTCTCACATTCACCTTCACTGTTTTGCTCTTCACTGAGACTTGACTACAACTTAGTTTCAATGTCTTTTGTAGTGAACCAATATTAGTATGCGCTTCCTCTATTTTCTCAGGTACTATATATGACATTAGACGTGATCTTTAGTTGTACTCAAAGGTCGCTAGAGACTCGTATAGATCCAGTTGCCTATATATTTAAATTACAAGACAAACTGTCTATGAGGTATAGAACCTTGTGTAACCTGAACATAACATTTTCTTTTTCTTACCTCCATAATGGTTGATTTCCATCATTAATGCTTCTAAAGTCCTCTATTAAGTCTTTAAAATCTTTGAGTTGAAAATCACTGTCAGGGATACCTTGTTTGAGGTTATCATTTTCTTTTCTTCGATTATGGAAATCTTAGAGATCCTAAGTACACATATTTTAATATGAGGACATACAAAATGTATATGCATCAAATAAGTCTAATCAAAGCTAACATTTTGAGTACTAATGCATGTACTTATGAGGACAGTACCACAAAAAACACAATATGCTAAAAAGTACTATATAGTCAGAGTGTGATATACCTTCCAAGCATTTTCCAGACTTTGTTCTAATTCTCACCACTAACTTTTAGTGCAGGTGAGCTTAGAAGTTTTGCTTGTTGCATTAAAGTAGTTACCTTGGAATCATCCTTCTTAAGAAAAGTTCCTTGAAGTTTACTATTTTAAGTTGTTGATAAAGAACAAGTATACAATTTAAGAATTGTCATGAGATTGAAAATTAATGAGAACACACTAAATTGATCAAGACATTTCAATTTCAAAAATGGGAAGTATCTCGTTTAGGAATCTCCTATTTGTGTGGCTTTCTAAAAGTAACTTGTACCAAAAACCAACCAAATAAGATTAGCTTGAAATGACTTACCATTAAAAGAAACCTCATTAGTATTAATCATCAACTTCACTAAACAAAGAATATAATTGGCAAACAATACTAAATGCAAAAATCTCATATAGATTGGTCGTACTAGGCCATCTAAGGAGACTGATAAAAAAGAAGGGAATAAAACAATATAAATGAGAAAAAGAAATTGATTGGATAGATTGAAAAAAAAATCTTCAACTTCTACCTTTTGCTTATTATCTTACTGTTGGGACCTGATTTCGGAACTGGACCCCAACCGAAAAACAAAACAAAAAATGTAACGAAAACAAAGACTCTTGCTCAAAACATATAACGGAAAACAAAGTGGCGGAAGCAAACGAAAGACAAATTGGATCACAAATCAGGCGGAAGAAGGAAAGAAAATCTAGAATACCCAATCTGGTCAAAATTTGGAGACTAGGCGTGGACACGCCTAAGGATGGAATCTGGAGTCTGCAGAAATTTCAGAATTCGACTCCACTTGAAACACAATCTTCCTTCTAACAGATCTTGAAATCATAAAACAAGGGCGAAAACTAAAGAACGCAAAAAGTGGAAACCAAAGGAATCGAAAGGTCTCAAAACAAATCAAAAGACGTAAAAATCGAAAGCAAATCGAATACGAATCGAATCAGATCAAAGGCGAATCGAATCAAAGCATACAAACGGTTCACTCGAACTGAATCAAAATCTCCGACATCCTAGAATCGCAAAAACTTAGCCTAAAATGGTGTTTTGAGTTTATAAGGAATTGATAATGAATAAATTGTTTGAATGGAATTGAAAAGCAAGAAATGGATAATGAAAGTGTTAAATTTTAGGGAATTGCAAGTTTGACTTTTTGGGATAAATAGTAGCAGAGTTGACCTTTTTGAGCTGAAACTTTTGTGAATTTTTTTGGGATAATTTAGGCAGAATTTGAGAAAATGATCTTCATGAAACTTGTAGTTTCTGTTGACAGGTTTCTATCGCCTTAAAGAATGACATTTTTCGATATCGGGATTGAAAATTATGATCTTTCAAAGTTAAGTATATTTTGCTTTGTTTTTGAAAATGCTCTAAGTGTAGGTTTGTGTATGCTGTGTTTTGAGGTAATTTCTGGACTGATATGTTTTGAATTGAGTTAAGTAATCTACATGAAAGTCATAGAATGTTTTCCTAGCTTTTCAATGATGTATCATATGTTATTTGTGGATGTGAGAATTGGAAGATGTGAAATTTGGAAGTTTGGATGTGGTATAGGATTGAACTAGTGAGTCTGTGATATTTATTTGTGATTCGCATTTGAATTTGACCATACAGTTGATTGATCCGTTTTGTTTCTTTGTTTCTGCTTCGGATTCGTTCACTTTTGATTTTCGTCCGTTCTTTCGTTTCTGTTTTCTTTTTTTTTTTTCCGGTTGGGGTCCAGTTTTGAAATCGGATCCCAGCAAGAGAGATGAGGTCATGTCACAAGGGAGAGGGTTGAGGAGGAGAGGAGCAGGTGAACAACTACAACTTGGGGGGTGCGTAGGTTTGGGAACAAACTAAGAATTTTGTTAGGGTTTAATTTTTTTGCATTTAAATCCTCTAATTTTTTAAAATTTATGAAACTTACCAATATTTCACTATTATTTCAAATACCGGCCGATACTAGCCAAAAAGATCAATACAGGTCGGTCCGATATCTTCAAATTTTGTTTCATTTTTGGTTTTTACAGTGCCTACCAATTGGTACGATACAAATTCAAAACTTTGACATTAATAGCGTTAATAATATGATAATTTTATTATTTATTAATTTATAAAATATATTTTATCTTGAAAGCTTTATATATAACAACTTAAGGTATCCTTTAACATGTACCTTAAGCAAGACAAAGAAATGCTCCTTCCACAAAGATGCAGATTTTGTCTTCAGGGAGTCTCATGTTTACATTTGCATATATTAATATACTTTTCAATTCATGTAACCCAAATAATAATATAAACATATTTTTTAAAATCATATTCTTATTCTAATTCTTCATTATCTTTTCTATAAGTATTAACTCAAAAGTTTTTAAATTCCTTTAGAAACTTAGTTCTTAATTTAGAGTTTGTTTTCCTTTTTTAATTTCAATTTTCTTTTTCCTTTCTCTCTCTTAAGTTGATTTTAATGAACATTTTTCACTGATTAATTTGATAATTAATAAGAATATGAGATCTTGTTTTGTGCAATATCTTTTAAAGTATTATTTTTTAAAAATTGATGAAAACCTACAATTGAATTGTTTTAGTCTTATAACCTTATTTTAAATTCGCAATTGAGAGTTTATAGCAAATCATATCAGAAGATTTTGTTGTAGACTATGTTTATTAGGAGTTGGTTATGTCTAAGTCCTATATAAGTGAAATGGGAATAAATTGGTCATAGTGAGAAATGTCATAGACATGAGATATGCATATGGAGGGTAAGCAAAGTAAAATAGTTCCCAGTAGAGAAAATTCTTTATGTCACATGAGATATCTATGATGGTATTGAAATTCATGTAGGCTTTTACCTGTTTAAAACATCAAGTTTTAGTATTAAAAGACAAAGTCTTAAATAGTAAGACCTATAAAAACACAAACTTGTGACAAAAGAACTTATAAAGTTGCAAAATTTAAAGTAATTTGATGAATCCACTAATATCCCTTATCTTTCTTCTTAATTTTCTATAGTTTTAATAGGAAATCTACCCTAAGTTTCATAATGTACTGTATGTTTTATTGTTCTTATACTCTCATGCATGCCCACAAATTTGAATTTTTCTTTATTCAAACTTGACATTAACAAGCTTAACTATAGCAAGAGCACAAAAATTGTCCAATTCTGATCAACCTTTTTTTAATCAACATGTTTATTGAGGTAGATGCTCTGATTTCAATTTATATATTTAATAATATTTAATTTTTATTCTTATTTGAAAATTTTGTTAGAATTTTTTCTCAACTTATTATGTATATTTATAGGTAAAATGCTATAATATTTTTTTGTTCGATGATATTAGACATATTTAAAAACTACTTATATATGTCAATGAACATGCCACTTCTTGCACAAGTCATTAATCAGTTCTAAAAAAATTGCATCTTAAAATTCAAATGGTAGAAGGGATTGAGTCAAGAGTATTGTAAAAAGTTTAAAAACCTATATGTGTTAGTTAAATGTCATTGAGTCTCTTAAGGCATTCATATCCCTGCTTTAAGAAATCATATTTGCCTTCCTTTTTATATGAAAATATTATATTGTCTAGATATTCTTTATTTAAGAATCTTGCACTTGGTACTTACTGGTTTTTACTTTCTTTGCTTTATTCAACATAAACTTGTCTCTTTCCATTTACTTTTATTCAATTTTTATATTGTAGTAAGAATTCCTTTTGATAAGATATTAAAGCATCTAAAAGGAAGTTTTCTGTCAACAAACTAGGTTGAATAAGGTTGCGAGATATGCCTTGAATTCTCATGAAATAGAATTCTAATGGCCTTAAGCTTTTAGTGAAATAAAATTTTAGTGTCACTAGGCATATATAGAAATAGGAGTTGCAGCAACCTTAAACTTATGTGAAAATAGAATATTAGTGACCTTATGATAAACGCTTATTGTACTATTTTTTAATACCTATATTGAGCATGTTTTGCTTGTTATTTGAGAATTTTACATTTTTTGGTACTTATTTTGTTTCAAGTGTGTTTTTAGGTCTTAATTGCCTTAACGAATTAAAAGAAAAAGAATTAAGGGGAAATCATGGTATAAAACAGAAGAATTAGAGTTTTCCTAGAGATAGATGCCTATGTGAAGATACACACATTCATGTTATTAACATATACGACTATGTGAAAGGATTGTGTAAGAGACTGTAACTATGTAAAGCTTCAAAGATGTTTTTGCTCATCTAGAGATATATGATTTCATATGATTGAGATTGATAAATCCTTTTGTATAAATAAATCTACCATAATTGAAGCATTTGCATGAAAACTTAAAGATAGGTCGACATAAATCCTTAAGATAAGGGTCAAACCTAATAGAGATATCTATGAATGAAATAATGTGGTCTTAGATGTTTTAACTGGAAAGAGATTTCAGTTGATCAACCAAAGATTAGTCATTAATAGTCTTTAGAAAGTTATTAACATAAGATGGGAGTTTCAATGGTCCAATGATCAATAATTAAATTGAATGATAAAGGCATGTTATTTAAAATATCTTAGGAGGATTCATTACCTAGGTACTAGTTATTTAATATTGGGTCATCTTTGTATTGTATTTGTCTTGATTCTTTATTTTGTTGAGTCTTATTTTAGTTTATTTTTAAATTAAATCATCATCTTATTCAATAGTTAGATAATTGAAAAGAGACCATTACTAGTATTTGTAACCCTTGTGGGATCGATCAGTACTTATTGGTTCAAACTGCAACTAAACTGTGCACTTATAGTTTATAATTACATCAATCACCTTAAGATTCTATATTAATAAAGTTTCACTATAATTAAACTTATTATAAGTAACCCTAGTCTACAAATGGTTTGATGACGGTTTTATAAGTGTTAAAGCTTGTGTATCTCCTATAATTCAAATTTCGAAATTTAGAAGTTAAGATTGAATGATAAAAGAAAAAAAAAAGCTTGAGAAGATTAGCATAAGCACATGAAACAACCAATGAAACCCTTTTAAAGCAAAATTTCATTGATCTAAAATGCAGTTTTTAAAGATTTTAGGGATTTCAATCACGTCATCTTTGATTTTCAACTTTTTCTTTAGTTTTAATGTTTTCTCTTCTGTAAGTATGAGCTAAATTCTTTTTGACATCTACATTAAATGAACCCCAGGATAGACCTTGTAGTGAATTTATCTTAATTTAATTCATTCTTTAGTTTCATTGAGATTCAATTATGTGATCTTAATTATTTTTGAATTAATAATGCCAACATGTTGATTTATATAAGATTTCATGCAATTGAGATTGAGCAGTCTAATATATGAATAGATCTAACATAATTGAAAGGAGTTGCATACAAACCTAAAGATAGGTTGACATAAATCTTTTAGATTAGAGTTAAACCTAATATTGAAATTGATAAATTGATAAATGTCATTCTAGGGTTTTGAATTAGAAAAAAATTTCAAATAATCAACTTAGAATTAAGTGCTAATAGTCTTGAGAAAGATATTATCATAAGTGGCAATTTTCATGGTTCAATAAACTTAAGAATAGATTGATTAGTGAAAGCATGATTGTATGAGAAGTCCTAGGGGGATTCGAATTCTAGATATCATTATTTTATTGGTTAATTTTTCATTCTTTTACCATTTCAGTTTATTTAGTTGTGTTCACTTACCCTTATTTTATTTTTCTTTCATTTTAAATCTATTTTATCAATATAAACTGGATTGTCGATTAGAAAATAAGAAAAGAGTTGTTACTATTATTTATAGTCCTCGTGGGATTGAATCGTACTTGTTAGTTAATTATATTGCACACTTGCAGTAAAAGCATAAATGTACTACCAAGTTTTTAGCGACATTTTTAGGGATTAGGATATTAGGAAAACTTAGCTGTTATTAACCTAGTCAGTATTTTTCTTTCACATTTATTTTGTTTCTTTTTATGTTTATTTATTTATTCTTAAAGCTTTCTCTATTGTTTTTGTGTTACTACTCATTTGTAAGATTTGGATATTAATTGTTATAGCCACTGAAAAAATGGAAGGATGGAGACGACAATATTCTTAGGAGAATTATAGTATGTTATCACTTATGGTGGTTTTGGAAGCTTAGAATGAGAGGCATGGTGACATATATTCAGAAACTCAACCTTTCATCCATTACATATTGCGACATTTATAGGGGTACTATCACATTTATGAATGTCAGGCAACAGACTATATGTAAGGGCATCTAATTTGTATGGAGAATTGACCTTAAGACACCCCATACATGAATACTTATCATCCAAAGTGAAGTATTTATTATGACTTTGCATGGAAAGATCACACTTCTTCTAGATTTTTGTAATAATAACAATAAGAGTAATATCAACATTTTAAGGATTTTTCTTATGAAATTTGTTGCTTTAATTGAGGCAACCCTCCATAAACTAAAGAGAGAAGTGTTTTATTTGGAAATACTTAGCCAGATTTTAGGGAACATGAGAATACAATAACTTTATAGAGGTTGAAGAAAGGGAGGAAGTTGTTGTTCATAAAGAGAAGGAAGATGAATAGGAGGAATCAAATAAAGAGGCTATCAATGAATTATTGACAGTCATCTTAAGTATAGATGGCTCCTACTACTTATATAATAAACTATCAGGGTTAATGGAAGATTAAGGGAGTTTTGTTAATCCTTTTATATTGACAATTTATTACAAAAAATGGCATTGATAGGCTTACTTAATCTTACTAATTTGAAACTACAGGTTCTTATTATATTGCAACATATGGCCTATTTGTAGGCTAATAAGCACTTATAGGTTGTTTAGAAATAGCTTAATTGAATTCAATTCAGCTGTTTAGAAACACAAAAATGGGATGAGTTCAATTCATGCATGTAATAGAAACTCACCTCCTTTATAAATTGAATTCACTCCTCCAAGCATCGGAATTGAATTCATGCAAGTGATTGACTTGCATGACTTCAACAAGGATAAGGAAATTTCTCACCCATTTTTTCCTAATAAATAATATTTATATATGATTAATAACCAGATTAATTTTCCTTTTTTTATATTTGAAAATTGTAATTTTACATTAGTTATGAAATTATTATTGTAAATTTAGAGAAATATGAGTTTTTTTTAAAATAAAGAATAAATCATGATTAAACTGTATCAATTTATGCACTACATCTTCTTCAATTTTATAATAATAATTAAAATTTTTCATATTTTTTAGTCAAGGGTAAAAATGTTATATAAAATAATTGAATTCATTTTGATTGTGTTCCAAACAGTGTAAGTTGATTCAATTCCAATATTACTAGATTTTGTTCCAAACAGTGTAAATTCAATTCAATTCAATCTTATTAATGTAATTGAATCCAATTCTTTAATGAATTCAATTCGAAAGTTTCCAAACAGCTTGTTAATTTGGTAAGATGAGTGTAAGAAAGTTGTTAATTACATATCTAGGTTGATTTAAAGTGAGAATGTCAAACTAATAATTGTAAATAAGTGCTTCTTAGGAGGCACCCAAGTTTTTAATTTGGTAATTTTGTTTAAATTAGTTTTATTCCAAGATTTTAGGTTTTAGTTTCTATAGTTTAACTTCTATCTATGTTAACTTTGTGGTTAAGTATAACTTTCCGCTTGGTTTATAGTTATAAGGGTGTCATTTTCATCTTTTATGCCTTAAGTATGTGTGTTAATTTATATGTGAAATCAGGTGAAAAATCTGTATAAATTAAAAAGTTATAGAAAGTTACACGCCCATATGAGAAACCATGATGAATTTTGTTCTGTTTTCTCTTATTTTCAAAAAGTTATAGAAAGTTACACGGGTGTGTTATTGGGCATGTAAATTTTAGGTGTTTTAATTTTAGTGTCAATATAGCCATGTTAAATCCTAATATGCCTATGTAATTTATCATCTTAATTTTGTTTTAACACAACCTAGATATATGCATGTATTAGAGCCCATATTAAACTCTACCGTAACATGTTTAAGATGCAAACGTCTGATATAATTGAAGATGACTGCGTATTCTCTTACAATTTCTTCAAGTTAAGGTATGCTTTATTCTTTGTTTTAATTATTATTGAGTTGTTGAATAGTTTTAGGAAAATTGGGTGCAAAAATCAATGTTCTGGGTGTTGCGAAGTTATTTGGGATTACCCATATGATTGGAATGGTTTTGGGGGTCTATTTGATATTTTTTTGGGCTACTTGGTATGTCGATTACAAATTTTTTAAGGATTTTTGAGCTATTTTGGATTTGTTTACGTGAGTTTAAATCTTTGGGCTATTAATTGGTTTTGTATGAATTCAAATGTTAAATATATCATGTTTTACATTTTTATTAGGCATTTATAGTGTTTAATTACATAATAATCAGGCAATTTTATTTTTATTTGTATTATTTGATTTAACAAGTGTGTTTAAATAAATTAATTGTAATTTTTGTAATTAACTGATATCAGGGAGCATTGTTTGTTTAATTATGATGTTTTAAGGTTTTTAATGTCATTTTATTTTAGAAGTTATGTTGGAACCCCTCCCTGGTGAGTCACAGGTCTGACGTCTTATGTGACATCTGGACGGGCAACCCACGAGGGAGGAATTCCCCACCACTTGAAGACTCAAAAACGAACTTATTTTAATGTCATCCGAACCGATCATGTAAGATTCACCCTAATCTCTCTCAATAAAATTGATCTTCTTAAGGCCCAAAATTAAATCCGATTCTTAAGCTAAAATGAAAATTTCATGCCTCTATATTAATAAGAACTAAAAATCACCTTAATCGGATCTCTATAAATCGAGAAATCGCCCAAATACGGAATCATATTCAAAAACTCTATTCAATTGTCTCCCTTCGATTTAATCTATAAAAAATCAACTCAAAACCAAAAATTCTAAATTTTGCATGAGACGGTAGAATTTTTTTTTTAAAGAAAACCAAAGCTTTGAAAATCAATTAAATCATAGATCAAACGAAAAATTTTCAAACCAAAGAGTGGAAAGAGGTTTGATTTAGAAAAAAGAACGTTGGGCGAACACTTACCCTTGAGGTCGAGCAATTACGCTCGCTCGCGGGGCAGAATGGTTACGCTCGCCCGCGAGGCCGAGCGATTACTCTCAACCACGAGGCTGAGCGTTTACGCTCGCCCGCGAGACAAGCTGATACGCTCGCCTATGAGGCCGAGCAATTACGCTCCCCCGCAGGGCCAAGCGGTACTGAGGGGCCAGTTCACCTGGCCACTTCTACATTTGGATTTTTGAAAACTTTGTCTCTTTTCATACAGAATTTCAAAATTTGAAACTTTGGTATCAATAAAAAACTAAAAGAAAACTCTACAACTTCCATGAAGAATTTAAAAACCAATTTGGCCTCTAAGTGAGACAAAAACCTCTTCAAAGAGACTGCTTAAAAAGATTAACTTCACAATGACTAAGATTTGAAAAAAAATCATATATTTCATCTCAATGACTCAAAAGTGTCACATTTTATATCAACGGAAAGATAAAAAGACAGTCTACAAATTTTATGAAGGATGTAAAAATCAGCGAGGGCTCTAAAGAGGTGAAAAACCCTTCCAAAGATACTGCCTGGATAAGCTCTTTTTCAACAGTAACAACATTCTCTCAAACCTTATAACTTCTTAATTCTAAGTTAGAAAGTGACATATTATATACCAATGGAAAGCTCTAACCATGAACTACAACCTTCAAGAAGATCCTCCAATCCAATTTAAACTCTAAGAGGGTCAAAAGCCCAGTCCAAGTTTCTGCCCATTAAAAGAAATTTGGACAGCATCTCCCCTAAAATTCAACTAGCCAAAAATCATCAACCTTCAATCAATTTCCAGCACCTGCACACAAAAACTTCAA